>JAUJYP020001452.1:0-70149 GCA_030674075.2 Linum usitatissimum
AGTCATTCCTAACATAAACTTCAAATATTAGACCATTTAAAAAATTTCAATTTTCACCTCAAAACTTGTCGATTTCCAAAGGGGTTAACCTATGGAAATGAGCCATTTTGACATGAAAATATCAAAATTTTCAAATCATCTATTATTTGACATGCATTTTGGAATTGCCTAAAAAGTCTAGTTTTATAATGGTAACCACTGTAAATAATGCTCAAATGGGTTTAAAAATAAAATTTAAGTGACATTATTTTAGTGTGTTCAGAAATATTCTTGAACATCATTTGGATATTATTTGAAGGGCTTAACATGGTGAAACCACAATTTTTAGTCATTCCTAACATAAACTTCAAATATTAGACCATTTAAAAAATTTCAATTTTCACCTCAAAACTTGTCGGTTTCCAAAAGGGTTAACCTATGGAAATGAGCCATTTTGACATGAAAATATCAAAATTTTCTAAATCATCTATTTTTTGACATGCATTTTGGAATTGCCTAAAAAGTCTAGTTTTATAAAAATGGTAAATTGACTAATATCAAAATTTTCAAATCATCTATTTTTTGACATGCATTTTGGAATTGCCTAAAAAGTCTAGTTTTATCATGGTAACCACGTAAATAATGCTCAAATGGGTTTAAAAATAAAATTTATGACATTATTTTAGTGTGTTCAGAAATATTCTTGAACATCATTTGGATATTATTTGAAGGGCTTAACATGGTGAAACCACAATTTTTAGTCATTCCTAACATAAACTTCAAATATTAGACCATTTAAAAAATTTCAATTTTCACCTCAAAACTTGTCGATTTCCAAAGGGGTTAACCTATGGAAATGAGCTATTTTGACATGAAAATATCAAAATTTTCAAATCATCTATTATTTGACATGCATTTTGGAAATGCCTAAAAAGTCTAGTTTTATAATGGTAACCACTATAAATAATGCTCAAATGGGTTTAAAAATAAAATTTACGTGACATTATTTTAGTGTGTTCATAAATATTCTTGAACATCATTTGGATATTATTTGAAGGGCTTAACATGGTGAAACCACAATTTTTAGTCATTCCTAACATAAACTTCAAATATTAGACCATTTAAAAAATTTCAATTTTCACCTCAAAACTTGTCGATTTCCAAAGGGGTTAACCTATGGAAATGAGCCATTTTGACATGAAAATATCAAAATTTTCAAATCATCTATTATTTGACATGCATTTTGGAATTGCCTAAAAAGTCTAGTTTTATCATGGTAACTTCTATAAAAAATTTAATAATGTGTTATAAAAAAAAAAATCACGGCATTATTTTAGTGTGTTCGTAAATATTCTTGAACATCATTTGGATATTATTTGAAGGGCTTAACATGGTGAAACCACAATTTTTAGTCATTCCTAACATAAACTTCAAATATTAGACCATTTAAAAAATTTCAATTTTCACCTCAAAACTTGTCGATTTCCAAAGGGAACACCTATGGAAATGAGCCATTTTGACATGAAAATATCAAAATTTTCAAATCATCTATTATTTGACATGCATGTTGGAAATGACAAAAAACTAAAGTTTTATCATGGTACCACAGTAAAAAATGCTCAAATGGGTTTAAAAATAAAAGTCACGCGACATTGTTTTAGTGTGTTCGAAATATTCTTGAACATCATTTGGCTATTATTTGAAGGGGTTAACATGGTGAAACCACAATTTTTAGTCATTCCTAACATAAACTTCAAATATTAGACCATTTAAAAAATTTCAATTTTCACCTCAAAACTTGTCGGTTTCCAAAGGGAACACCTATGGAAATGAGCCATTTTGACATGAAAATATCAATATTTTCAAATCATCTATTTTTTGACATGCATTTTGGAATTTCCTAAAAAGTCTAGTTTTATCATGGTAACTACTGTAAATAATGCTCAAATGGGTTTAAAAATAAAATTTACGCGACATTATTTTAGTGTGTTCGAAATATTCTTGAACATCATTTGGATATTATTTGAAGGGCTTAACATGGTGAAACCACAATTTTTAGTCATTCCTAACATAAACTTCAAATATTAGACCATTTAAAAAATTTCAATTTTCACCTCAAAACTTGTCGATTTCCAAAGGGGTTAACCTATGGAAATGAGCCATTTTGACATGAAAATATCAATATTTTCAAATCATCTATTTTTTGACATGCATTTTGGAATTTCCTAAAAAGTCTAGTTTTATCATGGTAACTTACGTAAATAATGCTCAAATGGGTTTAAAAATAAAATTTACGCGACATTATTTTAGTGTGTTCGAAATATTCTTGAACATCATTTGGATATTATTTGAAGGGCTTAACATGGTGAAACCACAATTTTTAGTCATTCCTAACATAAACTTCAAATATTAGACCATTTAAAAAATTTCAATTTTCACCTCAAAACTTGTCGATTTCCAAAGGGAACACCTATGGAAATGAGCCATTTTGACATGAAAATATCAAAATTTTCAAATCATCTATTATTTGACATGCATGTTGGAAATGACAAAAAACTAAAGTTTTATCATGGTACCACAGTAAAAAATGCTCAAATGGGTTTAAAAATAAAAGTCACGCGACATTGTTTTAGTGTGTTCGAAATATTCTTGAACATCATTTGGCTATTATTTGAAGGGGTTAACATGGTGAAACCACAATTTTTAGTCATTCCTAACATAAACTTCAAATATTAGACCATTTAAAAAATTTCAATTTTCACCTCAAAACTTGTCGGTTTCCAAAGGGAACACCTATGGAAATGAGCCATTTTGACATGAAAATATCAATATTTTCAAATCATCTATTTTTTGACATGCATTTTGGAATTTCCTAAAAAGTCTAGTTTTATCATGGTAACTACCGTAAATAATGCTCAAATGGGTTTAAAAATAAAATTTACGCGACATTATTTTAGTGTGTTCGAAATATTCTTGAACATCATTTGGATATTATTTGAAGGGCTTAACATGGTGAAACCACAATTTTTAGTCATTCCTAACATAAACTTCAAATATTAGACCATTTAAAAAATTTCAATTTTCACCTCAAAACTTGTCGATTTCCAAAGGGAACACCTATGGAAATGAGCCATTTTGACATGAAAATATCAAAATTTTCAAATCATCTATTATTTGACATGCATGTTGGAAATGACAAAAAACTAAAGTTTTATCATGGTACCACTGTAAAAAATGCTCAAATGGGTTTAAAAATAAAAGTCACGCGACATTGTTTTAGTGTGTTCGAAATATTCTTGAACATCATTTGGCTATTATTTGAAGGGGTTAACATGGTGAAACCACAATTTTTAGTCATTCCTAACATAAACTTCAAATATTAGACCATTTAAAAAATTTCAATTTTCACCTCAAAACTTGTCGGTTTCCAAAGGGAACACCTATGGAAATGAGCCATTTTGACATGAAAATATCAATATTTTCAAATCATCTATTTTTTGACATGCATTTTGGAATTTCCTAAAAAGTCTAGTTTTATCATGGTAACTACAGTAAATAATGCTCAAATGGGTTTAAAAATAAAATTTACGCGACATTATTTTAGTGTGTTCAGAAATATTCTTGAACATCATTTGGATATTATTTGAAGGGCTTAACATGGTGAAACCACAATTTTTAGTCATTCCTAACATAAACTTCAAATATTAGACCATTTAAAAAATTTCAATTTTCACCTCAAAACTTGTCGGATTTCCAAAGGGGGGAACACCTATGGAAATGAGCCATTTTGACATGAAAATATCAATATTTTCAAATCATCTATTTTTTGACATGCATTTTGGAATTTCCTAAAAAGTCTAGTTTTATCATGGTAACTACTGTAAATAATGCTCAAATGGGTTTAAAAATAAAATTTACGCGACATTATTTTAGTGTGTTCAGAAATATTCTTGAACATCATTTGGATATTATTTGAAGGGCTTAACATGGTGAAACCACAATTTTTAGTCATTCCTAACATAAACTTCAAATATTAGACCATATAAAAAATTTCAATTTTCACCTCAAAACTTGTCGATTTCCAAAGGGGTTAACCTATGGAAATGAGCCATTTTGACATGAAAATATCAATATTTTCAAATCATCTATTTTTTGACATGCATTTTGGAATTTCCTAAAAAGTCTAGTTTTATCATGGTAACTACTGTAAATAATGCTCAAATGGGTTTAAAAATAAAATTTACGCGACATTATTTTAGTGTGTTCAGAAATATTCTTGAACATCATTTGGATATTATTTGAAGGGCTTAACATGGTGAAACAACAATTTTTAGTCATTCCTAACATAAACTTCAAATATTAGACCATATAAAAAATTTCAATTTTCACCTCAAAACTTGTCGATTTCCAAAGGGGTTAACCTATGGAAATGAGCCATTTTGACATGAAAATATCAATATTTTCAAATCATCTATTTTTTGACATGCATTTTGGAATTTCCTAAAAAGTCTAGTTTTATCATGGTAACTACTGGAAATAATGCTCAAATGGGTTTAAAAATAAAATTTACGCGACATTATTTTAGTGTGTTCAGAAATATTCTTGAACATCATTTGGATATTATTTGAAGGGCTTAACATGGTGAAACAACAATTTTTAGTCATTCCTAACATAAACTTCAAATATTAGACCATATAAAAAATTTCAATTTTCACCTCAAAACTTGTCGATTTCCAAAGGGGTTAACCTATGGAAATGAGCCATTTTGACATGAAAATATCAATATTTTCAAATCATCTATTTTTTGACATGCATTTTGGAATTTCCTAAAAAGTCTAGTTTTATCATGGTAACTACCGTAAATAATGCTCAAATGGGTTTAAAAATAAAATTTACGCGACATTATTTTAGTGTGTTCGAAATATTCTTGAACATCATTTGGATATTATTTGAAGGGCTTAACATGGTGAAACCACAATTTTTAGTCATTCCTAACATAAACTTCAAATATTAGACCATTTAAAAAATTTCAATTTTCACCTCAAAACTTGTCGATTTCCAAAGGGAACACCTATGGAAATGAGCCATTTTGACATGAAAATATCAATATTTTCAAATCATCTATTTTTTGACATGCATTTTGGAATTTCCTAAAAAGTCTAGTTTTATCATGGTAACTACTGTAAATAATGCTCAAATGGGTTTAAAAATAAAATTTACGCGACATTATTTTAGTGTGTTCGAAATATTCTTGAACATCATTTGGATATTATTTGAAGGGCTTAACATGGTGAAACCACAATTTTTAGTCATTCCTAACATAAACTTCAAATATTAGACCATATAAAAAATTTCAATTTTCACCTCAAAACTTGTCGATTTCCAAAGGGAACACCTATGGAAATGAGCCATTTTGACATGAAAATATCAATATTTTCAAATCATCTATTTTTTGACATGCATTTTGGAATTTCCTAAAAAGTCTAGTTTTATCATGGTAACTACCGTAAATAATGCTCAAATGGGTTTAAAAATAAAATTTACGCGACATTATTTTAGTGTGTTCGAAATATTCTTGAACATCATTTGGATATTATTTGAAGGGCTTAACATGGTGAAACCACAATTTTTAGTCATTCCTAACATAAACTTCAAATATTAGACCATATAAAAAATTTCAATTTTCACCTCAAAACTTGTCGATTTCCAAAGGGGTTACACCTATGGAAATGAGCCATTTTGACATGAAAATATCAATATTTTCAAATCATCTATTTTTTGACATGCATTTTGGAATTTCCTAAAAAGTCTAGTTTTATCATGGTAACTACCGTAAATAATGCTCAAATGGGTTTAAAAATAAAATTTACGCGACATTATTTTAGTGTGTTCGTAAATATTCTTGAACATCATTTGGATATTATTTGAAGGGCTTAACATGGTGAAACCACAATTTTTAGTCATTCCTAACATAAACTTCAAATATTAGACCATTTAAAAAATTTCAATTTTCACCTCAAAACTTGTCGATTTCCAAAGGGGTTAACCTATGGAAATGAGCCATTTTGACATGAAAATATCAATATTTTCAAATCATCTATTTTTTGACTGCTTTTGGATTCCTAATTATTTTTTTTTTTTTTTTTTTTTTTTTCCTCAAAACTTGTCGGTTTCCAAAGGGAACACCTATGGAAATGAGCCATTTTGACATGAAAATATCAATATTTTCAAATCATCTATTTTTTGACATGCATTTTGGAATTTCCTAAAAAGTCTAGTTTTATCATGGTAACTACCGTAAATAATGCTCAAATGGGTTTAAAAATAAAATTCACGCGACATTATTTTAGTGTGTTCGAAATATTCTTGAACATCATTTGGATATTATTTGAAGGGCTTAACATGGTGAAACCACAATTTTTAGTCATTCCTAACATAAACTTCAAATATTAGACCATTTAAAAAATTTCAATTTTCACCTCAAAACTTGTCGATTTCCAAAGGGAACACCTATGGAAATGAGCCATTTTGACATGAAAATATCAATATTTTCAAATCATCTATTTTTTGACATGCATTTTGGAATTTCCTAAAAAGTCTAGTTTTATCATGGTAACTACCGTAAATAATGCTCAAATGGGTTTAAAAATAAAATTTACGCGACATTATTTTAGTGTGTTCGTAAATATTCTTGAACATCATTTGGATATTATTTGAAGGGCTTAACATGGTGAAACCACAATTTTTAGTCATTCCTAACATAAACTTCAAATATTAGACCATTTAAAAAATTTCAATTTTCACCTCAAAACTTGTCGATTTCCAAAGGGGTTAACCTATGGAAATGAGCCATTTTGACATGAAAATATCAATATTTTCAAATCATCTATTTTTTGACATGCATTTTGGAATTGCCTAAAAAGTCTAGTTTTATCATGGTAACCACTGTAAATAATGCTCAAATGGGTTTAAAAAATAAAATTTACGCGACATTATTTTAGTGTGTTCGTAAATATTCTTGAACATCATTTGGATATTATTTGAAGGGCTTAACATGGTGAAACCACAATTTTTAGTCATTCCTAACATAAACTTCAAATATTAGACCATTTAAAAAATTTCAATTTTCACCTCAAAACTTGTCGATTTCCAAAGGGGTTAACCTATGGAAATGAGCCATTTTGACATGAAAATATCAATATTTTCAAATCATCTATTTTTTGACATGCATTTTGGAATTGCCTAAAAAGTCTAGTTTTATCATGGTAACCACTGTAAATAATGCTCAAATGGGTTTAAAAATAAAATTTACGCGACATTATTTTAGTGTGTTCGTAAATATTCTTGAACATCATTTGGATATTATTTGAAGGGCTTAACATGGTGAAACCACAATTTTTAGTCATTCCTAACATAAACTTCAAATATTAGACCATTTAAAAAATTTCAATTTTCACCTCAAAACTTGTCGATTTCCAAAGGGGTTAACCTATGGAAATGAGCCATTTTGACATGAAAATATCAATATTTTCAAATCATCTATTTTTTGACATGCATTTTGGAATTGCCTAAAAAGTCTAGTTTTATCATGGTAACCACTGTAAATAATGCTCAAATGGGTTTAAAAATAAAATTTACGCGACATTATTTTAGTGTGTTCAGAAATATTCTTGAACATCATTTGGATATTATTTGAAGGGCTTAACATGGTGAAACCACAATTTTTAGTCATTCCTAACATAAACTTCAAATATTAGACCATTTAAAAAATTTCAATTTTCACCTCAAAACTTGTCGATTTCCAAAGGGAACACCTATGGAAATGAGCCATTTTGACATGAAAATATCAAAATTTTCAAATCATCTATTATTTGACATGCATGTTGGAAATGACTAAAAACTAAAGTTTTATCATGGTACCACTGTAAAAAATGCTCAAATGGGTTTAAAAATAAAATTCACGCGACATTGTTTTAGTGTGTTCGTAAATATTCTTGAACATCATTTGGATATTATTTGAAGGGCTTAACATGGTGAAACCACAATTTTTAGTCATTCCTAACATAAACTTCAAATATTAGACCATTTAAAAAATTTCAATTTTCACCTCAAAACTTGTCGATTTCCAAAGGGAACACCTATGGAAATGAGCCATTTTGACATGAAAATATCAATATTTTCAAATCATCTATTTTTTGACATGCATTTTGGAATTGCCTAAAAAGTCTAGTTTTATCATGGTAACTACCGTAAATAATGCTCAAATGGGTTTAAAAAATAAAATTTACGCGACATTATTTTAGTGTGTTCGTAAATATTCTTGAACATCATTTGGATATTATTTGAAGGGCTTAACATGGTGAAACCACAATTTTTAGTCATTCCTAACATAAACTTCAAATATTAGACCATTTAAAAAATTTCAATTTTCACCTCAAAACTTGTCGATTTCCAAAGGGAACACCTATGGAAATGAGCCATTTTGACATGAAAATATCAATATTTTCAAATCATCTATTATTTGACATGCATTTTGGAAATGCCTAAAAAGTCTAGTTTTATCATGGTAACCACTGTAAATAATGCTCAAATGGGTTTAAAAATAAAATTTACGCGACATTATTTTAGTTTGTTCGTAAATATTCTTGAACATCATTTGGATATTATTTGAAGGGCTTAACATGGTGAAACCACAATTTTTAGTCATTCCTAACATAAACTTCAAATATTAGACCATTTAAAAAATTTCAATTTTCACCTCAAAACTTGTCGATTTCCAAAGGGAACACCTATGGAAATGAGCCATTTTGACATGAAAATATCAAAATTTTCAAATCATCTATTATTTGACATGCATTTTGGAATTGCCTAAAAAGTCTAGTTTTATCATGGTAACCACTGTAAATAATGCTCAAATGGGTTTAAAAATAAAATTTACGCGACATTATTTTAGTGTGTTCGAAATATTCTTGAACATCATTTGGATATTATTTGAAGGGCTTAACATGGTGAAACCACAATTTTTAGTCATTCCTAACATAAACTTCAAATATTAGACCATTTAAAAAATTTCAATTTTCACCTCAAAACTTGTCGATTTCCAAAGGGAACACCTATGGAAATGAGCCATTTTGACATGAAAATATCAATATTTTCAAATCATCTATTTTTTGACATGCATTTTGGAATTGCCTAAAAAGTCTAGTTTTATCATGGTAACTACCGTAAATAATGCTCAAATGGGTTTAAAAATAAAATTTACGCGACATTATTTTAGTGTGTTCGTAAATATTCTTGAACATCATTTGGATATTATTTGAAGGGCTTAACATGGTGAAACCACAATTTTTAGTCATTCCTAACATAAACTTCAAATATTAGACCATTTAAAAAATTTCAATTTTCACCTCAAAACTTGTCGATTTCCAAAGGGGAACACCTATGGAAATGAGCCATTTTGACATGAAAATATCAATATTTTCAAATCATCTATTATTTGACATGCATTTTGGAAATGCCTAAAAAGTCTAGTTTTATCATGGTAACCACCGTAAATAATGCTCAAATGGGTTTAAAAATAAAATTTACGCGACATTATTTTAGTGTGTTCGTAAATATTCTTGAACATCATTTGGATATTATTTGAAGGGCTTAACATGGTGAAACCACAATTTTTAGTCATTCCTAACATAAACTTCAAATATTAGACCATTTAAAAAATTTCAATTTTCACCTCAAAACTTGTCGATTTCCAAAGGGAACACCTATGGAAATGAGCCATTTTGACATGAAAATATCAATATTTTCAAATCATCTATTATTTGACATGCATTTTGGAATTGCCTAAAAAGTCTAGTTTTATCGTGGTAACTACCGTAAATAATGCTCAAATGGGTTTAAAAATAAAATTTACGCGACATTATTTTAGTGTGTTCGAAATATTCTTGAACATCATTTGGATATTATTTGAAGGGCTTAACATGGTGAAACCACAATTTTTAGTCATTCCTAACATAAACTTCAAATATTAGACCATTTAAAAAATTTCAATTTTCACCTCAAAACTTGTCGGTTTCCAAAGGGAACACCTATGGAAATGAGCCATTTTGACATGAAAATATCAATATTTTCAAATCATCTATTTTTTGACATGCATTTTGGAATTGCCTAAAAAGTCTAGTTTTATCATGGTAACTACCGTAAATAATGCTCAAATGGGTTTAAAAATAAAATTTACGCGACATTATTTTAGTGTGTTCGAAATATTCTTGAACATCATTTGGATATTATTTGAAGGGCTTAACATGGTGAAACCACAATTTTTAGTCATTCCTAACATAAACTTCAAATATTAGACCATTTAAAAAATTTCAATTTTCACCTCAAAACTTGTCGATTTCCAAAGGGGTTACACCTATGGAAATGAGCCATTTTGACATGAAAATATCAATATTTTCAAATCATCTATTATTTGACATGCATTTTGGAATTGCCTAAAAAGTCTAGTTTTATCATGGTAACCACCGTAAATAATGCTCAAATGGGTTTAAAAATAAAATTTACGCGACATTATTTTAGTGTGTTCAGAAATATTCTTGAACATCATTTGGATATTATTTGAAGGGCTTAACATGGTGAAACCACAATTTTTAGTCATTCCTAACATAAACTTCAAATATTAGACCATTTAAAAAATTTCAATTTTCACCTCAAAACTTGTCGATTTCCAAAGGGAACACCTATGGAAATGAGCCATTTTGACATGAAAATATCAATATTTTCAAATCATCTATTATTTGACATGCATTTTGGAATTGCCTAAAAAGTCTAGTTTTATCATGGTAACCACCGTAAATAATGCTCAAATGGGTTTAAAAATAAAATTTACGCGACATTATTTTAGTGTGTTCGAAATATTCTTGAACATCATTTGGATATTATTTGAAGGGCTTAACATGGTGAAACCACAATTTTTAGTCATTCCTAACATAAACTTCAAATATTAGACCATTTAAAAAATTTCAATTTTCACCTCAAAACTTGTCGATTTCCAAAGGGGAACACCTATGGAAATGAGCCATTTTGACATGAAAATATCAATATTTTCAAATCATCTATTTTTTGACATGCATTTTGGAATTGCCTAAAAAGTCTAGTTTTATCATGGTAACCACTGTAAATAATGCTCAAATGGGTTTAAAAATAAAATTTACGCGACATTATTTTAGTTTGTTCATAAATATTCTTGAACATCATTTGGATATTATTTGAAGGGCTTAACATGGTGAAACCACAATTTTTAGTCATTCCTAACATAAACTTCAAATATTAGACCATTTAAAAAATTTCAATTTTCACCTCAAAACTTGTCGATTTCCAAAGGGAACACCTATGGAAATGAGCCATTTTGACATGAAAATATCAATATTTTCAAATCATCTATTTTTTGACATGCATTTTGGAATTGCCTAAAAAGTCTAGTTTTATCATTGTAACCACTATAAATAATGCTCAAATGGGTTTAAAAATAAAATTTACGCGACATTATTTTAGTGTGTTCGTAAATATTCTTGAACATCATTTGGATATTATTTGAAGGGCTTAACATGGTGAAACCACAATTTTTAGTCATTCCTAACATAAACTTCAAATATTAGACCATTTAAAAAATTTCAATTTTCACCTCAAAACTTGTCGATTTCCAAAGGGAACACCTATGGAAATGAGCCATTTTGACATGAAAATATCAATATTTTCAAATCATCTATTTTTTGACATGCATTTTGGAATTGCCTAAAAAGTCTAGTTTTATCATTGTAACCACCGTAAATAATGCTCAAATGGGTTTAAAAATAAAATTTACGCGACATTATTTTAGTGTGTTCGGAAATATTCTTGAACATCATTTGGATATTATTTGAAGGGCTTAACATGGTGAAACCACAATTTTTAGTCATTCCTAACATAAACTTCAAATATTAGACCATTTAAAAAATTTCAATTTTCACCTCAAAACTTGTCGATTTCCAAAGGGGTTAACCTATGGAAATGAGCCATTTTGACATGAAAATATCAAAATTTTCAAATCATCTATTATTTGACATGCATTTTGGAAATGCCTAAAAAGTCTAGTTTTATCATGGTAACCACCGTAAATAATGCTCAAATGGGTTTAAAAATAAAATTTACGCGACATTGTTTTAGTGTGTTCGTAAATATTCTTGAACATCATTTGGATATTATTTGAAGGGCTTAACATGGTGAAACCACAATTTTTAGTCATTCTTAACATAAACTTCAAATATTAGACCATTTAAAAAATTTGAATTTTCACCTCAAAACTTGTCGATTTCCAAAGGGGTAACACCTATGGAAATGAGCCATTTTGACATGAAAATATCAATATTTTCAAATCATCTATTTTTTGACATGCATTTTGGAATTGCCTAAAAAGTCTAGTTTTATCATGGTAACCACTGTAAATAATGCTCAAATGGGTTTAAAAATAAAATTTACGCGACATTATTTTAGTGTGTTCAGAAATATTCTTGAACATCATTTGGATATTATTTGAAGGGCTTAACATGGTGAAACCACAATTTTTAGTCATTCCTAACATAAACTTCAAATATTAGACCATTTAAAAAATTTCAATTTTCACCTCAAAACTTGTCGATTTCCAAAGGGAACACCTATGGAAATGAGCCATTTTGACATGAAAATATCAATATTTTCAAATCATCTATTTTTTGACATGCATTTTGGAATTGCCTAAAAAGTCTAGTTTTATCATGGTAACTACTGTAAATAATGCTCAAATGGGTTTAAAAATAAAATTTACGCGACATTATTTTAGTGTGTTCGGAAATATTCTTGAACATCATTTGGATATTATTTGAAGGGCTTAACATGGTGAAACCACAATTTTTAGTCATTCCTAACATAAACTTCAAATATTAGACCATTTAAAAAATTTCAATTTTCACCTCAAAACTTGTCGATTTCCAAAGGGGTAACACCTATGGAAATGAGCCATTTTGACATGAAAATATCAAAATTTTCAAATCATCTATTATTTGACATGCATTTTGGAAATGCCTAAAAAGTCTAGTTTTATCATGGTAACCACTGTAAATAATGCTCAAATGGGTTTAAAAATAAAATTTACGCGACATTATTTTAGTGTGTTCGTAAATATTCTTGAACATCATTTGGCTATTATTTGAAGGGCTTAACATGGTGAAACCACAATTTTTAGTCATTCCTAACATAAACTTCAAATATTAGACCATTTAAAAAATTTCAATTTTCACCTCAAAACTTGTCGATTTCCAAAGGGAACACCTATGGAAATGAGCCATTTTGACATGAAAATATCAATATTTTCAAATCATCTATTTTTTGACATGCATTTTGGAATTGCCTAAAAAGTCTAGTTTTATCATGGTAACTACCGTAAATAATGCTCAAATGGGTTTAAAAATAAAATTTACGCGACATTATTTTAGTGTGTTCGTAAATATTCTTGAACATCATTTGGATATTATTTGAAGGGCTTAACATGGTGAAACCACAATTTTTAGTCATTCCTAACATAAACTTCAAATATTAGACCATTTAAAAAATTTCAATTTTCACCTCAAAACTTGTCGATTTCCAAAGGGAACACCTATGGAAATGAGCCATTTTGACATGAAAATATCAATATTTTCAAATCATCTATTTTTTGACATGCATTTTGGAATTGCCTAAAAAGTCTAGTTTTATCATGGTAACTACCGTAAATAATGCTCAAATGGGTTTAAAAATAAAATTTACGCGACATTATTTTAGTGTGTTCGTAAATATTCTTGAACATCATTTGGATATTATTTGAACGGCTTAACATGGTGAAACCACAATTTTTAGTCATTCCTAACATAAACTTCAAATATTAGACCATTTAAAAAATTTCAATTTTCACCTCAAAACTTGTCGATTTCCAAAGGGTAACACCTATGGAAATGAGCCATTTTGACATGAAAATATCAATATTTTCAAATCATCTATTATTTGACATGCATTTTGGAATTGCCTAAAAAGTCTAGTTTTATCATGGTAACCACCTGTAAATAATGCTCAAATGGGTTTAAAAATAAAATTTACGCGACATTATTTTAGTGTGTTCGTAAATATTCTTGAACATCATTTGGATATTATTTGAAGGGCTTAACATGGTGAAACCACAATTTTTAGTCATTCCTAACATAAACTTCAAATATTAGACCATTTAAAAAATTTCAATTTTCACCTCAAAACTTGTCGATTTCCAAAGGGAACACCTATGGAAATGAGCCATTTTGACATGAAAATATCAATATTTTCAAATCATCTATTTTTTGACATGCATTTTGGAATTGCCTAAAAAGTCTAGTTTTATCATTGTAACCACTGTAAATAATGCTCAAATGGGTTTAAAAATAAAATTTACGCGACATTATTTTAGTGTGTTCAGAAATATTCTTGAACATCATTTGGATATTATTTGAAGGGCTTAACATGGTGAAACCACAATTTTTAGTCATTCCTAACATAAACTTCAAATACTAGACCATTTAAAAAATTTGAATTTTCACCTCAAAACTTGTCGGTTTCCAAAGGGAGAACACCTATGGATATGAGCCATTTTGACATGAAAATATCAATATTTTCAAATCATCTATTTTTTACATGCATTTTGGAATTGCCTAAAAAGTCTAGTTTTATCATGGTAACTACCGTAAATAATGCTCAAATGGGTTTAAAAATAAAATTTACGCGACATTATTTTAGTGTGTTCGTAAATATTCTTGAACATCATTTGGATATTATTTGAAGGGCTTAACATGGTGAAACCACAATTTTTAGTCATTCCTAACATAAACTTCAAATATTAGACCATTTAAAAAATTTCAATTTTCACCTCAAAACTTGTCGATTTCCAAAGGGAACACCTATGGAAATGAGCCATTTTGACATGAAAATATCAAAATTTTCAAATCATCTATTATTTGACATGCATTTTGGAAATGCCTAAAAAGTCTAGTTTTATCATGGTAACCACCGTAAATAATGCTCAAATGGGTTTAAAAATAAAATTTACGCGACATTATTTTAGTGTGTTCATAAATATTCTTGAACATCATTTGGATATTATTTGAAGGGCTTAACATGGTGAAACCACAATTTTTAGTCATTCCTAACATAAACTTCAAATATTAGACCATTTAAAAAATTTCAATTTTCACCTCAAAACTTGTCGATTTCCAAAGGGAACACCTATGGAAATGAGCCATTTTGACATGAAAATATCAATATTTTCAAATCATCTATTTTTTGACATGCATTTTGGAATTGCCTAAAAAGTCTAGTTTTATCATGGTAACTACCGTAAATAATGCTCAAATGGGTTTAAAAATAAAATTTACGCGACATTATTTTAGTGTGTTCGTAAATATTCTTGAACATCATTTGGATATTATTTGAAGGGCTTAACATGGTGAAACCACAATTTTTAGTCATTCCTAACATAAACTTCAAATATTAGACCATTTAAAAAATTTCAATTTTCACCTCAAAACTTGTCGATTTCCAAAGGGGTTAACCTATGGAAATGAGCCATTTTGACATGAAAATATCAATATTTTCAAATCATCTATTTTTTGACATGCATTTTGGAATTGCCTAAAAAGTCTAGTTTTATCATGGTAACTACCGTAAATAATGCTCAAATGGGTTTAAAAAATAAAATTTACGCGACATTATTTTAGTGTGTTCGTAAATATTCTTGAACATCATTTGGATATTATTTGAAGGGCTTAACATGGTGAAACCACAATTTTTAGTCATTCCTAACATAAACTTCAAATATTAGACCATTTAAAAAATTTCAATTTTCACCTCAAAACTTGTCGATTTCCAAAAGGGAACACCTATGGAAATGAGCCATTTTGACATGAAAATATCAATATTTTCAAATCATCTATTTTTTGACATGCATTTTGGAATTGCCTAAAAAGTCTAGTTTTATCATGGTAACTACCGTAAATAATGCTCAAATGGGTTTAAAAATAAAATTTACGCGACATTATTTTAGTGTGTTCGTAAATATTCTTGAACATCATTTGGATATTATTTGAAGGGCTTAACATGGTGAAACCACAATTTTTAGTCATTCCTAACATAAACTTCAAATATTAGACCATTTAAAAAATTTCAATTTTCACCTCAAAACTTGTCGATTTCCAAAGGGAACACCTATGGAAATGAGCCATTTTGACATGAAAATATCAAAATTTTCAAATCATCTATTATTTGACATGCATTTTGGAAATGCCTAAAAAGTCTAGTTTTATCATGGTACCACTGTAAAAAATGCTCAAATGGGTTTAAAAATAAAAGTCACGCGACATTGTTTTAGTGTGTTCAGAAATATTCTTGAACATCATTTGGCTATTATTTGAAGGGCTTAACATGGTGAAACCACAATTTTTAGTCATTCCTAACATAAACTTCAAATATTAGACCATTTAAAAAATTTCAATTTTCACCTCAAAACTTGTCGGTTTCCAAAGGGAACACCTATGGAAATGAGCCATTTTGACATGAAAATATCAATATTTTCAAATCATCTATTTTTTGACATGCATTTTGGAATTGCCTAAAAAGTCTAGTTTTATCATGGTAACTACCGTAAATAATGCTCAAATGGGTTTAAAAATAAAATTTACGCGACATTATTTTAGTGTGTTCAGAAATATTCTTGAACATCATTTGGATATTATTTGAAGGGCTTAACATGGTGAAACCACAATTTTTAGTCATTCCTAACATAAACTTCAAATATTAGACCATTTAAAAAATTTCAATTTTCACCTCAAAACTTGTCGATTTCCAAAGGGTAACACCTATGGAAATGAGCCATTTTGACATGAAAATATCAATCTTTTCAAATCATCTATTATTTGACATGCATTTAGGAAATGCCTAAAAAGTCTAGTTTTATCATGGTAACCACTGTAAATAATGCTCAAATAGGTTAAAAATAAAATTTACGCGACATTATTTTAGTGTGTTCGAAATATTCTTGAACATCATTTGGATATTATTTGAAGGGCTTAACATGGTGAAACCACAATTTTTAGTCATTCCTAACATAAACTTCAAATATTAGACCATTTAAAAAATTTCAATTTTCACCTCAAAACTTGTCGGTTTCCAAAGGGAACACCTATGGAAATGAGCCATTTTGACATGAAAATATCAATATTTTCAAATCATCTATTTTTTGACATGCATTTTGGAATTGCCTAAAAAGTCTAGTTTTATCATGGTAACTACCGTAAATAATGCTCAAATGGGTTTAAAAATAAAATTTACGCGACATTATTTTAGTGTGTTCGTAAATATTCTTGAACATCATTTGGATATTATTTGAAGGGCTTAACATGGTGAAACCACAATTTTTAGTCATTCCTAACATAAACTTCAAATATTAGACCATTTAAAAAATTTCAATTTTCACCTCAAAACTTGTCGATTTCCAAAGGGGTTAACCTATGGAAATGAGCCATTTTGACATGAAAATATCAATATTTTCAAATCATCTATTATTTGACATGCATTTTGGAAATGCCTAAAAAGTCTAGTTTTATCATGGTAACCACTGTAAATAATGCTCAAATGGGTTTAAAAATAAAATTTACGCGACATTATTTTAGTGTGTTCGTAAATATTCTTGAACATCATTTGGATATTATTTGAAGGGCTTAACATGGTGAAACCACAATTTTTAGTCATTCCTAACATAAACTTCAAATATTAGACCATTTAAAAAATTTCAATTTTCACCTCAAAACTTGTCGATTTCCAAAGGGAACACCTATGGAAATGAGCCATTTTGACATGAAAATATCAATATTTTCAAATCATCTATTTTTTGACATGCATTTTGGAATTGCCTAAAAAGTCTAGTTTTATCATTGTAACCACTATAAATAATGCTCAAATGGGTTTAAAAATAAAATTTACGCGACATTATTTTAGTGTGTTCGTAAATATTCTTGAACATCATTTGGATATTATTTGAAGGGCTTAACATGGTCTAACCACAATTTTTAGTCATTCCTAACATAAATTTCAAATATTAGACCATTTAAAAAATTTCAATTTTCACCTCAATACTTGTCGATTTCCCAGGGGAGAACACCTATCGAAATGAGCCATTTTGACATGAAAATATCAATATTTTCAAATCATCTATTATTTGACATGCATTTTGGAATTGCCTAAAAAGTCTAGTTTTATCATGGTAACCACCGTAAATAATGCTCAAATGGGTTTAAAAATAAAATTTACGCGACATTATTTTAGTGTGTTCGTAAATATTCTTGAACATCATTTGGATATTATTTGAAGGGCTTAACATGGTGAAACCACAATTTTTAGTCATTCCTAACATAAACTTCAAATATTAGACCATTTAAAAAATTTCAATTTTCACCTCAAAACTTGTCGATTTCCAAAGGGAAAACCTATGGAAATGAGCCATTTTGACATGAAAATATCAATATTTTCAAATCATCTATTATTTGACATGCATTTTGGAATTGCCTAAAAAGTCTAGTTTTATCATGGTAACTACTGTAAATAATGCTCAAATGGGTTTAAAAATAAAATTTACGCGACATTATTTTAGTGTGTTCAGAAATATTCTTGAACATCATTTGGATATTATTTGAAGGGCTTAACATGGTGAAACCACAATTTTTAGTCATTCCTAACATAAACTTCAAATATTAGACCATTTAAAAAATTTCAATTTTCACCTCAAAACTTGTCGGTTTCCAAAGGGGTAACACCTATGGAAATGAGCCATTTTGACATGAAAATATCAATATTTTCAAATCATCTATTTTTTGACATGCATTTTGGAATTGCCTAAAAAGTCTAGTTTTATCATGGTAACTACCGTAAATAATGCTCAAATGGGTTTAAAAATAAAATTTACGCGACATTATTTTAGTGTGTTCGTAAATATTCTTGAACATCATTTGGATATTATTTGAAGGGCTTAACATGGTGAAACCACAATTTTTAGTCATTCCTAACATAAACTTCAAATATTAGACCATTTAAAAAATTTGAATTTTCACCTCAAAACTTGTCGATTTCCAAAGGGGTAACACCTATGGAAATGAGCCATTTTGACATGAAAATATCAATATTTTCAAATCATCTATTTTTTGACATGCATTTTGGAATTGCCTAAAAAGTCTAGTTTTATCATGGTAACTACTGTAAATAATGCTCAAATGGGTTTAAAAATAAAATTTACGCGACATTATTTTAGTGTGTTCGTAAATATTCTTGAACATCATTTGGATATTATTTGAAGGGCTTAACATGGTGAAACCACAATTTTTAGTCATTCCTAACATAAACTTCAAATATTAGACCATTTAAAAAATTTCAATTTTCACCTCAAAACTTGTCGATTTCCAAAGGGGTTAACCTATGGAAATGAGCCATTTTGACATGAAAATATCAATATTTTCAAATCATCTATTATTTGACATGCATTTTGGAAATGCCTAAAAAGTCTAGTTTTATCATGGTAACCACTGTAAATAATGCTCAAATGGGTTAAAAATAAAATTTACGCGACATTATTTTAGTGTGTTCGTAAATATTCTTGAACATCATTTGGATATTATTTGAAGGGCTTAACATGGTGAAACCACAATTTTTAGTCATTCCTAACATAAACTTCAAATATTAGACCATTTAAAAAATTTCAATTTTCACCTCAAAACTTGTCGATTTCCAAAGGGAACACCTATGGAAATGAGCCATTTTGACATGAAAATATCAATATTTTCAAATCATCTATTTTTTGACATGCATTTTGGAATTGCCTAAAAAGTCTAGTTTTATCATGGTAACTACCGTAAATAATGCTCAAATGGGTTTAAAAATAAAATTTACGCGACATTATTTTAGTGTGTTCGTAAATATTCTTGAACATCATTTGGATATTATTTGAAGGGCTTAACATGGTGAAACCACAATTTTTAGTCATTCCTAACATAAACTTCAAATATTAGACCATTTAAAAATTTTCAATTTTCACCTCAAAACTTGTCGATTTCCAAAGGGGTAAACCTATGGAAATGAGCCATTTTGACATGAAAATATCAATATTTTCAAATCATCTATTTTTTGACATGCATTTTGGAATTGCCTAAAAAGTCTAGTTTTATCATGGTAACTACCGTAAATAATGCTCAAATGGGTTTAAAAATAAAATTTACGCGACATTATTTTAGTGTGTTCGTAAATATTCTTGAACATCATTTGGATATTATTTGAAGGGCTTAACATGGTGAAACCACAATTTTTAGTCATTCCTAACATAAACTTCAAATATTAGACCATTTAAAAAATTTCAATTTTCACCTCAAAACTTGTCGATTTCCAAAGGGAACACCTATGGAAATGAGCCATTTTGACATGAAAATATCAATATTTTCAAATCATCTATTATTTGACATGCATTTTGGAATTGCCTAAAAAGTCTAGTTTTATCATGGTAACCACCGTAAATAATGCTCAAATGGGTTTAAAAATAAAATTTACGCGACATTATTTTAGTGTGTTCGTAAATATTCTTGAACATCATTTGGATATTATTTGAAGGGCTTAACATGGTGAAACCACAATTTTTAGTCATTCCTAACATAAACTTCAAATATTAGACCATTTAAAAAATTTCAATTTTCACCTCAAAACTTGTCGGTTTCCAAAGGGAACACCTATGGAAATGAGCCATTTTGACATGAAAATATCAATATTTTCAAATCATCTATTTTTTGACATGCATTTTGGAATTGCCTAAAAAGTCTAGTTTTATCATGGTAACTACTGTAAATAATGCTCAAATGGGTTTAAAAATAAAATTTACGCGACATTATTTTAGTGTGTTCGTAAATATTCTTGAACATCATTTGGATATTATTTGAAGGGCTTAACATGGTGAAACCACAATTTTTAGTCATTCCTAACATAAACTTCAAATATTAGACCATTTAAAAAATTTCAATTTTCACCTCAAAACTTGTCGATTTGCAAAGGGTAACACCTATGGAAATGAGCTATTTTGACATGAAAATATCAATATTTTCAAATCATCTATTATTTGACATGCATTTTGGAAATGCCTAAAAAGTCTAGTTTTATCATGGTAACCACCGTAAATAATGCTCAAATGGGTTTAAAAATAAAATTTACGCGACATTATTTTAGTGTGTTCGTAAATATTCTTGAACATCATTTGGATATTATTTGAAGGGCTTAACATGGTGAAACCACAATTTTTAGTCATTCCTAACATAAACTTCAAATATTAGACCATTTAAAAAATTTCAATTTTCACCTCAAAACTTGTCGGTTTCCAAAGGGAACACCTATGGAAATGAGCCATTTTGACATGAAAATATCAATATTTTCAAATCATCTATTTTTTGACATGCATTTTGGAATTGCCTAAAAAGTCTAGTTTTATCATGGTAACTACCGTAAATAATGCTCAAATGGGTTTAAAAATAAAATTTACGCGACATTATTTTAGTGTGTTCGTAAATATTCTTGAACATCATTTGGATATTATTTGAAGGGCTTAACATGGTGAAACCACAATTTTTAGTCATTCCTAACATAAACTTCAAATATTAGACCATTTAAAAAATTTCAATTTTCACCTCAAAACTTGTCGATTTCCAAAGGGAACACCTATGGAAATGAGCCATTTTGACATGAAAATATCAATATTTTCAAATCATCTATTTTTGACATGCATTTTGGAATTGCCTAAAAAGTCTAGTTTTATCATGGTAACTACCGTAAATAATGCTCAAATGGGTTTAAAAATAAAATTTACGCGACATTATTTTAGTGTGTTCGTAAATATTCTTGAACATCATTTGGATATTATTTGAAGGGCTTAACATGGTGAAACCACAATTTTTAGTCATTCCTAACATAAACTTCAAATATTAGACCATTTAAAAAATTTCAATTTTCACCTCAAAACTTGTCGATTTCCAAAGGGAACACCTATGGAAATGAGCCATTTTGACATGAAAATATCAATATTTTCAAATCATCTATTTTTTGACATGCATTTTGGAATTGCCTAAAAAGTCTAGTTTTATCATGGTAACTACCGTAAATAATGCTCAAATGGGTTTAAAAATAAAATTTACGCGACATTATTTTAGTGTGTTCGAAATATTCTTGAACATCATTTGGATATTATTTGAAGGGCTTAACATGGTGAAACCACAATTTTTAGTCATTCCTAACATAAACTTCAAATATTAGACCATTTAAAAAATTTCAATTTTCACCTCAAAACTTGTCGATTTCCAAAGGGGAACACCTATGGAAATGAGCTATTTTGACATGAAAATATCAATATTTTCAAATCATCTATTTTTTGACATGCATTTTGGAATTGCCTAAAAAGTCTAGTTTTATCATGGTAACCACCGTAAATAATGCTCAAATGGGTTTAAAAATAAAATTTACGCGACATTATTTTAGTGTGTTCGTAAATATTCTTGAACATCATTTGGATATTATTTGAAGGGCTTAACATGGTGAAACCACAATTTTTAGTCATTCCTAACATAAACTTCAAATATTAGACCATTTAAAAAATTTCAATTTTCACCTCAAAACTTGTCGATTTCCAAAGGGAACACCTATGGAAATGAGCCATTTTGACATGAAAATATCAATATTTTCAAATCATCTATTTTTTGACATGCATTTTGGAATTGCCTAAAAAGTCTAGTTTTATCATGGTAACTACCGTAAATAATGCTCAAATGGGTTTAAAAATAAAATTTACGCGACATTATTTTAGTGTGTTCGTAAATATTCTTGAACATCATTTGGATATTATTTGAAGGGCTTAACATGGTGAAACCACAATTTTTAGTCATTCCTAACATAAACTTCAAATATTAGACCATTTAAAAAATTTCAATTTTCACCTCAAAACTTGTCGATTTCCAAAGGGGAACACCTATGGAAATGAGCCATTTTGACATGAAAATATCAATATTTTCAAATCATCTATTATTTGACATGCATTTTGGAAATGCCTAAAAAGTCTAGTTTTATCATGGTAACCACTGTAAATAATGCTCAAATGGGTTTAAAAATAAAATTTACGCGACATTATTTTAGTGTGTTCAGAAATATTCTTGAACATCATTTGGATATTATTTGAAGGGCTTAACATGGTGAAACCACAATTTTTAGTCATTCCTAACATAAACTTCAAATATTAGACCATTTAAAAAATTTCAATTTTCACCTCAAAACTTGTCGATTTCCAAAGGGAACACCTATGGAAATGAGCCATTTTGACATGAAAATATCAATATTTTCAAATCATCTATTTTTGACATGCATTTTGGAATTGCCTAAAAAGTCTAGTTTTATCATGGTAACTACCGTAAATAATGCTCAAATGGGTTTAAAAATAAAATTTACGCGACATTATTTTAGTGTGTTCGTAAATATTCTTGAACATCATTTGGATATTATTTGAAGGGCTTAACATGGTGAAACCACAATTTTTAGTCATTCCTAACATAAACTTCAAATATTAGACCATTTAAAAAATTTCAATTTTCACCTCAAAACTTGTCGATTTCCAAAGGGGTTAACCTATGGAAATGAGCCATTTTGACATGAAAATATCAATATTTTCAAATCATCTATTATTTGACATGCATTTTGGAATTGCCTAAAAAGTCTAGTTTTATCATGGTAACCACTGTAAATAATGCTCAAATGGGTTTAAAAATAAAATTTACGCGACATTATTTTAGTGTGTTCGTAAATATTCTTGAACATCATTTGGATATTATTTGAAGGGCTTAACATGGTGAAACCACAATTTTTAGTCATTCCTAACATAAACTTCAAATATTAGACCATTTAAAAAATTTCAATTTTCACCTCAAAACTTGTCGGTTTCCAAAGGGAACACCTATGGAAATGAGCCATTTTGACATGAAAATATCAATATTTTCAAATCATCTATTTTTTGACATGCATTTTGGAATTGCCTAAAAAGTCTAGTTTTATCATGGTAACTACCGTAAATAATGCTCAAATGGGTTTAAAAATAAAATTTACGCGACATTATTTTAGTGTGTTCGTAAATATTCTTGAACATCATTTGGATATTATTTGAAGGGCTTAACATGGTGAAACCACAATTTTTAGTCATTCCTAACATAAACTTCAAATATTAGACCATTTAAAAAATTTCAATTTTCACCTCAAAACTTGTCGATTTCCAAAGGGGAACACCTATGGAAATGAGCCATTTTGACATGAAAATATCAATATTTTCAAATCATCTATTTTTTGACATGCATTTTGGAATTGCCTAAAAAGTCTAGTTTTATCATGGTAACTACCGTAAATAATGCTCAAATGGGTTTAAAAATAAAATTTACGCGACATTATTTTAGTGTGTTCGTAAATATTCTTGAACATCATTTGGATATTATTTGAAGGGCTTAACATGGTGAAACCACAATTTTTAGTCATTCCTAACATAAACTTCAAATATTAGACCATTTAAAAAATTTCAATTTTCACCTCAAAACTTGTCGATTTCCAAAGGGAACACCTATGGAAATGAGCCATTTTGACATGAAAATATCAATATTTTCAAATCATCTATTTTTTGACATGCATTTTGGAATTGCCTAAAAAGTCTAGTTTTATCATGGTAACTACCGTAAATAATGCTCAAATGGGTTTAAAAATAAAATTTACGCGACATTATTTTAGTGTGTTCGAAATATTCTTGAACATCATTTGGATATTATTTGAAGGGCTTAACATGGTGAAACCACAATTTTTAGTCATTCCTAACATAAACTTCAAATATTAGACCATTTAAAAAATTTCAATTTTCACCTCAAAACTTGTCGATTTCCAAAGGGAACACCTATGGAAATGAGCCATTTTGACATGAAAATATCAATATTTTCAAATCATCTATTTTTTGACATGCATTTTGGAATTGCCTAAAAAGTCTAGTTTTATCATGGTAACTACCGTAAATAATGCTCAAATGGGTTTAAAAATAAAATTTACGCGACATTATTTTAGTGTGTTCGTAAATATTCTTGAACATCATTTGGATATTATTTGAAGGGCTTAACATGGTGAAACCACAATTTTTAGTCATTCCTAACATAAACTTCAAATATTAGACCATTTAAAAAATTTCAATTTTCACCTCAAAACTTGTCGATTTCCAAAGGGAACACCTATGGAAATGAGCCATTTTGACATGAAAATATCAAAATTTTCAAATCATCTATTATTTGACATGCATGTTGGAAATGACAAAAAACTAAAGTTTTATCATGGTACCACAGTAAAAAATGCTCAAATGGGTTTAAAAATAAAAGTCACGCGACATTGTTTTAGTGTGTTCATAAATATTCTTGAACATCATTTGGCTATTATTTGAAGGGGTTAACATGGTGAAACCACAATTTTTAGTCATTCCTAACATAAACTTCAAATATTAGACCATTTAAAAAATTTCAATTTTCACCTCAAAACTTGTCGGTTTCCAAAGGGAACACCTATGGAAATGAGCCATTTTGACATGAAAATATCAATATTTTCAAATCATCTATTTTTTGACATGCATTTTGGAATTGCCTAAAAAGTCTAGTTTTATCATGGTAACTACCGTAAATAATGCTCAAATGGGTTTAAAAATAAAATTTACGCGACATTATTTTAGTGTGTTCAGAAATATTCTTGAACATCATTTGGATATTATTTGAAGGGCTTAACATGGTGAAACCACAATTTTTAGTCATTCCTAACATAAACTTCAAATATTAGACCATTTAAAAAATTTCAATTTTCACCTCAAAACTTGTCGATTTCCAAAGGGAACACCTATGGAAATGAGCCATTTTGACATGAAAATATCAATATTTTCAAATCATCTATTTTTTGACATGCATTTTGGAATTGCCTAAAAAGTCTAGTTTTATCATGGTAACTACTGTAAATAATGCTCAAATGGGTTTAAAAATAAAATTTACGCGACATTATTTTAGTGTGTTCATAAATATTCTTGAACATCATTTGGATATTATTTGAAGGGCTTAACATGGTGAAACCACAATTTTTAGTCATTCCTAACATAAACTTCAAATATTAGACCATTTAAAAAATTTCAATTTTCACCTCAAAACTTGTCGATTTCCAAAGGGGAACACCTATGGAAATGAGCCATTTTGACATGAAAATATCAATATTTTCAAATCATCTATTTTTTGACATGCATTTTGGAATTGCCTAAAAAGTCTAGTTTTATCATGGTAACTACCGTAAATAATGCTCAAATGGGTTTAAAAATAAAATTTACGCGACATTATTTTAGTGTGTTCGTAAATATTCTTGAACATCATTTGGATATTATTTGAAGGGCTTAACATGGTGAAACCACAATTTTTAGTCATTCCTAACATAAACTTCAAATATTAGACCATTTAAAAAATTTCAATTTTCACCTCAAAACTTGTCGATTTCCAAAGGGAACACCTATGGAAATGAGCCATTTTGACATGAAAATATCAAAATTTTCAAATCATCTATTATTTGACATGCATTTTGGAAATGCCTAAAAAGTCTAGTTTTATCATGGTAACCACCGTAAATAATGCTCAAATGGGTTTAAAAATAAAATTTACGCGACATTGTTTTAGTGTGTTCGGAAATATTCTTGAACATCATTTGGCTATTATTTGAAGGGCTTAACATGGTGAAACCACAATTTTTAGTCATTCCTAACATAAACTTCAAATATTAGACCATTTAAAAAATTTCAATTTTCACCTCAAAACTTGTCGGTTTCCAAAGGGAACACCTATGGAAATGAGCCATTTTGACATGAAAATATCAATATTTTCAAATCATCTATTTTTTGACATGCATTTTGGAATTGCCTAAAAAGTCTAGTTTTATCATGGTAACTACCGTAAATAATGCTCAAATGGGTTTAAAAATAAAATTTACGCGACATTATTTTAGTGTGTTCGTAAATATTCTTGAACATCATTTGGATATTATTTGAAGGGCTTAACATGGTGAAACCACAATTTTTAGTCATTCCTAACATAAACTTCAAATATTAGACCATTTAAAAAATTTCAATTTTCACCTCAAAACTTGTCGATTTCCAAAGGGTAACACCTATGGAAATGAGCCATTTTGACATGAAAATATCAATATTTTCAAATCATCTATTATTTGACATGCATTTTGGAATTGCCTAAAAAGTCTAGTTTTATCATGGTAACCACCGTAAATAATGCTCAAATGGGTTTAAAAATAAAATTTACGCGACATTATTTTAGTGTGTTCAGAAATATTCTTGAACATCATTTGGATATTATTTGAAGGGCTTAACATGGTGAAACCACAATTTTTAGTCATTCCTAACATAAACTTCAAATATTAGACCATTTAAAAAATTTCAATTTTCACCTCAAAACTTGTCGATTTCCAAAGGGAACACCTATGGAAATGAGCCATTTTGACATGAAAATATCAATATTTTCAAATCATCTATTATTTGACATGCATTTTGGAATTGCCTAAAAAGTCTAGTTTTATCATGGTAACCACCGTAAATAATGCTCAAATGGGTTTAAAAATAAAATTTACGCGACATTATTTTAGTGTGTTCGTAAATATTCTTGAACATCATTTGGATATTATTTGAAGGGCTTAACATGGTGAAACCACAATTTTTAGTCATTCCTAACATAAACTTCAAATATTAGACCATTTAAAAAATTTCAATTTTCACCTCAAAACTTGTCGGTTTCCAAAGGGAACACCTATGGAAATGAGCCATTTTGACATGAAAATATCAATATTTTCAAATCATCTATTTTTTGACATGCATTTTGGAATTGCCTAAAAAGTCTAGTTTTATCATGGTAACTACCGTAAATAATGCTCAAATGGGTTTAAAAATAAAATTTACGCGACATTATTTTAGTGTGTTCGTAAATATTCTTGAACATCATTTGGATATTATTTGAAGGGCTTAACATGGTGAAACCACAATTTTTAGTCATTCCTAACATAAACTTCAAATATTAGACCATTTAAAAAATTTCAATTTTCACCTCAAAACTTGTCGATTTCCAAAGGGGTAACACCTATGGAAATGAGCCATTTTGACATGAAAATATCAATATTTTCAAATCATCTATTATTTGACATGCATTTTGGAATTGCCTAAAAAGTCTAGTTTTATCATGGTAACCACCGTAAATAATGCTCAAATGGGTTTAAAAATAAAATTTACGCGACATTATTTTAGTGTGTTCGTAAATATTCTTGAACATCATTTGGATATTATTTGAAGGGCTTAACATGGTGAAACCACAATTTTTAGTCATTCCTAACATAAACTTCAAATATTAGACCATTTAAAAAATTTCAATTTTCACCTCAAAACTTGTCGATTTCCAAAGGGGTTAACCTATGGAAATGAGCCATTTTGACATGAAAATATCAATATTTTCAAATCATCTATTTTTTGACATGCATTTTGGAATTGCCTAAAAAGTCTAGTTTTATCATGGTAACCACCGTAAATAATGCTCAAATGGGTTTAAAAATAAAATTTACGCGACATTATTTTAGTGTGTTCGTAAATATTCTTGAACATCATTTGGATATTATTTGAAGGGCTTAACATGGTGAAACCACAATTTTTAGTCATTCCTAACATAAACTTCAAATATTAGACCATTTAAAAAATTTCAATTTTCACCTCAAAACTTGTCGATTTCCAAAGGGAACACCTATGGAAATGAGCCATTTTGACATGAAAATATCAATATTTTCAAATCATCTATTTTTTGACATGCATTTTGGAATTGCCTAAAAAGTCTAGTTTTATCATGGTAACTACTGTAAATAATGCTCAAATGGGTTTAAAAATAAAATTTACGCGACATTATTTTAGTGTGTTCATAAATATTCTTGAACATCATTTGGATATTATTTGAAGGGCTTAACATGGTGAAACCACAATTTTTAGTCATTCCTAACATAAACTTCAAATATTAGACCATTTAAAAAATTTCAATTTTCACCTCAAAACTTGTCGATTTCCAAAGGGGTAACACCTATGGAAATGAGCCATTTTGACATGAAAATATCAATATTTTCAAATCATCTATTTTTTGACATGCATTTTGGAATTGCCTAAAAAGTCTAGTTTTATCATGGTAACTACTGTAAATAATGCTCAAATGGGTTTAAAAATAAAATTTACGCGACATTATTTTAGTGTGTTCGTAAATATTCTTGAACATCATTTGGATATTATTTGAAGGGCTTAACATGGTGAAACCACAATTTTTAGTCATTCCTAACATAAACTTCAAATATTAGACCATTTAAAAAATTTCAATTTTCACCTCAAAACTTGTCGATTTCCAAAGGGAACACCTATGGAAATGAGCCATTTTGACATGAAAATATCAAAATTTTCAAATCATCTATTATTTGACATGCATTTTGGAAATGCCTAAAAAGTCTAGTTTTATCATGGTAACCACCGTAAATAATGCTCAAATGGGTTTAAAAATAAAATTTACGCGACATTGTTTTAGTGTGTTCGTAAATATTCTTGAACATCATTTGGATATTATTTGAAGGGCTTAACATGGTGAAACCACAATTTTTAGTCATTCCTAACATAAACTTCAAATATTAGACCATTTAAAAAATTTCAATTTTCACCTCAAAACTTGTCGATTTGCAAAGGGTAACACCTATGGAAATGAGCTATTTTGACATGAAAATATCAATATTTTCAAATCATCTATTTTTTGACATGCATTTTGGAATTGCCTAAAAAGTCTAGTTTTATCATGGTAACTACCGTAAATAATGCTCAAATGGGTTTAAAAATAAAATTTACGCGACATTATTTTAGTGTGTTCGAAATATTCTTGAACATCATTTGGATATTATTTGAAGGGCTTAACATGGTGAAACCACAATTTTTAGTCATTCCTAACATAAACTTCAAATATTAGACCATTTAAAAAATTTCAATTTTCACCTCAAAACTTGTCGATTTGCAAAGGGTAACACCTATGGAAATGAGCTATTTTGACATGAAAACATCAAAATTTTCAAATCATCTATTATTTGACATGCATTTTGGAAATGCCTAAAAAGTCTAGTTTTATCATGGTAACCACTGTAAATAATGCTCAAATGGGTTTAAAAATAAAATTTACGCGACATTATTTTAGTGTGTTCGTAAATATTCTTGAACATCATTTGGATATTATTTGAAGGGCTTAACATGGTGAAACCACAATTTTTAGTCATTCCTAACATAAACTTCAAATATTAGACCATTTAAAAAATTTCAATTTTCACCTCAAAACTTGTCGATTTCCAAAGGGAACACCTATGGAAATGAGCCATTTTGACATGAAAATATCAATATTTTCAAATCATCTATTTTTTGACATGCATTTTGGAATTGCCTAAAAAGTCTAGTTTTATCATGGTAACTACCGTAAATAATGCTCAAATGGGTTTAAAAATAAAATTTACGCGACATTATTTTAGTGTGTTCGTAAATATTCTTGAACATCATTTGGATATTATTTGAAGGGCTTAACATGGTGAAACCACAATTTTTAGTCATTCCTAACATAAACTTCAAATATTAGACCATTTAAAAAATTTCAATTTTCACCTCAAAACTTGTCGATTTCCAAAGGGTAACACCTATGGAAATGAGCCATTTTGACATGAAAATATCAATCTTTTCAAATCATCTATTATTTGACATGCATTTAGGAAATGCCTAAAAAGTCTAGTTTTATCATTGTAACCACTGTAAATAATGCTCAAATGGGTTTAAAAATAAAATTTACGCGACATTGTTTTAGTGTGTTCGTAAATATTCTTGAACATCATTTGGATATTATTTGAAGGGCTTAACATGGTGAAACCACAATTTTTAGTCATTCCTAACATAAACTTCAAATATTAGACCATTTAAAAAATTTCAATTTTCACCTCAAAACTTGTCGATTTCCAAAGGGAACACCTATGGAAATGAGCCATTTTGACATGAAAATATCAATATTTTCAAATCATCTATTTTTTGACATGCATTTTGGAATTGCCTAAAAAGTCTAGTTTTATCATGGTAACTACCGTAAATAATGCTCAAATGGGTTTAAAAATAAAATTTACGCGACATTATTTTAGTGTGTTCAGAAATATTCTTGAACATCATTTGGATATTATTTGAAGGGCTTAACATGGTGAAACCACAATTTTTAGTCATTCCTAACATAAACTTCAAATATTAGACCATTTAAAAAATTTCAATTTTCACCTCAAAACTTGTCGATTTCCAAAGGGGTAACACCTATGGATATGAGCCATTTTGACATGAAAATATCAATATTTTCAAATCATCTATTTTTTGACATGCATTTTGGAATTGCCTAAAAAGTCTAGTTTTATCATGGTAACTACCGTAAATAATGCTCAAATGGGTTTAAAAATAAAATTTACGCGACATTATTTTAGTGTGTTCGAAATATTCTTGAACATCATTTGGATATTATTTGAAGGGCTTAACATGGTGAAACCACAATTTTTAGTCATTCCTAACATAAACTTCAAATATTAGACCATTTAAAAAATTTCAATTTTCACCTCAAAACTTGTCGATTTCCAAAGGGGTAAACCTATGGAAATGAGCCATTTTGACATGAAAATATCAATATTTTCAAATCATCTATTATTTGACATGCATTTTGGAATTGCCTAAAAAGTCTAGTTTTATCATGGTAACCACTGTAAATAATGCTCAAATGGGTTTAAAAATAAAATTTACGCGACATTATTTTAGTTTGTTCATAAATATTCTTGAACATCATTTGGATATTATTTGAAGGGCTTAACATGGTGAAACCACAATTTTTAGTCATTCCTAACATAAACTTCAAATATTAGACCATTTAAAAAATTTCAATTTTCACCTCAAAACTTGTCGATTTCCAAAGGGAACACCTATGGAAATGAGCCATTTTGACATGAAAATATCAATATTTTCAAATCATCTATTTTTTGACATGCATTTTGGAATTGCCTAAAAAGTCTAGTTTTATCATGGTAACTACCGTAAATAATGCTCAAATGGGTTTAAAAATAAAATTTACGCGACATTATTTTAGTGTGTTCGTAAATATTCTTGAACATCATTTGGATATTATTTGAAGGGCTTAACATGGTGAAACCACAATTTTTAGTCATTCCTAACATAAACTTCAAATATTAGACCATTTAAAAAATTTCAATTTTCACCTCAAAACTTGTCGATTTCCAAAGGGAACACCTATGGAAATGAGCCATTTTGACATGAAAATATCAATATTTTCAAATCATCTATTTTTTGACATGCATTTTGGAATTGCCTAAAAAGTCTAGTTTTATCATGGTAACTACCGTAAATAATGCTCAAATGGGTTTAAAAATAAAATTTACGCGACATTATTTTAGTGTGTTCGTAAATATTCTTGAACATCATTTGGATATTATTTGAAGGGCTTAACATGGTGAAACCACAATTTTTAGTCATTCCTAACATAAACTTCAAATATTAGACCATTTAAAAAATTTCAATTTTCACCTCAAAACTTGTCGATTTGCAAAGGGTAACACCTATGGAAATGAGCTATTTTGACATGAAAACATCAAAATTTTCAAATCATCTATTATTTGACATGCATTTTGGAAATGCCTAAAAAGTCTAGTTTTATCATGGTAACCACTGTAAATAATGCTCAAATGGGTTTAAAAATAAAATTTACGCGACATTGTTTTAGTGTGTTCGAAATATTCTTGAACATCATTTGGCTATTATTTGAAGGGCTTAACATGGTGAAACCACAATTTTTAGTCATTCCTAACATAAACTTCAAATATTAGACCATTTAAAAAATTTCAATTTTCACCTCAAAACTTGTCGATTTCCAAAGGGAACACCTATGGAAATGAGCCATTTTGACATGAAAATATCAATATTTTCAAATCATCTATTTTTTGACATGCATTTTGGAATTGCCTAAAAAGTCTAGTTTTATCATGGTAACTACCGTAAATAATGCTCAAATGGGTTTAAAAATAAAATTTACGCGACATTATTTTAGTGTGTTCGAAATATTCTTGAACATCATTTGGATATTATTTGAAGGGCTTAACATGGTGAAACCACAATTTTTAGTCATTCCTAACATAAACTTCAAATATTAGACCATTTAAAAAATTTCAATTTTCACCTCAAAACTTGTCGATTTCCAAAGGGGTTAACCTATGGAAATGAGCCATTTTGACATGAAAATATCAATATTTTCAAATCATCTATTATTTGACATGCATTTTGGAAATGCCTAAAAAGTCTAGTTTTATCATGGTAACCACCGTAAATAATGCTCAAATGGGTTTAAAAATAAAATTTACGCGACATTATTTTAGTGTGTTCGTAAATATTCTTGAACATCATTTGGATATTATTTGAAGGGCTTAACATGGTGAAACCACAATTTTTAGTCATTCCTAACATAAACTTCAAATATTAGACCATTTAAAAAATTTCAATTTTCACCTCAAAACTTGTCGATTTCCAAAGGGAACACCTATGGAAATGAGCCATTTTGACATGAAAATATCAATATTTTCAAATCATCTATTTTTTGACATGCATTTTGGAATTGCCTAAAAAGTCTAGTTTTATCATGGTAACTACCGTAAATAATGCTCAAATGGGTTTAAAAATAAAATTTACGCGACATTATTTTAGTGTGTTCAGAAATATTCTTGAACATCATTTGGATATTATTTGAAGGGCTTAACATGGTGAAACCACAATTTTTAGTCATTCCTAACATAAACTTCAAATATTAGACCATTTAAAAAATTTCAATTTTCACCTCAAAACTTGTCGATTTCCAAAGGGGTTAACCTATGGAAATGAGCCATTTTGACATGAAAATATCAAAATTTTCAAATCATCTATTATTTGACATGCATTTTGGAAATGCCTAAAAAGTCTAGTTTTATCATGGTAACTACTGTAAATAATGCTCAAATGGGTTTAAAAATAAAATTTACGCGACATTATTTTAGTGTGTTCGAAATATTCTTGAACATCATTTGGATATTATTTGAAGGGCTTAACATGGTGAAACCACAATTTTTAGTCATTCCTAACATAAACTTCAAATATTAGACCATTTAAAAAATTTCAATTTTCACCTCAAAACTTGTCGATTTCCAAAGGGAACACCTATGGAAATGAGCCATTTTGACATGAAAATATCAATATTTTCAAATCATCTATTTTTTGACATGCATTTTGGAATTGCCTAAAAAGTCTAGTTTTATCATGGTAACTACTGTAAATAATGCTCAAATGGGTTTAAAAATAAAATTTACGCGACATTATTTTAGTGTGTTCATAAATATTCTTGAACATCATTTGGATATTATTTGAAGGGCTTAACATGGTGAAACCACAATTTTTAGTCATTCCTAACATAAACTTCAAATATTAGACCATTTAAAAAATTTCAATTTTCACCTCAAAACTTGTCGATTTCCAAAGGGGAACACCTATGGAAATGAGCCATTTTGACATGAAAATATCAATATTTTCAAATCATCTATTTTTTGACATGCATTTTGGAATTGCCTAAAAAGTCTAGTTTTATCATGGTAACTACCGTAAATAATGCTCAAATGGGTTTAAAAATAAAATTTACGCGACATTATTTTAGTGTGTTCATAAATATTCTTGAACATCATTTGGATATTATTTGAAGGGCTTAACATGGTGAAACCACAATTTTTAGTCATTCCTAACATAAACTTCAAATATTAGACCATTTAAAAAATTTCAATTTTCACCTCAAAACTTGTCGATTTCCAAAGGGAACACCTATGGAAATGAGCCATTTTGACATGAAAATATCAATATTTTCAAATCATCTATTTTTTGACATGCATTTTGGAATTGCCTAAAAAGTCTAGTTTTATCATTGTAACTACCGTAAATAATGCTCAAATGGGTTTAAAAATAAAATTTACGCGACATTATTTTAGTGTGTTCGTAAATATTCTTGAACATCATTTGGATATTATTTGAAGGGCTTAACATGGTGAAACCACAATTTTTAGTCATTCCTAACATAAACTTCAAATATTAGACCATTTAAAAAATTTCAATTTTCACCTCAAAACTTGTCGATTTCCAAAGGGAACACCTATGGAAATGAGCCATTTTGACATGAAAATATCAATATTTTCAAATCATCTATTTTTTGACATGCATTTTGGAATTGCCTAAAAAGTCTAGTTTTATCATGGTAACTACTGTAAATAATGCTCAAATGGGTTTAAAAATAAAATTTACGCGACATTATTTTAGTGTGTTCGTAAATATTCTTGAACATCATTTGGATATTATTTGAAGGGCTTAACATGGTGAAACCACAATTTTTAGTCATTCCTAACATAAACTTCAAATATTAGACCATTTAAAAAATTTCAATTTTCACCTCAAAACTTGTCGATTTCCAAAGGGGTTACACCTATGGAAATGAGCCATTTTGACATGAAAATATCAATATTTTCAAATCATCTATTATTTGACATGCATTTTGGAAATGCCTAAAAAGTCTAGTTTTATCATGGTAACCACTGTAAATAATGCTCAAATAGGTTAAAAATAAAATTTACGCGACATTATTTTAGTGTGTTCGAAATATTCTTGAACATCATTTGGATATTATTGGAAGGGCTTAACATGGTGAAACCACAATTTTTAGTCATTCCTAACATAAACTTCAAATATTAGACCATTTAAAAAATTTCAATTTCCACCTCAAAACTTGTCGATTTGCAAAGGGTAACACCTATGGAAATGAGCTATTTTGACATGAAAATATCAATATTTTCAAATCATCTATTTTTTGACATGCATTTTGGAATTGCCTAAAAAGTCTAGTTTTATCATGGTAACTACCGTAAATAATGCTCAAATGGGTTTAAAAATAAAATTTACGCGACATTATTTTAGTGTGTTCGAAATATTCTTGAACATCATTTGGATATTATTTGAAGGGCTTAACATGGTGAAACCACAATTTTTAGTCATTCCTAACATAAACTTCAAATATTAGACCATTTAAAAAATTTCAATTTTCACCTCAAAACTTGTCGATTTCCAAAGGGGTAACACCTATGGAAATGAGCCATTTTGACATGAAAATATCAAAATTTTCAAATCATCTATTATTTGACATGCATTTTGGAAATGCCTAAAAAGTCTAGTTTTATCATGGTAACTACTGTAAATAATGCTCAAATGGGTTTAAAAATAAAATTTACGCGACATTATTTTAGTGTGTTCGTAAATATTCTTGAACATCATTTGGATATTATTTGAAGGGCTTAACATGGTGAAACCACAATTTTTAGTCATTCCTAACATAAACTTCAAATATTAGACCATTTAAAAAATTTCAATTTTCACCTCAAAACTTGTCGGTTTCCAAAGGGAACACCTATGGAAATGAGCCATTTTGACATGAAAATATCAATATTTTCAAATCATCTATTTTTTGACATGCATTTTGGAATTGCCTAAAAAGTCTAGTTTTATCATGGTAACTACTGTAAATAATGCTCAAATGGGTTTAAAAATAAAATTTACGCGACATTATTTTAGTGTGTTCGTAAATATTCTTGAACATCATTTGGATATTATTTGAAGGGCTTAACATGGTGAAACCACAATTTTTAGTCATTCCTAACATAAATTTCAAATATTAGACCATTTAAAAAATTTCAATTTTCACCTCAATACTTGTCGATTTCCCAGGGGAGAACACCTATCGAAATGAGCCATTTTGACATGAAAATATCAAAATTTTCAAATCATCTATTATTTGACATGCATTTTGGAAATGCCTAAAAAGTCTAGTTTTATCATGGTAACCACCGTAAATAATGCTCAAATGGGTTTAAAAATAAAATTTACGCGACATTATTTTAGTGTGTTCGTAAATATTCTTGAACATCATTTGGATATTATTTGAAGGGCTTAACATGGTGAAACCACAATTTTTAGTCATTCCTAACATAAACTTCAAATATTAGACCATTTAAAAAATTTCAATTTTCACCTCAAAACTTGTCGGTTTCCAAAGGGAACACCTATGGAAATGAGCCATTTTGACATGAAAATATCAATATTTTCAAATCATCTATTTTTTGACATGCATTTTGGAATTGCCTAAAAAGTCTAGTTTTATCATGGTAACTACCGTAAATAATGCTCAAATGGGTTTAAAAATAAAATTTACGCGACATTATTTTAGTGTGTTCGTAAATATTCTTGAACATCATTTGGATATTATTTGAAGGGCTTAACATGGTGAAACCACAATTTTTAGTCATTCCTAACATAAACTTCAAATATTAGACCATTTAAAAAATTTCAATTTTCACCTCAAAACTTGTCGATTTCCAAAGGGGAACACCTATGGAAATGAGCCATTTTGACATGAAAATATCAATATTTTCAAATCATCTATTTTTTGACATGCATTTTGGAATTGCCTAAAAAGTCTAGTTTTATCATGGTAACTACTGTAAATAATGCTCAAATGGGTTTAAAAATAAAATTTACGCGACATTATTTTAGTGTGTTCGTAAATATTCTTGAACATCATTTGGATATTATTTGAAGGGCTTAACATGGTGAAACCACAATTTTTAGTCATTCCTAACATAAACTTCAAATATTAGACCATTTAAAAAATTTCAATTTTCACCTCAAAACTTGTCGATTTCCAAAGGGGTTAACCTATGGAAATGAGCCATTTTGACATGAAAATATCAATATTTTCAAATCATCTATTATTTGACATGCATTTTGGAATTGCCTAAAAAGTCTAGTTTTATCATGGTAACCACTGTAAATAATGCTCAAATGGGTTTAAAAATAAAATTTACGCGACATTATTTTAGTGTGTTCGAAATATTCTTGAACATCATTTGGATATTATTTGAAGGGCTTAACATGGTGAAACCACAATTTTTAGTCATTCCTAACATAAACTTCAAATATTAGACCATTTAAAAAATTTCAATTTTCACCTCAAAACTTGTCGATTTCCAAAGGGGTTAACCTATGGAAATGAGCCATTTTGACATGAAAATATCAATATTTTCAAATCATCTATTATTTGACATGCATTTTGGAAATGCCTAAAAAGTCTAGTTTTATCATGGTAACCACTGTAAATAATGCTCAAATGGGTTTAAAAATAAAATTTACGCGACATTGTTTTAGTGTGTTCGAAATATTCTTGAACATCATTTGGATATTATTTGAAGGGCTTAACATGGTGAAACCACAATTTTTAGTCATTCCTAACATAAACTTCAAATATTAGACCATTTAAAAAATTTCAATTTTCACCTCAAAACTTGTCGGTTTCCAAAGGGAACACCTATGGAAATGAGCCATTTTGACATGAAAATATCAATATTTTCAAATCATCTATTTTTTGACATGCATTTTGGAATTGCCTAAAAAGTCTAGTTTTATCATGGTAACTACCGTAAATAATGCTCAAATGGGTTTAAAAATAAAATTTACGCGACATTATTTTAGTGTGTTCAGAAATATTCTTGAACATCATTTGGATATTATTTGAAGGGCTTAACATGGTGAAACCACAATTTTTAGTCATTCCTAACATAAACTTCAAATATTAGACCATTTAAAAAATTTCAATTTTCACCTCAAAACTTGTCGATTTCCAAAGGGGTTAACCTATGGAAATGAGCCATTTTGACATGAAAATATCAATATTTTCAAATCATCTATTATTTGACATGCATTTTGGAAATGCCTAAAAAGTCTAGTTTTATCATGGTAACCACTGTAAATAATGCTCAAATGGGTTTAAAAATAAAATTTACACGACATTATTTTAGTGTGTTCGTAAATATTCTTGAACATCATTTGGATATTATTTGAAGGGCTTAACATGGTGAAACCACAATTTTTAGTCATTCCTAACATAAACTTCAAATATTAGACCATTTAAAAAATTTCAATTTTCACCTCAAAACTTGTCGATTTCCAAAGGGAACACCTATGGAAATGAGCCATTTTGACATGAAAATATCAATATTTTCAAATCATCTATTTTTTGACATGCATTTTGGAATTGCCTAAAAAGTCTAGTTTTATCATGGTAACTACCGTAAATAATGCTCAAATGGGTTTAAAAATAAAATTTACGCGACATTATTTTAGTGTGTTCGTAAATATTCTTGAACATCATTTGGATATTATTTGAAGGGCTTAACATGGTGAAACCACAATTTTTAGTCATTCCTAACATAAACTTCAAATATTAGACCATTTAAAAAATTTCAATTTTCACCTCAAAACTTGTCGATTTCCAAAGGGGAACACCTATGGAAATGAGCCATTTTGACATGAAAATATCAATATTTTCAAATCATCTATTTTTTGACATGCATTTTGGAATTGCCTAAAAAGTCTAGTTTTATCATGGTAACTACCGTAAATAATGCTCAAATGGGTTTAAAAATAAAATTTACGCGACATTATTTTAGTGTGTTCAGAAATATTCTTGAACATCATTTGGATATTATTTGAAGGGCTTAACATGGTGAAACCACAATTTTTAGTCATTCCTAACATAAACTTCAAATATTAGACCATTTAAAAAATTTCAATTTTCACCTCAAAACTTGTCGATTTCCAAAGGGGAACACCTATGGAAATGAGCCATTTTGACATGAAAATATCAAAATTTTCAAATCATCTATTATTTGACATGCATTTTGGAATTGCCTAAAAAGTCTAGTTTTATCATGGTAACCACGGTAAATAATGCTCAAATGGGTTTAAAAATAAAATTTACGCGACATTATTTTAGTGTGTTCGTAAATATTCTTGAACATCATTTGGATATTATTTGAAGGGCTTAACATGGTGAAACCACAATTTTTAGTCATTCCTAACATAAACTTCAAATATTAGACCATTTAAAAAATTTCAATTTTCACCTCAAAACTTGTCGATTTCCAAAGGGGGAACACCTATGGAAATGAGCCATTTTGACATGAAAATATCAATATTTTCAAATCATCTATTATTTGACATGCATTTTGGAATTGCCTAAAAAGTCTAGTTTTATCATGGTAACTACCGTAAATAATGCTCAAATGGGTTTAAAAATAAAATTTACGCGACATTATTTTAGTGTGTTCGTAAATATTCTTGAACATCATTTGGATATTATTTGAAGGGCTTAACATGGTGAAACCACAATTTTTAGTCATTCCTAACATAAACTTCAAATATTAGACCATTTAAAAAATTTCAATTTTCACCTCAAAACTTGTCGATTTCCAAAGGGGTAACCTATGGAAATGAGCCATTTTGACATGAAAATATCAAAATTTTCAAATCATCTATTATTTGACATGCATTTTGGAAATGCCTAAAAAGTCTAGTTTTATCATGGTAACCACTGTAAATAATGCTCAAATGGGTTTAAAAATAAAATTTACGCGACATTATTTTAGTGTGTTCGTAAATATTCTTGAACATCATTTGGATATTATTTGAAGGGCTTAACATGGTGAAACCACAATTTTTAGTCATTCCTAACATAAACTTCAAATATTAGACCATTTAAAAAATTTCAATTTTCACCTCAAAACTTGTCGGTTTCCAAAGGGAACACCTATGGAAATGAGCCATTTTGACATGAAAATATCAATATTTTCAAATCATCTATTTTTTGACATGCATTTTGGAATTGCCTAAAAAGTCTAGTTTTATCATGGTAACTACCGTAAATAATGCTCAAATGGGTTTAAAAATAAAATTTACGCGACATTATTTTAGTGTGTTCAGAAATATTCTTGAACATCATTTGGATATTATTTGAAGGGCTTAACATGGTGAAACCACAATTTTTAGTCATTCCTAACATAAACTTCAAATATTAGACCATTTAAAAAATTTCAATTTTCACCTCAAAACTTGTCGATTTCCAAAGGGGTAACACCTATGGAAATGAGCCATTTTGACATGAAAATATCAATATTTTCAAATCATCTATTTTTTGACATGCATTTTGGAATTGCCTAAAAAGTCTAGTTTTATCATGGTAACTACCGTAAATAATGCTCAAATGGGTTTAAAAATAAAATTTACGCGACATTATTTTAGTGTGTTCAGAAATATTCTTGAACATCATTTGGATATTATTTGAAGGGCTTAACATGGTGAAACCACAATTTTTAGTCATTCCTAACATAAACTTCAAATATTAGACCATTTAAAAAATTTCAATTTTCACCTCAAAACTTGTCGATTTCCAAAGGGTAACACCTATGGAAATGAGCCATTTTGACATGAAAATATCAATATTTTCAAATCATCTATTATTTGACATGCATTTTGGAATTGCCTAAAAAGTCTAGTTTTATCATGGTAACTACTGTAAATAATGCTCAAATGGGTTTAAAAATAAAATTTACGCGACATTATTTTAGTGTGTTCATAAATATTCTTGAACATCATTTGGATATTATTTGAAGGGCTTAACATGGTGAAACCACAATTTTTAGTCATTCCTAACATAAACTTCAAATATTAGACCATTTAAAAAATTTCAATTTTCACCTCAAAACTTGTCGATTTCCAAAGGGAACACCTATGGAAATGAGCCATTTTGACATGAAAATATCAATATTTTCAAATCATCTATTTTTTGACATGCATTTTGGAAATTGCCTAAAAAGTCTAGTTTTATCATGGTAACTACCGTAAATAATGCTCAAATGGGTTTAAAAATAAAATTTACGCGACATTATTTTAGTGTGTTCGTAAATATTCTTGAACATCATTTGGATATTATTTGAAGGGCTTAACATGGTGAAACCACAATTTTTAGTCATTCCTAACATAAACTTCAAATATTAGACCATTTAAAAAATTTCAATTTTCACCTCAAAACTTGTCGATTTCCAAAGGGAACACCTATGGAAATGAGCCATTTTGACATGAAAATATCAATATTTTCAAATCATCTATTTTTTGACATGCATTTTGGAATTGCCTAAAAAGTCTAGTTTTATCATGGTAACTACCGTAAATAATGCTCAAATGGGTTTAAAAATAAAATTTACGCGACATTATTTTAGTGTGTTCGAAATATTCTTGAACATCATTTGGATATTATTTGAAGGGCTTAACATGGTGAAACCACAATTTTTAGTCATTCCTAACATAAACTTCAAATATTAGACCATTTAAAAAATTTCAATTTTCACCTCAAAACTTGTCGATTTCCAAAGGGGTTAACCTATGGAAATGAGCCATTTTGACATGAAAATATCAATATTTTCAAATCATCTATTATTTGACATGCATTTTGGAAATGCCTAAAAAGTCTAGTTTTATCATGGTAACCACTGTAAATAATGCTCAAATGGGTTTAAAAATAAAATTTACACGACATTATTTTAGTGTGTTCGTAAATATTCTTGAACATCATTTGGCTATTATTTGAAGGGCTTAACATGGTGAAACCACAATTTTTAGTCATTCCTAACATAAACTTCAAATATTAGACCATTTAAAAAATTTCAATTTTCACCTCAAAACTTGTCGGTTTCCAAAGGGAACACCTATGGAAATGAGCCATTTTGACATGAAAATATCAATATTTTCAAATCATCTATTTTTTGACATGCATTTTGGAATTGCCTAAAAAGTCTAGTTTTATCATGGTAACTACTGTAAATAATGCTCAAATGGGTTTAAAAATAAAATTTACGCGACATTATTTTAGTGTGTTCGAAATATTCTTGAACATCATTTGGATATTATTTGAAGGGCTTAACATGGTGAAACCACAATTTTTAGTCATTCCTAACATAAACTTCAAATATTAGACCATTTAAAAAATTTCAATTTTCACCTCAAAACTTGTCGATTTCCAAAGGGAACACCTATGGAAATGAGCCATTTTGACATGAAAATATCAATATTTTCAAATCATCTATTATTTGACATGCATTTTGGAAATGCCTAAAAAGTCTAGTTTTATAATGGTAACCACCGTAAATAATGCTCAAATGGGTTTAAAAATAAAATTTACGCGACATTATTTTAGTGTGTTCGTAAATATTCTTGAACATCATTTGGATATTATTTGAAGGGCTTAACATGGTGAAACCACAATTTTTAGTCATTCCTAACATAAACTTCAAATATTAGACCATTTAAAAAATTTCAATTTTCACCTCAAAACTTGTCGATTTCCAAAGGGAACACCTATGGAAATGAGCCATTTTGACATGAAAATATCAATATTTTCAAATCATCTATTTTTTGACATGCATTTTGGAATTGCCTAAAAAGTCTAGTTTTATCATGGTAACTACCGTAAATAATGCTCAAATGGGTTTAAAAATAAAATTTACGCGACATTATTTTAGTGTGTTCGTAAATATTCTTGAACATCATTTGGATATTATTTGAAGGGCTTAACATGGTGAAACCACAATTTTTAGTCATTCCTAACATAAACTTCAAATATTAGACCATTTAAAAAATTTCAATTTTCACCTCAAAACTTGTCGATTTCCAAAGGGGTAACACCTATGGAAATGAGCCATTTTGACATGAAAATATCAAAATTTTCAAATCATCTATTATTTGACATGCATTTTGGAAATGCCTAAAAAGTCTAGTTTTATCATGGTAACCACTGTAAATAATGCTCAAATGGGTTTAAAAATAAAATTTACGCGACATTATTTTAGTGTGTTCGTAAATATTCTTGAACATCATTTGGATATTATTTGAAGGGCTTAACATGGTGAAACCACAATTTTTAGTCATTCCTAACATAAACTTCAAATATTAGACCATTTAAAAAATTTCAATTTTCACCTCAAAACTTGTCGGTTTCCAAAGGGAACACCTATGGAAATGAGCCATTTTGACATGAAAATATCAATATTTTCAAATCATCTATTTTTTGACATGCATTTTGGAATTGCCTAAAAAGTCTAGTTTTATCATGGTAACTACCGTAAATAATGCTCAAATGGGTTTAAAAATAAAATTTACGCGACATTATTTTAGTGTGTTCGAAATATTCTTGAACATCATTTGGATATTATTTGAAGGGCTTAACATGGTGAAACCACAATTTTTAGTCATTCCTAACATAAACTTCAAATATTAGACCATTTAAAAAATTTCAATTTTCACCTCAAAACTTGTCGATTTGCAAAGGGTAACACCTATGGAAATGAGCTATTTTGACATGAAAACATCAAAATTTTCAAATCATCTATTATTTGACATGCATTTTGGAAATGCCTAAAAAGTCTAGTTTTATCATGGTAACTACTGTAAATAATGCTCAAATGGGTTTAAAAATAAAATTTACGCGACATTATTTTAGTGTGTTCGTAAATATTCTTGAACATCATTTGGATATTATTTGAAGGGCTTAACATGGTGAAACCACAATTTTTAGTCATTCCTAACATAAACTTCAAATATTAGACCATTTAAAAAATTTCAATTTTCACCTCAAAACTTGTCGATTTCCAAAGGGAACACCTATGGAAATGAGCCATTTTGACATGAAAATATCAATATTTTCAAATCATCTATTTTTTGACATGCATTTTGGAATTGCCTAAAAAGTCTAGTTTTATCATGGTAACTACTGTAAATAATGCTCAAATGGGTTTAAAAATAAAATTTACGCGACATTATTTTAGTGTGTTCGAAATATTCTTGAACATCATTTGGATATTATTTGAAGGGCTTAACATGGTGAAACCACAATTTTTAGTCATTCCTAACATAAACTTCAAATATTAGACCATTTAAAAAATTTCAATTTTCACCTCAAAACTTGTCGATTTCCAAAGGGGTAAACCTATGGAAATGAGCCATTTTGACATGAAAATATCAATATTTTCAAATCATCTATTATTTGACATGCATTTAGGAAATGCCTAAAAAGTCTAGTTTTATCATGGTAACCACTGTAAATAATGCTCAAATGGGTTTAAAAATAAAATTTACGCGACATTATTTTAGTGTGTTCATAAATATTCTTGAACATCATTTGGATATTATTTGAAGGGCTTAACATGGTGAAACCACAATTTTTAGTCATTCCTAACATAAACTTCAAATATTAGACCATTTAAAAAATTTCAATTTTCACCTCAAAACTTGTCGGTTTCCAAAGGGAACACCTATGGAAATGAGCCATTTTGACATGAAAATATCAATATTTTCAAATCATCTATTTTTTGACATGCATTTTGGAATTGCCTAAAAAGTCTAGTTTTATCATGGTAACTACTGTAAATAATGCTCAAATGGGTTTAAAAATAAAATTTACGCGACATTATTTTAGTGTGTTCGAAATATTCTTGAACATCATTTGGATATTATTTGAAGGGCTTAACATGGTGAAACCACAATTTTTAGTCATTCCTAACATAAACTTCAAATATTAGACCATTTAAAAAATTTCAATTTTCACCTCAAAACTTGTCGATTTCCAAAGGGAACACCTATGGAAATGAGCCATTTTGACATGAAAATATCAAAATTTTCAAATCATCTATTATTTGACATGCATGTTGGAAATGACAAAAAACTAAAGTTTTATCATGGTACCACAGTAAAAAATGCTCAAATGGGTTTAAAAATAAAAGTCACGCGACATTGTTTTAGTGTGTTCAGAAATATTCTTGAACATCATTTGGCTATTATTTGAAGGGGTTAACATGGTGAAACCACAATTTTTAGTCATTCCTAACATAAACTTCAAATATTAGACCATTTAAAAAATTTCAATTTTCACCTCAAAACTTGTCGGTTTCCAAAGGGAACACCTATGGAAATGAGCCATTTTGACATGAAAATATCAATATTTTCAAATCATCTATTTTTTGACATGCATTTTGGAATTGCCTAAAAAGTCTAGTTTTATCATGGTAACTACCGTAAATAATGCTCAAATGGGTTTAAAAATAAAATTTACGCGACATTATTTTAGTGTGTTCGAAATATTCTTGAACATCATTTGGATATTATTTGAAGGGCTTAACATGGTGAAACCACAATTTTTAGTCATTCCTAACATAAACTTCAAATATTAGACCATTTAAAAAATTTCAATTTTCACCTCAAAACTTGTCGATTTCCAAAGGGGTTAACCTATGGAAATGAGCCATTTTGACATGAAAATATCAATATTTTCAAATCATCTATTTTTTGACATGCATTTTGGAATTGCCTAAAAAGTCTAGTTTTATCATGGTAACTACCGTAAATAATGCTCAAATGGGTTTAAAAATAAAATTTACGCGACATTATTTTAGTGTGTTCGAAATATTCTTGAACATCATTTGGATATTATTTGAAGGGCTTAACATGGTGAAACCACAATTTTTAGTCATTCCTAACATAAACTTCAAATATTAGACCATTTAAAAAATTTCAATTTTCACCTCAAAACTTGTCGATTTCCAAAGGGAACACCTATGGAAATGAGCCATTTTGACATGAAAATATCAATATTTTCAAATCATCTATTATTTGACATGCATTTTGGAAATGCCTAAAAAGTCTAGTTTTATCATGGTAACCACTGTAAATAATGCTCAAATAGGTTTAAAAATAAAATTTACGCGACATTGTTTTAGTGTGTTCGTAAATATTCTTGAACATCATTTGGATATTATTTGAAGGGCTTAACATGGTGAAACCACAATTTTTAGTCATTCCTAACATAAACTTCAAATATTAGACCATTTAAAAAATTTCAATTTTCACCTCAAAACTTGTCGATTTCCAAAGGGAACACCTATGGAAATGAGCCATTTTGACATGAAAATATCAATATTTTCAAATCATCTATTTTTTGACATGCATTTTGGAATTGCCTAAAAAGTCTAGTTTTATCATGGTAACTACTGTAAATAATGCTCAAATGGGTTTAAAAATAAAATTTACGCGACATTATTTTAGTGTGTTCGTAAATATTCTTGAACATCATTTGGATATTATTTGAAGGGCTTAACATGGTGAAACCACAATTTTTAGTCATTCCTAACATAAACTTCAAATATTAGACCATTTAAAAAATTTCAATTTTCACCTCAAAACTTGTCGATTTCCAAAGGGAACACCTATGGAAATGAGCCATTTTGACATGAAAATATCAAAATTTTCAAATCATCTATTATTTGACATGCATGTTGGAAATGACAAAAAACTAAAGTTTTATCATGGTACCACAGTAAAAAATGCTCAAATGGGTTTAAAAATAAAAGTCACGCGACATTGTTTTAGTGTGTTCGAAATATTCTTGAACATCATTTGGCTATTATTTGAAGGGGTTAACATGGTGAAACCACAATTTTTAGTCATTCCTAACATAAACTTCAAATATTAGACCATTTAAAAAATTTCAATTTTCACCTCAAAACTTGTCGGTTTCCAAAGGGAACACCTATGGAAATGAGCCATTTTGACATGAAAATATCAATATTTTCAAATCATCTATTTTTTGACATGCATTTTGGAATTGCCTAAAAAGTCTAGTTTTATCATGGTAACTACCGTAAATAATGCTCAAATGGGTTTAAAAATAAAATTTACGCGACATTATTTTAGTGTGTTCGAAATATTCTTGAACATCATTTGGATATTATTTGAAGGGCTTAACATGGTGAAACCACAATTTTTAGTCATTCCTAACATAAACTTCAAATATTAGACCATTTAAAAAATTTCAATTTTCACCTCAAAACTTGTCGATTTCCAAAGGGGTTAACCTATGGAAATGAGCCATTTTGACATGAAAATATCAATATTTTCAAATCATCTATTTTTTGACATGCATTTTGGAATTGCCTAAAAAGTCTAGTTTTATCATGGTAACCACTGTAAATAATGCTCAAATGGGTTTAAAAATAAAATTTACGCGACATTATTTTAGTGTGTTCGAAATATTCTTGAACATCATTTGGATATTATTTGAAGGGCTTAACATGGTGAAACCACAATTTTTAGTCATTCCTAACATAAACTTCAAATATTAGACCATTTAAAAAATTTCAATTTTCACCTCAAAACTTGTCGATTTCCAAAGGGAACACCTATGGAAATGAGCCATTTTGACATGAAAATATCAATATTTTCAAATCATCTATTTTTTGACATGCATTTTGGAATTGCCTAAAAAGTCTAGTTTTATCATGGTAACTACCGTAAATAATGCTCAAATGGGTTTAAAAATAAAATTTACGCGACATTATTTTAGTGTGTTCGAAATATTCTTGAACATCATTTGGATATTATTTGAAGGGCTTAACATGGTGAAACCACAATTTTTAGTCATTCCTAACATAAACTTCAAATATTAGACCATTTAAAAAATTTCAATTTTCACCTCAAAACTTGTCGATTTCCAAAGGGAACACCTATGGAAATGAGCCATTTTGACATGAAAATATCAATATTTTCAAATCATCTATTTTTTGACATGCATTTTGGAATTGCCTAAAAAGTCTAGTTTTATCATGGTAACTACTGTAAATAATGCTCAAATGGGTTTAAAAATAAAATTTACGCGACATTATTTTAGTGTGTTCGAAATATTCTTGAACATCATTTGGATATTATTTGAAGGGCTTAACATGGTGAAACCACAATTTTTAGTCATTCCTAACATAAACTTCAAATATTAGACCATTTAAAAAATTTCAATTTTCACCTCAAAACTTGTCGATTTCCAAAGGGGAACACCTATGGAAATGAGCCATTTTGACATGAAAATATCAATATTTTCAAATCATCTATTTTTTGACATGCATTTTGGAATTGCCTAAAAAGTCTAGTTTTATCATGGTAACTACTGTAAATAATGCTCAAATGGGTTTAAAAATAAAATTTACGCGACATTATTTTAGTGTGTTCGAAATATTCTTGAACATCATTTGGATATTATTTGAAGGGCTTAACATGGTGAAACCACAATTTTTAGTCATTCCTAACATAAACTTCAAATATTAGACCATTTAAAAAATTTCAATTTTCACCTCAAAACTTGTCGATTTCCAAAGGGAACACCTATGGAAATGAGCCATTTTGACATGAAAATATCAATATTTTCAAATCATCTATTATTTGACATGCATTTTGGAAATGCCTAAAAAGTCTAGTTTTATCATGGTAACCACTGTAAATAATGCTCAAATGGGTTTAAAAATAAAATTTACGCGACATTGTTTTAGTGTGTTCGAAATATTCTTGAACATCATTTGGATATTATTTGAAGGGCTTAACATGGTGAAACCACAATTTTTAGTCATTCCTAACATAAACTTCAAATATTAGACCATTTAAAAAATTTCAATTTTCACCTCAAAACTTGTCGATTTCCAAAGGGAACACCTATGGAAATGAGCCATTTTGACATGAAAATATCAATATTTTCAAATCATCTATTTTTTGACATGCATTTTGGAATTGCCTAAAAAGTCTAGTTTTATAATGGTAACTACCGTAAAAAATGCTCAAATGGGTTTAAAAATAAAATTCACGCGACATTATTTTAGTGTGTTTAGAAATATTCTTGAACATCATTTGGATATTATTTGAAGGGCTTAACATGGTGAAACCACAATTTTTAGTCATTCCTAACATAAACTTCAAATATTAGACCATTTAAAAAATTTCAATTTTCACCTCAAAACTTGTCGATTTCCAAAGGGAACACCTATGGAAATGAGCCATTTTGACATGAAAATATCAATATTTTCAAATCATCTATTTTTTGACATGCATTTTGGAATTTCCTAAAAAGTCTAGTTTTATCATGGTAACTACCGTAAATAATGCTCAAATGGGTTTAAAAATAAAATTTACGCGACATTATTTTAGTGTGTTCGAAATATTCTTGAACATCATTTGGATATTATTTGAAGGGCTTAACATGGTGAAACCACAATTTTTAGTCATTCCTAACATAAACTTCAAATATTAGACCATTTAAAAAATTTCAATTTTCACCTCAAAACTTGTCGATTTCCAAAGGGAACACCTATGGAAATGAGCCATTTTGACATGAAAATATCAATATTTTCAAATCATCTATTTTTTGACATGCATTTTGGAATTGCCTAAAAAGTCTAGTTTTATCATGGTAACTACTGTAAATAATGCTCAAATGGGTTTAAAAATAAAATTTACGCGACATTATTTTAGTGTGTTCGAAATATTCTTGAACATCATTTGGATATTATTTGAAGGGCTTAACATGGTGAAACCACAATTTTTAGTCATTCCTAACATAAACTTCAAATATTAGACCATTTAAAAAATTTCAATTTTCACCTCAAAACTTGTCGATTTCCAAAGGGAACACCTATGGAAATGAGCCATTTTGACATGAAAATATCAAAATTTTCAAATCATCTATTATTTGACATGCATGTTGGAAATGACAAAAAACTAAAGTTTTATCATGGTACCACAGTAAAAAATGCTCAAATGGGTTTAAAAATAAAAGTCACGCGACATTGTTTTAGTGTGTTCGAAATATTCTTGAACATCATTTGGCTATTATTTGAAGGGGTTAACATGGTGAAACCACAATTTTTAGTCATTCCTAACATAAACTTCAAATATTAGACCATTTAAAAAATTTCAATTTTCACCTCAAAACTTGTCGGTTTCCAAAGGGAACACCTATGGAAATGAGCCATTTTGACATGAAAATATCAATATTTTCAAATCATCTATTTTTTGACATGCATTTTGGAATTTCCTAAAAAGTCTAGTTTTATCATGGTAACTACCGTAAATAATGCTCAAATGGGTTTAAAAATAAAATTTACGCGACATTATTTTAGTGTGTTCGAAATATTCTTGAACATCATTTGGATATTATTTGAAGGGCTTAACATGGTGAAACCACAATTTTTAGTCATTCCTAACATAAACTTCAAATATTAGACCATTTAAAAAATTTCAATTTTCACCTCAAAACTTGTCGATTTCCAAAGGGGTTAACCTATGGAAATGAGCCATTTTGACATGAAAATATCAATATTTTCAAATCATCTATTTTTTGACATGCATTTTGGAATTTCCTAAAAAGTCTAGTTTTATCATGGTAACTACTGTAAATAATGCTCAAATGGGTTTAAAAATAAAATTTACGCGACATTATTTTAGTGTGTTCGAAATATTCTTGAACATCATTTGGATATTATTTGAAGGGCTTAACATGGTGAAACCACAATTTTTAGTCATTCCTAACATAAACTTCAAATATTAGACCATTTAAAAAATTTCAATTTTCACCTCAAAACTTGTCGATTTCCAAAGGGAACACCTATGGAAATGAGCCATTTTGACATGAAAATATCAAAATTTTCAAATCATCTATTATTTGACATGCATGTTGGAAATGACAAAAAACTAAAGTTTTATCATGGTAACCACGTAAAAAATGCTCAAATGGGTTTAAAAATAAAAGTCACGCGACATTGTTTTAGTGTGTTAGAAATATTCTTGAACATCATTTGGCTATTATTTGAAGGGGTTAACATGGTGAAACCACAATTTTTAGTCATTCCTAACATAAACTTCAAATATTAGACCATTTAAAAAATTTCAATTTTCACCTCAAAACTTGTCGGTTTCCAAAGGGAACACCTATGGAAATGAGCCATTTTGACATGAAAATATCAATATTTTCAAATCATCTATTTTTTGACATGCATTTTGGAATTTCCTAAAAAGTCTAGTTTTATCATGGTAACTACCGTAAATAATGCTCAAATGGGTTTAAAAATAAAATTTACGCGACATTATTTTAGTGTGTTCGAAATATTCTTGAACATCATTTGGATATTATTTGAAGGGCTTAACATGGTGAAACCACAATTTTTAGTCATTCCTAACATAAACTTCAAATATTAGACCATTATAAAAAATTTCAATTTTCACCTCAAAACTTGTCGATTTCCAAAGGGGTTAACCTATGGAAATGAGCCATTTTGACATGAAAATATCAATATTTTCAAATCATCTATTTTTTGACATGCATTTTGGAATTTCCTAAAAAGTCTAGTTTTATCATGGTAACTACTGTAAATAATGCTCAAATGGGTTTAAAAATAAAATTTACGCGACATTATTTTAGTGTGTTCGAAATATTCTTGAACATCATTTGGATATTATTTGAAGGGCTTAACATGGTGAAACCACAATTTTTAGTCATTCCTAACATAAACTTCAAATATTAGACCATTTAAAAAATTTCAATTTTCACCTCAAAACTTGTCGATTTCCAAAGGGAACACCTATGGAAATGAGCCATTTTGACATGAAAATATCAATATTTTCAAATCATCTATTTTTTGACATGCATTTTGGAATTTCCTAAAAAGTCTAGTTTTATCATGGTAACTACCGTAAATAATGCTCAAATGGGTTTAAAAATAAAATTTACGCGACATTATTTTAGTGTGTTCGAAATATTCTTGAACATCATTTGGATATTATTTGAAGGGCTTAACATGGTGAAACCACAATTTTTAGTCATTCCTAACATAAACTTCAAATATTAGACCATTTAAAAAATTTCAATTTTCACCTCAAAACTTGTCGATTTCCAAAGGGGTTAACCTATGGAAATGAGCCATTTTGACATGAAAATATCAATATTTTCAAATCATCTATTTTTTGACATGCATTTTGGAATTTCCTAAAAAGTCTAGTTTTATCATGGTAACTACTGTAAATAATGCTCAAATGGGTTTAAAAATAAAATTTACGCGACATTATTTTAGTGTGTTCGAAATATTCTTGAACATCATTTGGATATTATTTGAAGGGCTTAACATGGTGAAACCACAATTTTTAGTCATTCCTAACATAAACTTCAAATATTAGACCATTTAAAAAATTTCAATTTTCACCTCAAAACTTGTCGATTTCCAAAGGGAACACCTATGGAAATGAGCCATTTTGACATGAAAATATCAAAATTTTCAAATCATCTATTATTTGACATGCATGTTGGAAATGACAAAAAACTAAAGTTTTATCATGGTACCACCTGTAAAAAATGCTCAAATGGGTTTAAAAATAAAAGTCACGCGACATTGTTTTAGTGTGTTAGAAATATTCTTGAACATCATTTGGCTATTATTTGAAGGGGTTAACATGGTGAAACCACAATTTTTAGTCATTCCTAACATAAACTTCAAATATTAGACCATTTAAAAAATTTCAATTTTCACCTCAAAACTTGTCGGTTTCCAAAGGGAACACCTATGGAAATGAGCCATTTTGACATGAAAATATCAATATTTTCAAATCATCTATTTTTTGACATGCATTTTGGAATTTCCTAAAAAGTCTAGTTTTATCATGGTAACTACCGTAAATAATGCTCAAATGGGTTTAAAAATAAAATTTACGCGACATTATTTTAGTGTGTTCGAAATATTCTTGAACATCATTTGGATATTATTTGAAGGGCTTAACATGGTGAAACCACAATTTTTAGTCATTCCTAACATAAACTTCAAATATTAGACCATTTAAAAAATTTGAATTTTCACCTCAAAACTTGTCGATTTCCAAAGGGGTAACACCTATGGAAATGAGCCATTTTGACATGAAAATATCAATATTTTCAAATCATCTATTTTTTGACATGCATTTTGGAATTTCCTAAAAAGTCTAGTTTTATCATGGTAACTACTGTAAATAATGCTCAAATGGGTTTAAAAATAAAATTTACGCGACATTATTTTAGTGTGTTCGAAATATTCTTGAACATCATTTGGATATTATTTGAAGGGCTTAACATGGTGAAACCACAATTTTTAGTCATTCCTAACATAAACTTCAAATATTAGACCATTTAAAAAATTTCAATTTTCACCTCAAAACTTGTCGATTTCCAAAGGGAACACCTATGGAAATGAGCCATTTTGACATGAAAATATCAAAATTTTCAAATCATCTATTATTTGACATGCATGTTGGAAATGACAAAAAACTAAAGTTTTATCATGGTACCACAGTAAAAAATGCTCAAATGGGTTTAAAAATAAAAGTCACGCGACATTGTTTTAGTGTGTTAGAAATATTCTTGAACATCATTTGGCTATTATTTGAAGGGGTTAACATGGTGAAACCACAATTTTTAGTCATTCCTAACATAAACTTCAAATATTAGACCATTTAAAAAATTTCAATTTTCACCTCAAAACTTGTCGGTTTCCAAAGGGAACACCTATGGAAATGAGCCATTTTGACATGAAAATATCAATATTTTCAAATCATCTATTTTTTGACATGCATTTTGGAATTTCCTAAAAAGTCTAGTTTTATCATGGTAACTACCGTAAATAATGCTCAAATGGGTTTAAAAATAAAATTTACGCGACATTATTTTAGTGTGTTCGAAATATTCTTGAACATCATTTGGATATTATTTGAAGGGCTTAACATGGTGAAACCACAATTTTTAGTCATTCCTAACATAAACTTCAAATATTAGACCATTTAAAAAATTTCAATTTTCACCTCAAAACTTGTCGATTTCCAAAGGGGTTAACCTATGGAAATGAGCCATTTTGACATGAAAATATCAATATTTTCAAATCATCTATTTTTTGACATGCATTTTGGAATTGCCTAAAAAGTCTAGTTTTATCATGGTAACTACTGTAAATAATGCTCAAATGGGTTTAAAAATAAAATTTACGCGACATTATTTTAGTGTGTTCGAAATATTCTTGAACATCATTTGGATATTATTTGAAGGGCTTAACATGGTGAAACCACAATTTTTAGTCATTCCTAACATAAACTTCAAATATTAGACCATTTAAAAAATTTCAATTTTCACCTCAAAACTTGTCGATTTCCAAAGGGAACACCTATGGAAATGAGCCATTTTGACATGAAAATATCAAAATTTTCAAATCATCTATTATTTGACATGCATGTTGGAAATGACAAAAAACTAAAGTTTTATCATGGTACCACAGTAAAAAATGCTCAAATGGGTTTAAAAATAAAAGTCACGCGACATTGTTTTAGTGTGTTAGAAATATTCTTGAACATCATTTGGCTATTATTTGAAGGGGTTAACATGGTGAAACCACAATTTTTAGTCATTCCTAACATAAACTTCAAATATTAGACCATTTAAAAAATTTCAATTTTCACCTCAAAACTTGTCGGTTTCCAAAGGGAACACCTATGGAAATGAGCCATTTTGACATGAAAATATCAATATTTTCAAATCATCTATTTTTTGACATGCATTTTGGAATTTCCTAAAAAGTCTAGTTTTATCATGGTAACTACCGTAAATAATGCTCAAATGGGTTTAAAAATAAAATTTACGCGACATTATTTTAGTGTGTTCGAAATATTCTTGAACATCATTTGGATATTATTTGAAGGGCTTAACATGGTGAAACCACAATTTTTAGTCATTCCTAACATAAACTTCAAATATTAGACCATTTAAAAAATTTCAATTTTCACCTCAAAACTTGTCGATTTCCAAAGGGGTTAACCTATGGAAATGAGCCATTTTGACATGAAAATATCAATATTTTCAAATCATCTATTTTTTGACATGCATTTTGGAATTGCCTAAAAAGTCTAGTTTTATCATGGTAACTACTGTAAATAATGCTCAAATGGGTTTAAAAATAAAATTTACGCGACATTATTTTAGTGTGTTCGAAATATTCTTGAACATCATTTGGATATTATTTGAAGGGCTTAACATGGTGAAACCACAATTTTTAGTCATTCCTAACATAAACTTCAAATATTAGACCATTTAAAAAATTTCAATTTTCACCTCAAAACTTGTCGATTTCCAAAGGGAACACCTATGGAAATGAGCCATTTTGACATGAAAATATCAATATTTTCAAATCATCTATTTTTTGACATGCATTTTGGAATTTCCTAAAAAGTCTAGTTTTATCATGGTAACTACTGTAAATAATGCTCAAATGGGTTTAAAAATAAAATTTACGCGACATTATTTTAGTGTGTTCGAAATATTCTTGAACATCATTTGGATATTATTTGAAGGGCTTAACATGGTGAAACCACAATTTTTAGTCATTCCTAACATAAACTTCAAATATTAGACCATTTAAAAAATTTCAATTTTCACCTCAAAACTTGTCGATTTCCAAAGGGAACACCTATGGAAATGAGCCATTTTGACATGAAAATATCAATATTTTCAAATCATCTATTTTTTGACATGCATTTTGGAATTTCCTAAAAAGTCTAGTTTTATCATGGTAACTACTGTAAATAATGCTCAAATGGGTTTAAAAATAAAATTTACGCGACATTATTTTAGTGTGTTCGAAATATTCTTGAACATCATTTGGATATTATTTGAAGGGCTTAACATGGTGAAACCACAATTTTTAGTCATTCCTAACATAAACTTCAAATATTAGACCATTTAAAAAATTTCAATTTTCACCTCAAAACTTGTCGATTTCCAAAGGGGTTAACCTATGGAAATGAGCCATTTTGACATGAAAATATCAATATTTTCAAATCATCTATTTTTTGACATGCATTTTGGAATTGCCTAAAAAGTCTAGTTTTATCATGGTAACTACTGTAAATAATGCTCAAATGGGTTTAAAAATAAAATTTACGCGACATTATTTTAGTGTGTTCGAAATATTCTTGAACATCATTTGGATATTATTTGAAGGGCTTAACATGGTGAAACCACAATTTTTAGTCATTCCTAACATAAACTTCAAATATTAGACCATTTAAAAAATTTCAATTTTCACCTCAAAACTTGTCGATTTCCAAAGGGAACACCTATGGAAATGAGCCATTTTGACATGAAAATATCAAAATTTTCAAATCATCTATTATTTGACATGCATGTTGGAAATGACAAAAAACTAAAGTTTTATCATGGTACCACAGTAAAAAATGCTCAAATGGGTTTAAAAATAAAAGTCACGCGACATTGTTTTAGTGTGTTCGAAATATTCTTGAACATCATTTGGCTATTATTTGAAGGGGTTAACATGGTGAAACCACAATTTTTAGTCATTCCTAACATAAACTTCAAATATTAGACCATTTAAAAAATTTCAATTTTCACCTCAAAACTTGTCGGTTTCCAAAGGGAACACCTATGGAAATGAGCCATTTTGACATGAAAATATCAATATTTTCAAATCATCTATTTTTTGACATGCATTTTGGAATTTCCTAAAAAGTCTAGTTTTATCATGGTAACTACCGTAAATAATGCTCAAATGGGTTTAAAAATAAAATTTACGCGACATTATTTTAGTGTGTTCGAAATATTCTTGAACATCATTTGGATATTATTTGAAGGGCTTAACATGGTGAAACCACAATTTTTAGTCATTCCTAACATAAACTTCAAATATTAGACCATATAAAAAATTTCAATTTTCACCTCAAAACTTGTCGATTTCCAAAGGGGTTAACCTATGGAAATGAGCCATTTTGACATGAAAATATCAATATTTTCAAATCATCTATTTTTTGACATGCATTTTGGAATTTCCTAAAAAGTCTAGTTTTATCATGGTAACTACTGTAAATAATGCTCAAATGGGTTTAAAAATAAAATTTACGCGACATTATTTTAGTGTGTTCGAAATATTCTTGAACATCATTTGGATATTATTTGAAGGGCTTAACATGGTGAAACCACAATTTTTAGTCATTCCTAACATAAACTTCAAATATTAGACCATTTAAAAAATTTCAATTTTCACCTCAAAACTTGTCGATTTCCAAAGGGAACACCTATGGAAATGAGCCATTTTGACATGAAAATATCAATATTTTCAAATCATCTATTTTTTGACATGCATTTTGGAATTTCCTAAAAAGTCTAGTTTTATCATGGTAACTACTGTAAATAATGCTCAAATGGGTTTAAAAATAAAATTTACGCGACATTATTTTAGTGTGTTCGAAATATTCTTGAACATCATTTGGATATTATTTGAAGGGCTTAACATGGTGAAACCACAATTTTTAGTCATTCCTAACATAAACTTCAAATATTAGACCATTTAAAAAATTTCAATTTTCACCTCAAAACTTGTCGATTTCCAAAGGGAACACCTATGGAAATGAGCCATTTTGACATGAAAATATCAATATTTTCAAATCATCTATTTTTTGACATGCATTTTGGAATTTCCTAAAAAGTCTAGTTTTATCATGGTAACTACCGTAAATAATGCTCAAATGGGTTTAAAAATAAAATTTACGCGACATTATTTTAGTGTGTTCGAAATATTCTTGAACATCATTTGGATATTATTTGAAGGGCTTAACATGGTGAAACCACAATTTTTAGTCATTCCTAACATAAACTTCAAATATTAGACCATTTAAAAAATTTCAATTTTCACCTCAAAACTTGTCGATTTGCAAAGGGTAACACCTATGGAAATGAGCCATTTTGACATGAAAATATCAATATTTTCAAATCATCTATTTTTTGACATGCATTTTGGAATTTCCTAAAAAGTCTAGTTTTATCATGGTACCACTGTAAAAAATGCTCAAATGGGTTTAAAAATAAAATTTAAGCGACATTATTTTAGTGTGTTCGAAATATTCTTGAACATCATTTGGATATTATTTGAAGGGCTTAACATGGTGAAACCACAATTTTTAGTCATTCCTAACATAAACTTCAAATATTAGACCATTTAAAAAATTTCAATTTTCACCTCAAAACTTGTCGATTTCCAAAGGGAACACCTATGGAAATGAGCCATTTTGACATGAAAATATCAATATTTTCAAATCATCTATTTTTTGACATGCATTTTGGAATTTCCTAAAAAGTCTAGTTTTATCATGGTAACTACCGTAAATAATGCTCAAATGGGTTTAAAAATAAAATTTACGCGACATTATTTTAGTGTGTTCGAAATATTCTTGAACATCATTTGGATATTATTTGAAGGGCTTAACATGGTGAAACCACAATTTTTAGTCATTCCTAACATAAACTTCAAATATTAGACCATTTAAAAAATTTCAATTTTCACCTCAAAACTTGTCGATTTCCAAAGGGAACACCTATGGAAATGAGCCATTTTGACATGAAAATATCAATATTTTCAAATCATCTATTTTTTGACATGCATTTTGGAATTGCCTAAAAAGTCTAGTTTTATCATGGTAACTACCGTAAATAATGCTCAAATGGGTTTAAAAATAAAATTTACGCGACATTATTTTAGTGTGTTCGAAATATTCTTGAACATCATTTGGATATTATTTGAAGGGCTTAACATGGTGAAACCACAATTTTTAGTCATTCCTAACATAAACTTCAAATATTAGACCATTTAAAAAATTTCAATTTTCACCTCAAAACTTGTCGATTTCCAAAGGGAACACCTATGGAAATGAGCCATTTTGACATGAAAATATCAATATTTTCAAATCATCTATTATTTGACATGCATTTTGGAAATGCCTAAAAAGTCTAGTTTTATCATGGTAACCACTGTAAATAATGCTCAAATAGGTTAAAAATAAAATTTACGCGACATTATTTTAGTGTGTTCGAAATATTCTTGAACATCATTTGGATATTATTTGAAGGGCTTAACATGGTGAAACCACAATTTTTAGTCATTCCTAACATAAACTTCAAATATTAGACCATTTAAAAAATTTCAATTTTCACCTCAAAACTTGTCGATTTCCAAAGGGAACACCTATGGAAATGAGCCATTTTGACATGAAAATATCAATATTTTCAAATCATCTATTTTTTGACATGCATTTTGGAATTTCCTAAAAAGTCTAGTTTTATCATGGTAACTACTGTAAATAATGCTCAAATGGGTTTAAAAATAAAATTTACGCGACATTATTTTAGTGTGTTCGAAATATTCTTGAACATCATTTGGATATTATTTGAAGGGCTTAACATGGTGAAACCACAATTTTTAGTCATTCCTAACATAAACTTCAAATATTAGACCATTTAAAAAATTTCAATTTTCACCTCAAAACTTGTCGATTTCCAAAGGGGTTACACCTATGGAAATGAGCCATTTTGACATGAAAATATCAATATTTTCAAATCATCTATTTTTTGACATGCATTTTGGAATTTCCTAAAAAGTCTAGTTTTATCATGGTAACTACTGTAAATAATGCTCAAATGGGTTTAAAAATAAAATTTACGCGACATTATTTTAGTGTGTTCGAAATATTCTTGAACATCATTTGGATATTATTTGAAGGGCTTAACATGGTGAAACCACAATTTTTAGTCATTCCTAACATAAACTTCAAATATTAGACCATTTAAAAAATTTCAATTTTCACCTCAAAACTTGTCGATTTCCACAGGGGTTAACCTATGGAAATGAGCCATTTTGACATGAAAATACCAAATATTTTCAAATCATCTATTATTTGACATGCATTTTGGAAATGCCTAAAAAGTCTAGTTTTATCATGGTAACCACTGTAAATAATGCTCAAATGGGTTTAAAAATAAAATTTACGCGACATTATTTTAGTGTGTTCGAAATATTCTTGAACATCATTTGGCTATTATTTGAAGGGCTTAACATGGTGAAACCACAATTTTTAGTCATTCCTAACATAAACTTCAAATATTAGACCATTTAAAAAATTTCAATTTTCACCTCAAAACTTGTCGGTTTCCAAAGGGAACACCTATGGAAATGAGCCATTTTGACATGAAAATATCAATATTTTCAAATCATCTATTTTTTGACATGCATTTTGGAATTGCCTAAAAAGTCTAGTTTTATCATGGTAACTACCGTAAATAATGCTCAAATGGGTTTAAAAATAAAATTTACGCGACATTATTTTAGTGTGTTCAGAAATATTCTTGAACATCATTTGGATATTATTTGAAGGGCTTAACATGGTGAAACCACAATTTTTAGTCATTCCTAACATAAACTTCAAATATTAGACCATTTAAAAAATTTCAATTTTCACCTCAAAACTTGTCGATTTCCAAAGGGAACACCTATGGAAATGAGCCATTTTGACATGAAAATATCAATATTTTCAAATCATCTATTTTTTGACATGCATTTTGGAATTGCCTAAAAAGTCTAGTTTTATCATGGTAACTACTGTAAATAATGCTCAAATGGGTTTAAAAATAAAATTTACGCGACATTATTTTAGTGTGTTCGAAATATTCTTGAACATCATTTGGATATTATTTGAAGGGCTTAACATGGTGAAACCACAATTTTTAGTCATTCCTAACATAAACTTCAAATATTAGACCATTTAAAAAATTTCAATTTTCACCTCAAAACTTGTCGATTTCCAAAGGGAACACCTATGGAAATGAGCCATTTTGACATGAAAATATCAAAATTTTCAAATCATCTATTATTTGACATGCATGTTGGAAATGACAAAAAACTAAAGTTTTATCATGGTACCACAGTAAAAAATGCTCAAATGGGTTTAAAAATAAAAGTCACGCGACATTGTTTTAGTGTGTTCGAAATATTCTTGAACATCATTTGGCTATTATTTGAAGGGGTTAACATGGTGAAACCACAATTTTTAGTCATTCCTAACATAAACTTCAAATATTAGACCATTTAAAAAATTTCAATTTTCACCTCAAAACTTGTCGGTTTCCAAAGGGAACACCTATGGAAATGAGCCATTTTGACATGAAAATATCAATATTTTCAAATCATCTATTTTTTGACATGCATTTTGGAATTGCCTAAAAAGTCTAGTTTTATCATGGTAACTACCGTAAATAATGCTCAAATGGGTTTAAAAATAAAATTTACGCGACATTATTTTAGTGTGTTCGAAATATTCTTGAACATCATTTGGATATTATTTGAAGGGCTTAACATGGTGAAACCACAATTTTTAGTCATTCCTAACATAAACTTCAAATATTAGACCATTTAAAAAATTTCAATTTTCACCTCAAAACTTGTCGATTTCCAAAGGGGTTAACCTATGGAAATGAGCCATTTTGACATGAAAATATCAATATTTTCAAATCATCTATTATTTGACATGCATTTTGGAAATGCCTAAAAAGTCTAGTTTTATCATGGTAACCACTGTAAATAATGCTCAAATGGGTTTAAAAATAAAATTTACGCGACATTATTTTAGTGTGTTCGAAATATTCTTGAACATCATTTGGATATTATTTGAAGGGCTTAACATGGTGAAACCACAATTTTTAGTCATTCCTAACATAAACTTCAAATATTAGACCATTTAAAAAATTTCAATTTTCACCTCAAAACTTGTCGATTTCCAAAGGGGAACACCTATGGAAATGAGCCATTTTGACATGAAAATATCAATATTTTCAAATCATCTATTTTTTGACATGCATTTTGGAATTTCCTAAAAAGTCTAGTTTTATCATGGTAACTACTGTAAATAATGCTCAAATGGGTTTAAAAATAAAATTTACGCGACATTATTTTAGTGTGTTCGAAATATTCTTGAACATCATTTGGATATTATTTGAAGGGCTTAACATGGTGAAACCACAATTTTTAGTCATTCCTAACATAAACTTCAAATATTAGACCATTTAAAAAATTTCAATTTTCACCTCAAAACTTGTCGATTTCCAAAGGGGTAAACCTATGGAAATGAGCCATTTTGACATGAAAATATCAATATTTTCAAATCATCTATTTTTTGACATGCATTTTGGAATTTCCTAAAAAGTCTAGTTTTATCATGGTAACTACCGTAAATAATGCTCAAATGGGTTTAAAAATAAAATTTACGCGACATTATTTTAGTGTGTTCGAAATATTCTTGAACATCATTTGGATATTATTTGAAGGGCTTAACATGGTGAAACCACAATTTTTAGTCATTCCTAACATAAACTTCAAATATTAGACCATTTAAAAAATTTCAATTTTCACCTCAAAACTTGTCGATTTCCAAAGGGGTTAACCTATGGAAATGAGCCATTTTGACATGAAAATATCAATATTTTCAAATCATCTATTTTTTGACATGCATTTTGGAATTTCCTAAAAAGTCTAGTTTTATCATGGTAACTACCGTAAATAATGCTCAAATGGGTTTAAAAATAAAATTTACGCGACATTATTTTAGTGTGTTCGAAATATTCTTGAACATCATTTGGATATTATTTGAAGGGCTTAACATGGTGAAACCACAATTTTTAGTCATTCCTAACATAAACTTCAAATATTAGACCATTTAAAAAATTTCAATTTTCACCTCAAAACTTGTCGATTTCCAAAGGGAACACCTATGGAAATGAGCCATTTTGACATGAAAATATCAATATTTTCAAATCATCTATTTTTTGACATGCATTTTGGAATTTCCTAAAAAGTCTAGTTTTATCATGGTAACTACCGTAAATAATGCTCAAATGGGTTTAAAAATAAAATTTACGCGACATTATTTTAGTGTGTTCGAAATATTCTTGAACATCATTTGGATATTATTTGAAGGGCTTAACATGGTGAAACCACAATTTTTAGTCATTCCTAACATAAACTTCAAATATTAGACCATTTAAAAAATTTCAATTTTCACCTCAAAACTTGTCGATTTCCAAAGGGAACACCTATGGAAATGAGCCATTTTGACATGAAAATATCAATATTTTCAAATCATCTATTATTTGACATGCATTTTGGAATTGCCTAAAAAGTCTAGTTTTATCATGGTAACCACTGTAAATAATGCTCAAATGGGTTTAAAAATAAAATTTACGCGACATTATTTTAGTGTGTTCGAAATATTCTTGAACATCATTTGGATATTATTTGAAGGGCTTAACATGGTGAAACCACAATTTTTAGTCATTCCTAACATAAACTTCAAATATTAGACCATTTAAAAAATTTCAATTTTCACCTCAAAACTTGTCGATTTCCAAAGGGAACACCTATGGAAATGAGCCATTTTGACATGAAAATATCAATATTTTCAAATCATCTATTTTTTGACATGCATTTTGGAATTTCCTAAAAAGTCTAGTTTTATCATGGTAACTACCGTAAATAATGCTCAAATGGGTTTAAAAATAAAATTTACGCGACATTATTTTAGTGTGTTCGAAATATTCTTGAACATCATTTGGATATTATTTGAAGGGCTTAACATGGTGAAACCACAATTTTTAGTCATTCCTAACATAAACTTCAAATATTAGACCATTTAAAAAATTTCAATTTTCACCTCAAAACTTGTCGATTTCCAAAGGGGTTAACCTATGGAAATGAGCCATTTTGACATGAAAATATCAATATTTTCAAATCATCTATTTTTTGACATGCATTTTGGAATTGCCTAAAAAGTCTAGTTTTATCATGGTAACTACTGTAAATAATGCTCAAATGGGTTTAAAAATAAAATTTACGCGACATTATTTTAGTGTGTTCGAAATATTCTTGAACATCATTTGGATATTATTTGAAGGGCTTAACATGGTGAAACCACAATTTTTAGTCATTCTTAACATAAACTTCAAATATTAGACCATTTAAAAAATTTCAATTTTCACCTCAAAACTTGTCGATTTCCAAAGGGTAACACCTATGGAAATGAGCCATTTTGACATGAAAATATCAATCTTTTCAAATCATCTATTATTTGACATGCATTTAGGAAATGCCTAAAAAGTCTAGTTTTATCATTGTAACCACTGTAAATAATGCTCAAATGGGTTTAAAAATAAAATTTACGCGACATTATTTTAGTGTGTTCGAAATATTCTTGAACATCATTTGGCTATTATTTGAAGGGCTTAACATGGTGAAACCACAATTTTTAGTCATTCCTAACATAAACTTCAAATATTAGACCATTTAAAAAATTTCAATTTTCACCTCAAAACTTGTCGATTTCCAAAGGGAACACCTATGGAAATGAGCCATTTTGACATGAAAATATCAATATTTTCAAATCATCTATTTTTTGACATGCATTTTGGAATTGCCTAAAAAGTCTAGTTTTATCATGGTAACTACTGTAAATAATGCTCAAATGGGTTTAAAAATAAAATTTACGCGACATTATTTTAGTGTGTTCGAAATATTCTTGAACATCATTTGGATATTATTTGAAGGGCTTAACATGGTGAAACCACAATTTTTAGTCATTCCTAACATAAACTTCAAATATTAGACCATTTAAAAAATTTCAATTTTCACCTCAAAACTTGTCGATTTCCAAAGGGGTTAACCTATGGAAATGAGCCATTTTGACATGAAAATATCAATATTTTCAAATCATCTATTTTTTGACATGCATTTTGGAATTTCCTAAAAAGTCTAGTTTTATCATGGTAACTACTGTAAATAATGCTCAAATGGGTTTAAAAATAAAATTTACGCGACATTATTTTAGTGTGTTCGGAAATATTCTTGAACATCATTTGGATATTATTTGAAGGGCTTAACATGGTGAAACCACAATTTTTAGTCATTCCTAACATAAACTTCAAATATTAGACCATTTAAAAAATTTCAATTTTCACCTCAAAACTTGTCGATTTCCAAAGGGGAAACCTATGGAAATGAGCCATTTTGACATGAAAATATCAATATTTTCAAATCATCTATTATTTGACATGCATTTTGGAATTGCCTAAAAAGTCTAGTTTTATCATGGTAACCACTGTAAATAATGCTCAAATGGGTTTAAAAATAAAATTTACGCGACATTATTTTAGTGTGTTCGAAATATTCTTGAACATCATTTGGATATTATTTGAAGGGCTTAACATGGTGAAACCACAATTTTTAGTCATTCCTAACATAAACTTCAAATATTAGACCATTTAAAAAATTTCAATTTTCACCTCAAAACTTGTCGATTTCCAAAGGGGTTAACCTATGGAAATGAGCCATTTTGACATGAAAATATCAATATTTTCAAATCATCTATTTTTTGACATGCATTTTTGAATTGCCTAAAAAGTCTAGTTTTATCATGGTAACTACCGTAAATAATGCTCAAATGGGTTTAAAAATAAAATTTACGCGACATTATTTTAGTGTGTTCGAAATATTCTTGAACATCATTTGGATATTATTTGAAGGGCTTAACATGGTGAAACCACAATTTTTAGTCATTCCTAACATAAACTTCAAATATTAGACCATTTAAAAAATTTCAATTTTCACCTCAAAACTTGTCGATTTCCAAAGGGGTTAACCTATGGAAATGAGCCATTTTGACATGAAAATATCAATATTTTCAAATCATCTATTTTTTGACATGCATTTTGGAATTGCCTAAAAAGTCTAGTTTTATCATGGTAACTACCGTAAATAATGCTCAAATGGGTTTAAAAATAAAATTTACGCGACATTATTTTAGTGTGTTCGAAATATTCTTGAACATCATTTGGATATTATTTGAAGGGCTTAACATGGTGAAACCACAATTTTTAGTCATTCCTAACATAAACTTCAAATATTAGACCATTTAAAAAATTTCAATTTTCACCTCAAAACTTGTCGATTTCCAAAGGGGTTAACCTATGGAAATGAGCCATTTTGACATGAAAATATCAATATTTTCAAATCATCTATTTTTTGACATGCATTTTGGAATTTCCTAAAAAGTCTAGTTTTATCATGGTACCACTGTAAAAAATGCTCAAATGGGTTTAAAAATAAAATTTAAGCGACATTATTTTAGTGTGTTCAAAATATTCTTGAACATCATTTGGATATTATTTGAAGGGCTTAACATGGTGAAACCACAATTTTTAGTCATTCCTAACATAAACTTCAAATATTAGACCATTTAAAAAATTTCAATTTTCACCTCAAAACTTGTCGATTTCCAAAGGGGTTAACCTATGGAAATGAGCCATTTTGACATGAAAATATCAATATTTTCAAATCATCTATTTTTTGACATGCATTTTGGAATTGCCTAAAAAGTCTAGTTTTATCATGGTAACTACTGTAAATAATGCTCAAATGGGTTTAAAAATAAAATTTACGCGACATTATTTTAGTGTGTTCAGAAATATTCTTGAACATCATTTGGATATTATTTGAAGGGCTTAACATGGTGAAACCACAATTTTTAGTCATTCCTAACATAAACTTCAAATATTAGACCATTTAAAAAATTTCAATTTTCACCTCAAAACTTGTCGATTTCCAAAGGGAACACCTATGGAAATGAGCCATTTTGACATGAAAATATCAATATTTTCAAATCATCTATTTTTTGACATGCATTTTGGAATTGCCTAAAAAGTCTAGTTTTATAATGGTAACTACCGTAAATAATGCTCAAATGGGTTTAAAAATAAAATTTACGCGACATTATTTTAGTGTGTTCAGAAATATTCTTGAACATCATTTGGATATTATTTGAAGGGCTTAACATGGTGAAACCACAATTTTTAGTCATTCCTAACATAAACTTCAAATATTAGACCATTTAAAAAATTTCAATTTTCACCTCAAAACTTGTCGATTTGCAAAGGGTAACACCTATGGAAATGAGCTATTTTGACATGAAAACATCAAAATTTTCAAATCATCTATTATTTGACATGCATTTTGGAAATGCCTAAAAAGTCTAGTTTTATCATGGTAACCACTGTAAATAATGCTCAAATGGGTTTAAAAATAAAATTTACGCGACATTATTTTAGTGTGTTCGAAATATTCTTGAACATCATTTGGATATTATTTGAAGGGCTTAACATGGTGAAACCACAATTTTTAGTCATTCCTAACATAAACTTCAAATATTAGACCATTTAAAAAATTTCAATTTTCACCTCAAAACTTGTCGATTTCCAAAGGGAACACCTATGGAAATGAGCCATTTTGACATGAAAATATCAATATTTTCAAATCATCTATTTTTTGACATGCATTTTGGAATTTCCTAAAAAGTCTAGTTTTATCATGGTAACTACTCGTAAATAATGCTCAAATGGGTTTAAAAATAAAATTTACGCGACATTATTTTAGTGTGTTCAGAAATATTCTTGAACATCATTTGGATATTATTTGAAGGGCTTAACATGGTGAAACCACAATTTTTAGTCATTCCTAACATAAACTTCAAATATTAGACCATTTAAAAAATTTCAATTTTCACCTCAAAACTTGTCGATTTCCAAAGGGGAACACCTATGGAAATGAGCCATTTTGACATGAAAATATCAATATTTTCAAATCATCTATTTTTTGACATGCATTTTGGAATTTCCTAAAAAGTCTAGTTTTATCATGGTAACTACTGTAAATAATGCTCAAATGGGTTTAAAAATAAAATTTACGCGACATTATTTTAGTGTGTTCGAAATATTCTTGAACATCATTTGGATATTATTTGAAGGGCTTAACATGGTGAAACCACAATTTTTAGTCATTCCTAACATAAACTTCAAATATTAGACCATTTAAAAAATTTCAATTTTCACCTCAAAACTTGTCGATTTCCAAAGGGGTTAACCTATGGAAATGAGCCATTTTGACATGAAAATATCAATATTTTCAAATCATCTATTTTTTGACATGCATTTTGGAATTGCCTAAAAAGTCTAGTTTTATCATGGTAACTACTGTAAATAATGCTCAAATGGGTTTAAAAATAAAATTTACGCGACATTATTTTAGTGTGTTCGAAATATTCTTGAACATCATTTGGATATTATTTGAAGGGCTTAACATGGTGAAACCACAATTTTTAGTCATTCCTAACATAAACTTCAAATATTAGACCATATAAAAAATTTCAATTTTCACCTCAAAACTTGTCGATTTCCAAAGGGGTTAACCTATGGAAATGAGCCATTTTGACATGAAAATATCAATATTTTCAAATCATCTATTTTTTGACATGCATTTTGGAATTGCCTAAAAAGTCTAGTTTTATCATGGTAACCACTGTAAATAATGCTCAAATGGGTTTAAAAATAAAATTTACGCGACATTATTTTAGTGTGTTCAGAAATATTCTTGAACATCATTTGGATATTATTTGAAGGGCTTAACATGGTGAAACCACAATTTTTAGTCATTCCTAACATAAACTTCAAATATTAGACCATTTAAAAAATTTCAATTTTCACCTCAAAACTTGTCGATTTCCAAAGGGAACACCTATGGAAATGAGCCATTTTGACATGAAAATATCAATATTTTCAAATCATCTATTTTTTGACATGCATTTTGGAATTGCCTAAAAAGTCTAGTTTTATCATGGTAACTACCGTAAATAATGCTCAAATGGGTTTAAAAATAAAATTTACGCGACATTATTTTAGTGTGTTCAGAAATATTCTTGAACATCATTTGGATATTATTTGAAGGGCTTAACATGGTGAAACCACAATTTTTAGTCATTCCTAACATAAACTTCAAATATTAGACCATTTAAAAAATTTCAATTTTCACCTCAAAACTTGTCGATTTCCAAAGGGAACACCTATGGAAATGAGCCATTTTGACATGAAAATATCAATATTTTCAAATCATCTATTTTTTGACATGCATTTTGGAATTTCCTAAAAAGTCTAGTTTTATCATGGTAACTACCGTAAATAATGCTCAAATGGGTTTAAAAATAAAATTTACGCGACATTATTTTAGTGTGTTCGGAAATATTCTTGAACCAAAGGGGTTAACCTATGGAAATGAGCCATTTTGACATGAAAATATCAATATTTTCAAATCATCTATTATTTGACATGCATTTTGGAATTT
>JAUJYP020001453.1:0-372500 GCA_030674075.2 Linum usitatissimum
GAAGACGACGACCAAAAGAGATGGGGACGTTAACGAAGTTTTCGGTACGGACAATGGAATGGGCCTTTATAGAGTTTGTGTATTTGGAATCCATAGGTTTGGAACCATCATGAAATAGCATGGTTTAACACCGCTTCTCAAACATAAAACATCTCCATATATTTTATGCTCAACTCCTCAAAACAAATTATGAATTGAGAAGAAGAGAAGCTATCTTATTTTCATAAATGTATTCTCTTTTCTCTCTCGATCTAACCTCGAACCTAGTATTTTTGGATTGTTTTGTGCACTCCCCGTGACTCTTTCAGATGATTTTCTAACAAGCTCCAAAGTGTCAAAATCAAAATACGATGTAGAAAGCATGAGGAGGAAAACAAGAAGAACTTGACGGATACGATTTTTCGCCACTAGTGTGAGAGATACAAAGGCCTTGACGTGATCTCATACCAAGAAGACGACGACCGGAAAATTTGGGGACGTTAACGAAGTTTCGGTATAGAAAAAGGAAAGAGCTTATATAGAGTCGGAGTATTTGGAATCCATAGGTTTGGAACCATCATGAAATTACATGGTTGAACACCGAGCACTGCTCCATGAGAAAACATCTCCAAATATTTTATGGTCGACTCCTCGAAACCAATTATGAATTGAGAAGAAGATAGCTATCTTATTTCAAAATGTATTTTCTTTCTCTCTCGATCTAACGTCGAACTAGAATGTTTGGATGGTTTTGTGCACTCCTCGCGACTCTTTCGTGTGAAGTTCCAACTAGCCCCGATGTGTCGAAATAAAAATACGATAGAGCATGATGAAAAACAGAAAGAACTCGAGGGATAGCGATTTTTCGGTACTGGTGTGAGAGATACAAGATGCCAACGTCATCTATAATACCAAGAAGACGATGACAAGAAGAGATGGGGACGTTAACAGAAGGTTTCGGTACGAACAATGGAATGGGCCTTTATAGAGTCTGTGTATTTGGAATCCAAAGGTTTGGAACCATCATGAAATTACATGCTTTAACACTGCCTTCTCCAACATAAAACATCTCCATATATTTTATGGTCAACTCCTCAAACCAATTATGAATTGAGAAGAAGATAAATTATCTTATTTCGGGAATGTATTCTCTTCCTCTCTCGATCTAACCTCGAACCTAGTATTTTTGGATTGTTTTGTGCACTCCCATTGACTCTTTCGGGTGATTTCCTAACAAGCTCCAAAGTGTCAAAATCAAAATACGGCGGAGCATGATGAAAACCAAGAAGAACTTGACGGATACCAATTTTTCCGTACTAGTGTGAGAGATACAAGACGCCAACGTGATCTCATACCAAGAAGACAACGACAAGAAGAAATGGGACGTTACGGAAGTTTTCGGTATACACAATGGAACGGGGTTATATAGAGTCAGTATTTGGAATCCATAGGTTTGGAAGCATCATGAAATTACATGGTTTAACACACCTTCTCCAACATAAAACATCTCCAAATATTTTATGGTCAACTCCTCAAAACAAATTATGAATTGAGAAGAAGATAGCTATCTTATTTCTGTAATGTATTTTCTTTCTCTCTTGATCAAACGTCGAACATAGTATTTTTGGATGGTTTTGTGCACTCCCCGCGTGAGCTAATACAGATAAAGTTCTAACCAGCTCCAAAGTGTCAAAGTCAAAATCTGAAGAGCAGCGATGAAAAACTAGAAGAACTTAATCGGATATAGATTTTTTTTTTTTTTTTTTTTTTTTTTTTGATGCCTAATTTGAGAGAGTTGCTGATGAGGCATCGCCGTCAATCTCTAGTACCAAGACCACGGCAGAACGGGGAGAGATGGGGACGTTAACGGGGGGGGGGGGGGGGGGGGGGGGGGGGGGGGGGGGGGGGGTACGGATAATCTTGATGGAGCACTATGATCTGTGTTGGAATCCGCTGGTTTGGAACCATCATGAAATTAAAACATGGTTTAACAACTGCCTTCTCCAACATAAAAGGCTATCACCAAATATTTTACATGAATTGACTCCTCGAAAACAAATTCTCAGATTGAGAGAAGAAGATAGCTATCCTTCGTAGGAATGTTCCATTCTCTTTTCTCTCTCGATCTAACCTCGAATCTAATATTTTGGCCATTGTTTTTGTTACACTCCATTCGAAGCTCTTTCAGATGAAGTTCCACAAACCGGCTCAAGTAGTAAAATAAAAATACCCCATAGGAGCATCGTCAGAAAAACGAAAGAAGAACTTCGACAGATACCAATTTTCGATCGCAAGGTCGACGAAGAGATCCTGAAGGCATCAACGACATCCACAAATATCAAACGAGATGATGACGGAAAAGATAAAGGCATGTGTCACGAGAAGAGATTTCGACACGAGACAATGGAATAGAACTCATCAACAAAGTTTATGTGTTTAGAATCCATGGAGTTTGGAACCATCATGAAATTACATGGATTAACAGCACACTAATATCCAACATAAAAGATCTCCAAATGTTTATTGGTCGACTCCTCGAAGCAGATTATGGATTGAGAAGAACGTAAGTAACTTAGTTCAGACATAAATTCTCTTTTCCTCTCCTTGATCTCGCGTCAAGACTTCGTATTTTCGGGATCGGTTTGTGCTCTCCCGGTAAACTCACTTACAGATGGATTTCTAAACAGCTCCCGAAAGTGTCCAGATTAAGGCACGATTGAGAGCATGAGTGAAGAAACTAGAAGAACTAGACGAGATTGGGGGGGTACGGTACCTGGTGGCCGAGGAGATACAAGAGGCCAACGTGATCTCATGACCAAGAAGCCGACGACGCGAAGAAGAGATGGGGACGTTCACGAGAGTTTTGTTGGATGCGGGACAAATCAATGGGCCTTTATGTAGTCGTGTATTCAGAATCCCTAAGTTTGGAACCATCATGAAATTGCTACGGTTTAACATCGCCTTCTCCGACATAAAACATCTCCGAATAGTTTATCGGTCAACTCCTCAAAACCAATTATGCAATTGAAGGAAGAAGATAACTATCTTTTTCGTGAATGTATCTTCCTTCTTCTCTCGATCTAACCTCGAACATCCTTTTTGGATCGTTTTTTGCACTCCCGTGACTCTTTACGATGTAAAGTCCAACTAGCTCCAAAGTGTCGAAAATAAAAATCTGACAGGGGAGCATGATCGAAAAACAAGAAGAACTTGAGGGATACCGATTTTTCGATCTTGTGTGAGAGATACAAGCATGCCAACGGCATCTGTAATACCTAGAAGATGACTACCCAGAAGTAGATGGGGACGTTATCGTGGAAGTTTTGGAGTACCTGAGACAATGGAATGGAGCCTCTATAGAGTTTGTGTATTTGGAATCCATAGGTTTGGAACCATCAGGAAATTATATGGGTCCAACACTATCCTTCTCCGAACATCAAAGATCTCCGAAATATTTGGACGTTCATCTCCTCAAAACAAATTATGGAATCGCGGGTCAGAACGGCATAAGTAACTCATTTGAGAACCTTGTATTCTCTCTCTCTTGATCTAACGTCGAACCTGAAGTATTTTTGGATGGTTTTGTGCACCCCCGTGACTCGTACTAGATTAAGTTCAACTGTTCTGAAAAAAAGCTCCAAAGTGTCAGAATCAAAATACGAAAGAGCGTAGTGAAAAACAAGAAGAACTTGGATCTTATACCGATTTTTTTGGTACTAGTCGTGAGAGAATACAAGACGCCAACGTCATCCTCTAATACCAAGAAGACGACGACAAGGAGAGATGGGGACGTTCACCGAAGTTTTCGGAATGCGATAATGCAATGGGCCTTTATGAGTACGTGTATTTGGAATCCATAAGTTTGGAACCATCATGAAATTACATGGTTTTCCACTGCCTTCTCCAACATAAAACATCTCCAAATATTTTATGGTCAACTCCTCAAAACCAATTATGAATTGAGAAGAAGATAACTATTTTATTTCGGAATGTATTCTCTTTCTCTCTCGATCTAACCTCGAACCTAGTATTTTTGGATTGTTTTGGTACATTCCCCTTGACTCTTTCGGGGTAAAGTTCTAACTAGCTCCGAAGTGTCAAAATAAAAATACGACAGAGCATGATGAAAAGCAAGAAGAACTTGAGGGATACCAATTTTTCGGTACTAGTGTGAGAGATACAAGACGCCAACGACATCTCTAATACCAAGCCAGATGATGACCAAGAGATGGGGACGTTATCGAAGTTTTCGGAATAGACAATGGAATGGGCCTCTATAGAGTTTGTGTATTTGGAATCCATAGGTTTGGAACCATCATGAAATTACATGGATTAACACTATCTTCTCCAACATAAAAGATCTCCAAATATTTTATGGTCAACTCCTCAAAACAAATTATGAATAGAGAAGAACATAAGTAACTTATTTCAGAATATATTCTCTTTCTCTCTTGATCTAACGTCGAACCTGGTATTTTTGGATGGTTTTGTGCACTCCCCGTGACTCTTACGGGTAAAGTTCTAACTAGCTCCAAAGTGTCAAAATTAAAATACGAAAGAGCATGATGAAAAACAAGAAGAACTTGACGGATACCGATTTTTTGGTACTAGTGTGAGAGATACAAGACGCCAACGTCATCTCTAATACCAAGAAGACGACGACAAGGAGAGATGGGGACGTTAACGAAGTTTTCGGTACGGATAATGCAATGGGCCTTTATAGAGTCCGTGTATTTGGAATCCATAAGTTTGGAACCATCATGAAATTACATGGTTTAACACTTGCCTTCTCCAACATAAAACATCTGCAAATATTTTATGGTCAACTCCTCAAAACCAATTATGAATTGAGAAGAAGATAGCTATCTTATTTCAGAATGTATTCTCTTTCTCTCTCGATCTAACCTCGAACCTAGTATTTTTGGATTGTTTTGTGCACTCCCGTGACTCTTTCGGGTAAAGTTCTAACTAGCTCCAAAGTGGCAAAATAAAAATACGACGGAGCATGATGAAAAACAAGAAGAACTTGAGCGATACCAATTTTTCGGTACTAGTGTGAGAGATACAAGACGCCAACGACATCTCTATTACCAAGCTGATGATGACGCGAAGAGATGGGGACGTTATCGAAGTTTTCGGTACGGACAATGGAATGGGCCTACATAGAGTTTGTGTATTTGGAATCCATAGGTTTGGAACCATCATGAAATTACATGGATTAACACTATCTTCTCCAACATAAAAGATCTCCAAATATTTTATGGTCAACTCCTCAAAACAAATTATGAATTGAGAAGAACATAAGTAACTTATTTCAGAATATATTCTCTTTCTCTCTTGATCTAACGTCGAACCTAGTATTTTTGGATGGTTTTGTGCACTCCCCGTGACTCTTACGGGTAAAGTTCTAACTAGCTCCAAAGTGTCAAAATTAAAATACGAAAGAGCATGATGAAAAACAAGAAGAACTTGACGGATACCGATTTTTTGGTACTAGTGTGAGAGATACAAGACGGGAACGTCATCTCTAATACCAAGAAGACGACGACAAGGAGAGATGGGGACGTTAACGAAGTTTTCGGTACGGATAATGCAATGGGCCTTTATAGAGTACGTGTATTTGGAATCTATAAGTTTGGAACCATCATGAAATTACATGGTTTAACACCGCCTTCTCCAACATAAAACATCTCCAAATATTTTATGGTCAACTCCTCAAAACCAATTATGAATTGAGAAGAAGATAACTATCTTATTTCAGAATGTATTCTCTTTCTCTCTCGATCTAACCTCGAACCTTTTGGATTGTTTTGTGCACTCCCCGTGACTCTTTCGGGTAAAGTTCTAACTAGCTCCAAAGTGTCAAAATAAAAATACGACAGAGCATGATGAAAAACAAGAAGAACTTGAGGGATACCGATTTTTCGGTACTAGTGTGAGAGATACAAGACGCCAACGGCATCTCTAATACCAAGCAGATGATGACCAGAAGAGATGGGGACGTTATCAGAAGTTTTCGGTACGGACAATGGAATGGGCCTCTATAGAGTTTGTGTATTTGGAATCCATAGGTTTGGAACCATCAGGAAATTACATGGATTAACACTATCTTCTCCAACATAAAAGATCTCCAAATATTTTATGGTCAACTCCTCAAAACAAATTATGAATTGAGAAGAACATAAGTAACTTATTTGAGAATATATTCTCTCTCTCTTGATCTAACGTCGAACCTAGTATTTTTGGATGGTTTTGTGCACTCCCCGTGACTCTTACGGGTAAAGTTCTAACTAGCTCCAAAGTGTCAAAATTAAAATACGAAAGAGCATGATGAAAAACAAGAAGAACTTGACGGATACCGATTTTTTGGTACTAGTGTGAGAGATACAAGACGCCAACGTCATCTCTAATACCAAGAAGACGACGACAAGGAGAGATGGGGACGTTACCGAAGTTTTCGGTACCGATAATGCAATGGGCCTTTATAGAGTACGTGTATTTGGAATCCATAAGTTTGGAACCATCATGAAATTACATGGTTTAACATCGCCTTCTCCAACATAAAACATCTCCAAATATTTTATGGTCAACTCCTCAAAACCAATTATGAATTGAGAAGAAGATAACTATTTTATTTCAGAATGTATTCTCTTTCTCTCTCGATCTAACCTCGAACCTAGTATTTTTTGGATTGTTTTGTGCACTCCCCGTGACTCTTTCGGGTAAAGTTCTAACTAGCTCCGAAGTGTCAAAATAAAAATACGACAGAGCATGATGAAAAACAAGAAGAACTTGAGGGATACCAATTTTTCGGTACTAGTGTGAGAGATACAAGACGCCAACGGCATCTCTAATACCAAGCAGATGATGACCAGAAGAGATGGGGACGTTATCGAAGTTTTCGGTACGGACAATGGAATGGGCCTCTATAGAGTTTGTGTATTTGGAATCCATAGGTTTGGAACCATCATGAAATTACATGGATTAACACTATCTTCTCCAACATAAAAGATCTCCAAATATTTTATGGTCAACTCCTCAAAACAAATTATGAATAGAGAAGAACATAAGTAACTTATTTCAGAATATATTCTCTTTCTCTCTTGATCTAACGTCGAACCTGGTATTTTTGGATGGTTTTGTGCACTCCCCGTGACTCTTACGGGTAAAGTTCTAACTAGCTCCAAAGTGTCAAAATTAAAATACGAAAGAGCATGATGAAAAACAAGAAGAACTTGACGGATACCGATTTTTTGGTACTAGTGTGAGAGATACAAGACGCCAACGTCATCTCTAATACCAAGAAGACGACGACAAGGAGAGATGGGGACGTTAACAGAAGTTTTCGGTACGGATAATGCAATGGGCCTTTATAGAGTCTGTGTATTTGGAATCCATAAGTTTGGAACCATCATGAAATTACATGGTTTAACATTGCCTTCTCCAACATAAAACATCCGCAAATATTTTATGGTCAACTCCTCAAAACCAATTATGAATTGAGAAGAAGATAGCTATCTTATTTCAGAATGTATTCTCTTTCTCTCTCGATCTAACCTCGAACCTAGTATTTTTGGATTGTTTTGTGCACTCCCCGTGACTCTTTCGGGTAAAGTTCTAACTAGCTCCAAAGTGGCAAAATAAAAATACGACAGAGCATGATGAAAAACAAGAAGAACTTGAGCGATACCAATTTTTCGGTACTAGTGTGAGAGATACAAGACGCCAACGACATCTCTATTACCGGATGATGACCGGGAAGAGATGGGGACGTTATCGAAGTTTTCGGTACGGACAATGGAATGGGCCTCTATAGAGTTTGTGTATTTGGAATCCATAGGTTTGGAACCATCATGAAATTACATGGATTAACACTATCTTCTCCAACATAAAAGATCTCCAAATATTTTATGGTCAACTCCTCAAAACAAATTATGAATTGAGAAGAACATAAGTAACTTATTTCAGAATATATTCTCTTTCTCTCTTGATCTAACGTCGAACCTAGTATTTTTGGATGGTTTTGTGCACTCCCCGTGACTCTTACGGGTAAAGTTCTAACTAGCTCCAAAGTGTCAAAATTAAAATACGAAAGAGCATGATGAAAAACAAGAAGAACTTGACGGATACCGATTTTTTGGTACTAGTGTGAGAGATACAAGACGCCAACGTCATCTCTAATACCAAGAAGACGACGACAAGGAGAGATGGGGACGTTAACGAAGTTTTCGGTACGGATAATGCAATGGGCCTTTATAGAGTCCGTGTATTTGGAATCCATAAGTTTGGAACCATCATGAAATTACATGGTTTAACACGCCTTCTCCAACATAAAACATCTGCAAATATTTTATGGTCAACTCCTCAAAACCAATTATGAATTGAGAAGAAGATAGCTATCTTATTTCGGAATGTATTCTCTTTCTCTCTCGATCTAACCTCGAACCTAGTATTTTTGGATTGTTTTGTGCACTCCCCGTGACTCTTTCGGGTAAAGTTCTAACTAGCTCCAAAGTGGCAAAATAAAAATACGACGAGCATGATGAAAAACAAGAAGAACTTGAGCGATACCAATTTTTCGGTACTAGTGTGAGAGATACAAGACGCCAACGACATCTCTATTACCAAGCGGATGATGACCAGAAGAGATGGGGACGTTATCAGAAGTTTTCGGTACGGACAATGGAATGGGCCTCTATAGAGTTTGTGTATTTGGAATCCATAGGTTTGGAACCATCATGAAATTACATGGATTAACACTATCTTCTCCAACATAAAAGATCTCCAAATATTTTATGGTCGACTCCTCAAAACAAATTATGAATTGAGAAGAACATAAGTAACTTATTTCAGAATATATTCTCTTTCTCTCTTGATCTAACGTCGAACCTAGTATTTTTGGATGGTTTTGTGCACTCCCCGTGACTCTTACGGGTAAAGTTCTAACTAGCTCCAAAGTGTCAAAATTAAAATACGAAAGAGCATGATGAAAAACAAGAAGAACTTGACGGATACCGATTTTTTGGTACTAGTGTGAGAGATACAAGACGGGAACGTCATCTCTAATACCAAGAAGACGACGACAAGGAGAGATGGGGACGTTAACGAAGTTTTCGGTACGGATAATGCAATGGGCCTTTATAGAGTACGTGTATTTGGAATCCATAAGTTTGGAACCATCATGAAATTACATGGTTTAACACCGCTTCTTCTCCAACATAAAACATCTCCAAATATTTTATGGTCAACTCCTCAAAACCAATTATGAATTGAGAAGAAGATAACTATCTTATTTCAGAATGTATTCTCTTTCTCTCTCGATCTAACCTCGAACCTTTTGGATTGTTTTGTGCACTCCCCGTGACTCTTTCGGGTAAAGTTCTAACTAGCTCCAAAGTGTCAAAATAAAAATACGACAGAGCATGATGAAAAACAAGAAGAACTTGAGGGATACCGATTTTTCGGTACTAGTGTGAGAGATACAAGACGCCAACGGCATCTCTAATACCAAGCAGATGATGACCAGAAGAGATGGGGACGTTATCAGAAGTTTTCGGTACGGACAATGGAATGGGCCTCCATAGAGTTTGTGTATTTGGAATCCATAGGTTTGGAACCATCAGGAAATTACATGGATTAACACTATCTTCTCCAACATAAAAGATCTCCAAATATTTTATGGTCAACTCCTCAAAACAAATTATGAATTGAGAAGAACATAAGTAACTTATTTGAGAATATATTCTCTCTCTCTTGATCTAACGTCGAACCTAGTATTTTTGGATGGTTTTGTGCACTCCCCGTGACTCTTACGGGTAAAGTTCTAACTAGCTCCAAAGTGTCAAAATTAAAATACGAAAGAGCATGATGAAAAACAAGAAGAACTTGACGGATACCGATTTTTTGGTACTAGTGTGAGAGATACAAGACGCCAACGTCATCTCTAATACCAAGAAGACGACGACAAGGAGAGATTGGGACGTTAACAGAAGTTTTCGGTACGGATAATGCAATGGGCCTTTATAGAGTCTGTGTATTTGGAATCCATAAGTTTGGAACCATCATGAAATTACATGGTTTAACACGCCTTCTCCAACATAAAACATCTCCAAATATTTTATGGTCAACTCCTCAAAACCAATTATGAATTGAGAAGAAGATAGCTATCTTATTTCAGAATGTATTCTCTTTCTCTCTCGATCTAACCTCGAACCTAGTATTTTTGGATTGTTTTGTGCACTCCCAGTGACTCTTTCGGGTAAAGTTCTAACTAGCTCCAAAGTGGCAAAATAAAAATACGACGAGCATGATGAAAAACAAGAAGAACTTGAGCGATACCAATTTTTCGGTACTAGTGTGAGAGATACAAGACGCCAACGACATCTCTATTACCAAGCAGATGATGACCAGAAGAGATGGGGACGTTATCAGAAGTTTTCGGTACGGACAATGGAATGGGCCTCTATAGAGTTTGTGTATTTGGAATCCATAGGTTTGGAACCATCATGAAATTACATGGATTAACACTATCTTCTCCAACATAAAAGATCTCCAAATATTTTATGGTCAACTCCTCAAAACAAATTATGAATTGAGAAGAACATAAGTAACTTATTTCAGAATATATTCTCTTTCTCTCTTGATCTAACGTCGAACCTAGTATTTTTGGATGGTTTTGTGCACTCCCCGTGACTCTTACGGGTAAAGTTCTAACTAGCTCCAAAGTGTCAAAATTAAAATACGAAAGAGCATGATGAAAAACAAGAAGAACTTGACGGATACCGATTTTTTGGTACTAGTGTGAGAGATACAAGACGGGAACGTCATCTCTAATACCAAGAAGACGACGACAAGGAGAGATGGGGACGTTAACGAAGTTTTCGGTACGGATAATGCAATGGGCCTTTATAGAGTACGTGTATTTGGAATCCATAAGTTTGGAACCATCATGAAATTACATGGTTTAACACGCCTTCTCCAACATAAAACATCTCCAAATATTTTATGGTCAACTCCTCAAAACCAATTATGAATTGAGAAGAAGATAACTATCTTATTTCAGAATGTATTCTCTTTCTCTCTCGATCTAACCTCGAACCTTTTGGATTGTTTTGTGCACTCCCCGTGACTCTTTCGGGTAAAGTTCTAACTAGCTCCAAAGTGTCAAAATAAAAATACGACAGAGCATGATGAAAAACAAGAAGAACTTGAGGGATACCGATTTTTCGGTACTAGTGTGAGAGATACAAGACGCCAACGGCATCTCTAATACCAAGCAGATGATGACCAGAAGAGATGGGGACGTTATCAGAAGTTTTCGGTACGGACAATGGAATGGGCCTCTATAGAGTTTGTGTATTTGGAATCCATAGGTTTGGAACCATCAGGAAATTACATGGATTAACACTATCTTCTCCAACATAAAAGATCTCCAAATATTTTATGGTCAACTCCTCAAAACAAATTATGAATTGAGAAGAACATAAGTAACTTATTTGAGAATATATTCTCTCTCTCTTGATCTAACGTCGAACCTAGTATTTTTGGATGGTTTTGTGCACTCCCAGTGACTCTTACGGGTAAAGTTCTAACTAGCTCCAAAGTGTCAAAATTAAAATACGAAAGAGCATGATGAAAAACAAGAAGAACTTGACGGATACCGATTTTTTGGTACTAGTGTGAGAGATACAAGACGCCAACGTCATCTCTAATACCAAGAAGACGACGACAAGGAGAGATTGGGACGTTAACGAAGTTTTCGGTACGGATAATGCAATGGGCCTTTATAGAGTACGTGTATTTGGAATCCATAAGTTTGGAACCATCATGAAATTACATGGTTTAACACTGCCTTCTCCAACATAAAACATCTCCAAATATTTTATGGTCAACTCCTCAAAACCAATTATGAATTGAGAAGAAGATAACTATTTTATTTCGGAATGTATTCTCTTTCTCTCTCGATCTAACCTCGAACCTAGTATTTTTGGATTGTTTTGTGCACTCCCCGTGACTCTTTCGGGTAAAGTTCTAACTAGCTCCGAAGTGTCAAAATAAAAATACGACAGAGCATGATGAAAAACAAGAAGAACTTGAGGGATACCAATTTTTCGGTACTAGTGTGAGAGATACAAGACGCCAACGGCATCTCTAATACCAAGCGAGATGATGACCGAGAAGAGATGGGGACGTTATCGAAGTTTTCGGTACGGACAATGGAATGGGCCTCTATAGAGTTTGTGTATTTGGAATCCATAGGTTTGGAACCATCATGAAATTACATGGATTAACACTATCTTCTCCAACATAAAAGATCTCCAAATATTTTATGGTCAACTCCTCAAAACAAATTATGAATAGAGAAGAACATAAGTAACTTATTTCAGAATATATTCTCTTTCTCTCTTGATCTAACGTCGAACCTGGTATTTTTGGATGGTTTTGTGCACTCCCCGTGACTCTTACGGGTAAAGTTCTAACTAGCTCCAAAGTGTCAAAATTAAAATACGAAAGAGCATGATGAAAAACAAGAAGAACTTGACGGATACCGATTTTTTGGTACTAGTGTGAGAGATACAAGACGCCAACGTCATCTCTAATACTAAGAAGACGACGACAAGGAGAGATGGGGACGTTAACAGAAGTTTTCGGTACGGATAATGCAATGGGCCTTTATAGAGTCTGTGTATTTGGAATCCATAAGTTTGGAACCATCATGAAATTACATGGTTTAACACTGCCTTCTCCAACATAAAACATCTCCACATATTTTATGGTCAACTCCTCAAAACCAATTATGAATTGAGAAGAAGATAACTATTTTATTTCAGAATGTATTCTCTTTCTCTCTCGATCTAACCTCGAACCTAGTATTTTTGGATTGTTTTGTGCACTCCCCGTGACTCTTTCGGGTAAAGTTCTAACTAGCTCCGAAGTGTCAAAATAAAAATACGACGAGAGCATGATGAAAAACAAGAAGAACTTGAGGGATACCAATTTTTCGGTACTAGTGTGAGAGATACAAGACGCCAACGGCATCTCTAATACCAAGCGAGATGATGACCGGAAGAGATGGGGACGTTATCGAAGTTTTCGGTACGGACAATGGAATGGGCCTCTATAGAGTTTGTGTATTTGGAATCCATAGGTTTGGAACCATCATGAAATTACATGGATTAACACTATCTTCTCCAACATAAAAGATCTCCAAATATTTTATGGTCAACTCCTCAAAACAAATTATGAATTGAGAAGAGCATAAGTAACTTATTTGAGAATATATTCTCTTTCTCTCTTGATCTAACGTCGAACCTAGTATTTTTGGATGGTTTTGTGCACTCCCAGTGACTCTTACGGGTAAAGTTCTAACTAGCTCCAAAGTGTCAAAATTAAAATACGAAAGAGCATGATGAAAAACAAGAAGAACTTGACGGATACCGATTTTTTGGTACTAGTGTGAGAGATACAAGACGGGAACGTCATCTCTAATACCAAGAAAACGACGACAAGGAGAGATGGGGACGTTAACGGAAGTTTTCGGTACGGATAATGCAATGGGCCTTTATAGAGTACGTGTATTTGGAATCCATAAGTTTGGAACCATCATGAAATTACATGGTTTAACACTTTGCCTTCTCCAACATAAAACATCTCCAAATATTTTATGGTCAACTCCTCAAAACCAATTATGAATTGAGAAGAAGATAACTATCTTATTTCGGAATGTATTCTCTTTCTCTCTCGATCTAACCTCGAACCTTTTGGATTGTTTTGTGCACTCCCCGTGACTCTTTCGGGTAAAGTTCTAACTAGCTCCAAAGTGTCAAAATAAAAATACGACGAGCATGATGAAAAACAAGAAGAACTTGAGGGATACCGATTTTTCGGTACTAGTGTGAGAGATACAAGACGCCAACGGCATCTCTAATACCAAGCGGATGATGACCGAGAAGAGATGGGGACGTTATCGAAGTTTTCGGTACGGACAATGGAATGGGCCTCTATAGAGTTTGTGTATTTGGAATCCATAGGTTTGGAACCATCAGGAAATTACATGGATTAACACTATCTTCTCCAACATAAAAGATCTCCAAATATTTTATGGTCAACTCCTCAAAACAAATTATGAATTGAGAAGAACATAAGTAACTTATTTGAGAATATATTCTCTCTCTCTTGATCTAACGTCGAACCTAGTATTTTTGGATGGTTTTGTGCACTCCCCGTGACTCTTACGGGTAAAGTTCTAACTAGCTCCAAAGTGTCAAAATTAAAATACGAAAGAGCATGATGAAAAACAAGAAGAACTTGACGGATACCGATTTTTTGGTACTAGTGTGAGAGATACAAGACGCCAACGTCATCTCTAATACCAAGAAGACGACGACAAGGAGAGATGGGGACGTTAACGAAGTTTTCGGTACGGATAATGCAATGGGCCTTTATAGAGTACGTGTATTTGGAATCCATAAGTTTGGAACCATCATGAAATTACATGGTTTAACACTGCCTTCTCCAACATAAAACATCTCCAAATATTTTATGGTCAACTCCTCAAAACCAATTATGAATTGAGAAGAAGATAACTATTTTATTTCAGAATGTATTCTCTTTCTCTCTCGATCTAACCTCGAACCTAGTATTTTTGGATTGTTTTGTGCACTCCCCGTGACTCTTTCGGGTAAAGTTCTAACTAGCTCCGAAGTGTCAAAATAAAAATACGACGAGCATGATGAAAAACAAGAAGAACTTGAGGGATACCAATTTTTCGGTACTAGTGTGAGAGATACAAGACGCCAACGGCATCTCTAATACCAAGCAGATGATGACCAGAAGAGATGGGGACGTTATCAGAAGTTTTCGGTACGGACAATGGAATGGGCCTCTATAGAGTTTGTGTATTTGGAATCCATAGGTTTGGAACCATCATGAAATTACATGGATTAACACTATCTTCTCCAACATAAAAGATCTCCAAATATTTTATGGTCAACTCCTCAAAACAAATTATGAATAGAGAAGAACATAAGTAACTTATTTGAGAATATATTCTCTTTCTCTCTTGATCTAACGTCGAACCTGGTATTTTTGGATGGTTTTGTGCACTCCCAGTGACTCTTACGGGTAAAGTTCTAACTAGCTCCAAAGTGTCAAAATTAAAATACGAAAGAGCATGATGAAAAACAAGAAGAACTTGACGGATACCGATTTTTTGGTACTAGTGTGAGAGATACAAGACGGGAACGTCATCTCTAATACCAAGAAAACGACGACAAGGAGAGATTGGGACGTTAACGAAGTTTTCGGTACGGATAATGCAATGGGCCTTTATAGAGTACGTGTATTTGGAATCCATAAGTTTGGAACCATCATGAAATTACATGGTTTAACACTCGCCTTCTCCAACATAAAACATCTCCAAATATTTTATGGTCAACTCCTCAAAACCAATTATGAATTGAGAAGAAGATAACTATCTTATTTCAGAATGTATTCTCTTTCTCTCTCGATCTAACCTCGAACCTTTTGGATTGTTTTGTGCACTCCCCGTGACTCTTTCGGGTAAAGTTCTAACTAGCTCCAAAGTGTCAAAATAAAAATACGACAGAGCATGATGAAAAACAAGAAGAACTTGAGGGATACCGATTTTTCGGTACTAGTGTGAGAGATACAAGACGCCAACGGCATCTCTAATACCAAGCAGATGATGACCAGAAGAGATGGGGACGTTATCGAAGTTTTCGGTACGGACAATGGAATGGGCCTCTATAGAGTTTGTGTATTTGGAATCCATAGGTTTGGAACCATCAGGAAATTACATGGATTAACACTATCTTCTCCAACATAAAAGATCTCCAAATATTTTATGGTCAACTCCTCAAAACAAATTATGAATTGAGAAGAACATAAGTAACTTATTTGAGAATATATTCTCTCTCTCTTGATCTAACGTCGAACCTAGTATTTTTGGATGGTTTTGTGCACTCCCCGTGACTCTTACGGGTAAAGTTCTAACTAGCTCCAAAGTGTCAAAATTAAAATACGAAAGAGCATGATGAAAAACAAGAAGAACTTGACGGATACCGATTTTTTGGTACTAGTGTGAGAGATACAAGACGCCAACGTCATCTCTAATACCAAGAAGACGACGACAAGGAGAGATGGGGACGTTAACGAAGTTTTCGGTACGGATAATGCAATGGGCCTTTATAGAGTCCGTGTATTTGGAATCCATAAGTTTGGAACCATCATGAAATTACATGGTTTAACACTTGCCTTCTCCAACATAAAACATCTCCAAATATTTTATGGTCAACTCCTCAAAACCAATTATGAATTGAGAAGAAGATAACTATTTTATTTCAGAATGTATTCTCTTTCTCTCTCGATCTAACCTCGAACCTAGTATTTTTGGATTGTTTTGTGCACTCCCCGTGACTCTTTCGGGTAAAGTTCTAACTAGCTCCGAAGTGTCAAAATAAAAATACGACGAGCATGATGAAAAACAAGAAGAACTTGAGGGATACCAATTTTTCGGTACTAGTGTGAGAGATACAAGACGCCAACGGCATCTCTAATACCAAGCAGATGATGACCAGAAGAGATGGGGACGTTATCAGAAGTTTTCGGTACGGACAATGGCATGGGCCTCTATAGAGTTTGTGTATTTGGAATCCATAGGTTTGGAACCATCCGGAAATTACATGGATTAACACTATCTTCTCCAACATAAAAGATCTCCAAATATTTTATGGTCAACTCCTCAAAACAAATTATGAATTGAGAAGAGCATAAGTAACTTATTTGAGAATATATTCTCTTTCTCTCTTGATCTAACGTCGAACCTAGTATTTTTGGATGGTTTTGTGCACTCCCCGTGACTCTTACGGGTAAAGTTCTAACTAGCTCCAAAGTGTCAAAATTAAAATACGAAAGAGCATGATGAAAAACAAGAAGAACTTGACGGATACCGATTTTTTGGTACTAGTGTGAGAGATACAAGACGGGAACGTCATCTCTAATACCAAGAAGACGACGACAAGGAGAGATGGGGACGTTAACGAAGTTTTCGGTACGGATAATGCAATGGGCCTTTATAGAGTCTGTGTATTTGGAATCCATAAGTTTGGAACCATCATGAAATTACATGGTTTAACACTGCCTTCTCCAACATAAAACATCTCCAAATATTTTATGGTCAACTCCTCAAAACCAATTATGAATTGAGAAGAAGATAACTATCTTATTTCAGAATGTATTCTCTTTCTCTCTCGATCTAACCTCGAACCTTTTGGATTGTTTTGTGCACTCCCCGTGACTCTTTCGGGTAAAGTTCTAACTAGCTCCGAAGTGTCAAAATAAAAATACGACAGAGCATGATGAAAAACAAGAAGAACTTGAGGGATACCAATTTTTCGGTACTAGTGTGAGAGATACAAGACGCCAACGTCATCTCTAATACCAAGAAGACGACGCCAAGGAGAGATGGGGACGTTAACAGTAGTTTTCGGTGACGATAATGCAATGGGCCTTTATAGAGTACCGTGTATTTGGAATCCATAAGTTTGGAACCATCATGAAATTACATGGTTTAACACTTGCCTTCTCCAACATAAAACATCTCCAAATATTTTATGGTCAACTCCTCAAAACCAATTATGAATTGAGAAGAAGATAACTATTTTATTTCGGAATGTATTCTCTTTCTCTCTCGATCTAACCTCGAACCTAGTATTTTTGGATTGTTTTGTGCACTCCCCGTGACTCTTTCGGGTAAAGTTCTAACTAGCTCCGAAGTGTCAAAATAAAAATACGACAGAGCATGATGAAAAACAAGAAGAACTTGAGGGATACCAATTTTTCGGTACTAGTGTGAGAGATACAAGACGCCAACGGCATCTCTAATACCAAGCAGATGATGACCAGAAGAGATGGGGACGTTATCAGAAGTTTTCGGTACGGACAATGGAATGGGCCTCTATAGAGTTTGTGTATTTGGAATCCATAGGTTTGGAACCATCAGGAAATTACATGGATTAACACTATCTTCTCCAACATAAAAGATCTCCAAATATTTTATGGTCAACTCCTCAAAACAAATTATGAATTGAGAAGAACATAAGTAACTTATTTGAGAATATATTCTCTCTCTCTTGATCTAACGTCGAACCTAGTATTTTTGGATGGTTTTGTGCACTCCCCGTGACTCTTACGGGTAAAGTTCTAACTAGCTCCAAAGTGTCAAAATTAAAATACGAAAGAGCATGATGAAAAACAAGAAGAACTTGACGGATACCGATTTTTTGGTACTAGTGTGAGAGATACAAGAAGCCAACGTCATCTCTAATACCAAGAAGACGACGCCAAGGAGAGATGGGGACGTTAACAGTAGTTTTCGGTACTGATAATGCAATGGGCCTTTATAGAGTCTGTGTATTTGGAATCCATAAGTTTGGAACCATCATGAAATTACATGGTTTAACACTGCCTTCTCCAACATAAAACATCTCCAAATATTTTATGGTCAACTCCTCAAAACCAATTATGAATTGAGAAGAAGATAACTATTTTATTTCAGAATGTATTCTCTTTCTCTCTCGATCTAACCTCGAACCTAGTATTTTTGGATTGTTTTGTGCACTCCCCGTGACTCTTTCGGGTAAAGTTCTAACTAGCTCCGAAGTGTCAAAATAAAAATACGACAGAGCATGATGAAAAACAAGAAGAACTTGAGGGATACCAATTTTTCGGTACTAGTGTGAGAGATACAAGACGCCAACGGCATCTCTAATACCAAGCAGATGATGACCAGAAGAGATGGGGACGTTATCAGAAGTTTTCGGTACGGATAATGCAATGGTCCTTTATAGAGTCTGTGTATTTGGAATCCATAAGTTTGGAACCATCATGAAATTACATGGTTTAACACTACCTTCTCCAACATAAAACATCTCCAAATATTTTATGGTCAACTCCTCAAAACAAATTATGAATTGAGAAGAGCATAAGTAACTTATTTGAGAATATATTCTCTTTCTCTCTTGATCTAACGTCGAACCTAGTATTTTTGGATGGTTTTGTGCACTCCCCGTGACTCTTACGGGTAAAGTTCTAACTAGCTCCAAAGTGTCAAAATTAAAATACGAAAGAGCATGATGAAAAACAAGAAGAACTTGACGGATACCGATTTTTTGGTACTAGTGTGAGAGATACAAGACGCCAACGTCATCTCTAATACCAAGAAGACGACGACAAGGAGAGATGGGGACGTTAACAGAAGTTTTCGGTACGGATAATGCAATGGTCCTTTATAGAGTCTGTGTATTTGGAATCCATAAGTTTGGAACCATCATGAAATTACATGGTTTAACACTACCTTCTCCAACATAAAACATCTCCAAATATTTTATGGTCAACTCCTCAAAACCAATTATGAATTGAGAAGAAGCTAACTATCTTATTTCAGAATGTATTCTCTTTCTCTCTCGATCTAACCTCGAACCTAGTATTTTTGGATTGTTTTGTGCACTCCCCGTGACTCTTTCGAGTAAAGTTCTAACTAGCTCCAAAGTGTCAAAATAAAAATACGACAGAGCATTATGAAAAACAAGAAGAACTTGAGGGATACCGATTTTTAGGTACTAGTGTGAGAGATACAAGACGCCAACGGCATCTCTAATACCAAGCAGATGATGACAAGAAGAGATGGGGACGTTATCAGAAGTTTTCGGTATGGACAATGGAATGGGCCTCTATAGAGTCTGTGTATTTGGAATCCACAGGTTTGGAACCATCATGAAATTACATGGATTAACACTATCTTCTCCAACATAAAACATCTCCAAATATTTTATGGTCAACTCCTCAAAACAAATTATGAATTGAGAAGAACATAACTAACTTATTTCAGAATATATTCTCTTTCTCTCTCGATCTAACGTCGAACCTAGTATTTTTGGATGGTTTTGTGCACTCCCCGTGACCCTTACGGGTAAAGTTCTAAATAGCTCCAAAGTGTCAAAATTAAATACTCTAGAGCATGATGAAAAACAAGAAGAACTTGACGGATATCAATTTTTCGGTACTAGTGTGAGAGATACAAGAGGCCAACATGATCTCCTACCAAGAAGACAACGACCAGAAGAGCTGGGGAAGTTAACAGAAGTTTTCGGTATAGGCAAAGGAACGGGCTGATATAGAGTCTAAGTATTTGGAATCCATAGGTTTGGAACCATCATGAAATTACATGGTTGAACACCGCCTTCTCTAACTTAAAACTTCTCAAAATATTTTATTGTCAACTCGTCAAAACAAATTATTAATTGAGATGAAGATATCTTTCTTATTTCAGAATGTATTCTCTTTCTATGTCGATCTAACCTCGAACCTAGTATTTTTGGATGGTTTTGTGCACTCCCCGTGACTCTTTTGTGTGAAGTTCCAACTAGCTCCAAAGTGTGGAAATAAAAATACGACAGAGCATGATGATAACAAGAAGAACTTGAGGGATACCGATTTTTTGGTACTAGTGTGAGATATACAAGACGCCAACGTCATCTCTACTACCAAGAAGACGACGACCAGAAGATATGGGGACGTTAACAGAAGTTTTCGGTACGGACAATGGAATGGGCCTTTATCGAGTCTGTGTATTTGGAATCCATAAATTTGGAACCATCATGAAATTACATGGTTGAATACGGCCTTCTCCAACTTAAAACTTCTCAAAATATTTTATGGTGAACTCCTCAAAACCAATTATGAATTGAGAAAAAGATACCTATCTTATTTCAGAATGTATTTTCCTTCTCTCTCGATCTAACGTCGAACCTAGTATGTTTGAATGGTTTTGTGCACTCCCCATGACTCTTTCGTGTGAAATTCCAACTAGCTCCAAAGTGTCGAAATAAAAATACGACAGAGCATGATGAAAAACAAGAAGAACTTGACGGATATCAATTTTTCGGTACTAGTGTGAGAGATACAAGAGGCCAACATGATCTCCTACCAAGAAGACAACGACCGGAAGAAGTCGGGGAAGTTAACGAAGTTTTCGGTATAGGGAAAGGAACGGGCCGATATAGAGTCTAAGTATTTGGAATCCATAGGTTTGGAACCATCATGAAATTACATGGTTGAACACCGCCTTCTCTAACTTAAAACTTCTCAAAATATTTTATTGTCAACTCGTCAAAACAAATTATTAATTGAGATGAAGATATCTTTCTTATTTCAGAATGTATTCTCTTTCTATGTCGATCTAACCTCGAACCTAGTATTTTTGGATGGTTTTGTGCACTCCCCGTGACTCTTTTGTGTGAAGTTCCAACTAGCTCCAAAGTGTGGAAATAAAAATACGACAGAGCATGATGAAAAACAAGAAGAACTTGAGGGATACCGATTTTTGGGTACTAGTGTGAGAGATACAAGACGCCAACGTCATCTCTAATACCAAGAAGACGACGACCATAAGAGATGGGGCCGTTAACAGAAGTTTTCGGTACGGAAAATGGAATGGGCCTTTATCGAGTCTGTGTATTTGGAATCCATAAATTTGGAACCATCATGAAATTACATGGTTTAACACTGCCTTCTCCAACTTAAAACTTCTCAAAATATTTTATGGTGAACTCCTCAAAACCAATTATGAATTGAGAAAAAGATACCTATCTTATTTCAGAATGTATTTTCCTTCTCTCTCGATCTAACGTCGAACCTAGTATGTTTGAATGGTTTTGTGCACTCCCCATGACTCTTTCGTGTGAAGTTCCAACTAGCTCCAAAGTGTCGAAATAAAAATACGACAGAGCATGATGAAAAACAAGAAGAACTTGACGGATACCGATTTTTCGGTACTAGTGTGAGAGATACAAGAGGCCAACGTGATCTCCTACCAAGAAGACAACGACCAGAAGAGCTGGGGACGTTAACAGAAGTTTTCGGTATACACAAAGGAACGGGCTGATATAGAGTCCGAATATTTGGAATACATAGGTTTGGAACCATCATGCAATTACATGGGTTAACATTGCCTTCTCCAACTTAAAACATCTCCAAATATTTTATGGTCAACTCCTAAAAACCAATTATGAATTGAGAAGAAGATAACTATCTTATTTCAGTCTATATTCTCTTTCTCTCTCGATCTAACCTCGAACCTAGTATTTTTGGATTGTTTTGTGCACTCCCCGTGATTCTTTCGTGTGAAGTTCAACCTAGCTCCAAAGTGTCGAAATCAAAATACGACAGAGCATGATGAAAAACAAGAAGAACTTGAGGGATACCGATTTGTGGGTACTAGTGAGAGAGATACAAGACGCCAACGTCATCTCTAATACCAAGAAGACGACGACCAGAAGAGATGGGGACGTTAACAGAAGTTTTCGGTATGGACAATGGAATGGGCCTTTATAGAGTCTGTGTATTTGGAATCCATAGGTTTGGAACCATCATGAAATACATGGTTTAACACTGCCTTCTCCAACATAAAACATCTCCAAATATTTTATGGTCAACTCCTCAAAATCAATTATGAATTGAGAAGAAGATAACTAACTTATTTCAGAATGTATTCTCCTTCTCTCTCGATCTAACGTCGAACCTAGTATTTTTGGATGGTTTTGTGCACTCCCCGTGACTCTTTCGTGTGAAGTTCCAACTAGCTCCAAAGTGTCGAAATAAAAATACGACAGAGCATGATGAAAAACAAGAAGAACTTGAGGGATACCGATTTTTGGGTACTAGTGTGAGAGATACAAGACGCCAACGTCATCTCTAATACCAAGAAGACGACGATCATAAGAGATGGGGCCGTTAACAGAAGTTTTTGGTATACACAAAGGAACGACCTTATATAGAGTCTGAGTATTTGGAATCCATAGGTTTGGAACCATCATGAAATTACATGGTTGAACACCGCCTTCTCCAACTTAAAACTTCTCAAAATATTTTATGGTCAATTCCTGAAAACCAATTATGAATTGAGAAGAAGATAACTATCTTATTTCAGAATGTATTCTCTTTCTCTCTTGATCTAACCTCGAACCTAGTATTTTTGGATTGTTTTGTGCACTTCCCGTGACTCTTTCGGGTAAAGTTCTAACTAGCTCCAAAGTGTCAAAATCAAAATACGACAGAGCATGATGAAAAACAAGAAGAACTTGACGGATACTGATTTTCGCTACTAGTGTGAGAGATACAAGAGGCCAACATGATCTCCTACCAAGAAGACAACGACCAGAAGAGCTGGGGACGTTAGCAGAATCAATTTTGATGTCCTCTTCTTGTATCTCAAACAGCATGACCGAAATATCATTATTACTCAATTTCGTCTGTTTTCATCATGCTCTTTTGTAATTTCATTTATGCCCTTGGGATCTCGTTGGATCGTCTCACGAAAGAGTTTCAGGGAGGGCACAGAATCCTCCGAAACACTAAGTCCAAGGTTAGAGCGAGAGAGAAGCAGGTTACACTCTTAAACATGCTAGCTATCCTCTATAGAATCGATATTGGATATTAAGGAGTTACACATCCAATTTCCAAGCAATTTTTAGTTGGAGAGGCCATTTTGTCACCATGGATTTTCATAATGGCTCTAAACCTATAGATTCCAAATACCAAGACTCTTTATTGGCCTGTAATTTTTTTAGAACTAAAAACTTCTATTGACATCCCCTTCCCTTCTTGTCATTGTCTTCTTGGTATCAAAGTTTATATCCTCTTCTTGTATCTCAAACACCATGACCAAAAAATCATCATTACTCAATTTCGTCTTTTTTTCATCATGCTCTTCATTAATTTCATTTATGCACTTTGGAGCTAGTAGGATCCTCACACGAAAGAGTTTCAGGGAGTGCAAAGAATCCTCCGAAACACTAAGTCCGAGGTTAGAACGAGAGAGAAACTGGTTACATTCTTAATAATGCTAGCTATCCTCTACTTAATCCATATTGGATATTGAGGAGTTACACATCCAATTTCCATGCATTTTTTAGTTGGAGAGGCCGTTTTGTAAACATGGATTTTCATGATGGCTCCAAACCTATAGATTCAAAATACCAAGACTCTTTATTGGGCTGTAAATTTTTTACAACTAATAACCTCTATTAACATCCCCTTCCCTTCTAGTCTTTGTCTTCTTGGTATCAAAGTTGATATCCTCTTCTTGTATCTCACACACCATGACTAAAAAATCATTATTACTAAATTTCGTCTTATTTTTCATCATGCTCTTCTGTAGATTCATTTATACACTTTGGAGCTAGTTGGATCGTCACACGAAAGAGTTTCAGGGAGTGCACAAAATCCTCCGAAACACTAAGTCCGAGGTTAGAGCGAGAGAGAAACAGGTTACATTCTTAGACATGCCAGCTACTCTCTAATTAATCCATTATGGATTTTGAGGAGTTACACATTGAATTTTCGTGTATTTTTTAGTTGGAGAGGCCGTTCTGTAAACATGGATTTTCATTATGGCTCCAAACCTATGGCTTCCAAATACCAAGACTCTTTACAGGCCTGTCAATTTTTTAGAACCAAAAACTTCTATTAATATCCCTTCCCTTCTGGTCGTGGTCTTCTTGGTATTAAAGTTGATATCCTCTTCTTATATCTCAAACACCACGACCGAAAAATCATCATTACTCAATGTTGTTCTGGTTTTCATAATACTCTTCCGTATTTTCGTTTATGCACTTTGGAGCGCGCTAGATTGTCACACGAAAGAGTCTCAAGGAGTGCACATAATCCTCCGAAACACTAAGTCCGAGGTTAGAGCGAGAGAGACAGAGGTTATATTCTTAAACATGCTAGCTATCCTCTAATTAATCCATATTGGATATTGAGGAGTTACACATACAATTTCCAAGCATTTTTTAGTTGGAGAGGCCGTTTTGTAAACATGGATTATCATGATTAGTCCAAACCTATAGATTCCAAATACCAAGGCTTGTTTATTGGCTCGTAAATTTTTTAGAACTAAAAACTTCTATTAACATCCCCTTCCCTTCGGTCGTTGTCTTCTTGGTATCAAAGTTGATATCCTCTTCTTGTATCTCAAACTTCATGACCAAAAAATTATTAGTACTCAATTTCGTCTTATTTTTCATCATGCTTTTCTGTAGTTTAATTTATGCACTTTGGAGCTAGTTGGATCGTCACACGAAAGAGTTTCACGGAGTGCACATAATCCTCCAAAACAGTAAGTCCATGGTTAGAGCGAGAGAGAAACAGGTTACATTCATAAACATGCTAGCTACTCTCTAATTAATCCATAATGGATTTTGAGGAGTTACAGATTAAATTTCCGAGCAGTTTTCAGTTGGAGAGGGCGTTCTGTAAACATGGATTTTCATTATGGCTCGAAACCTATGGCTTCCAAATACCAAGACTCTTTATTGGCCAGTAAATGTTTTCGAACTAAAATCTTATAATAACATCCCCTCCCCTTTTGGTCGTGGTCTTCTTAGTATGAAAGTTGATATCCTCTTCTTGTATCTCAAACACCACGACCAAAAAATCATCATTACTCAATGTCGTACTATCTTTCATCATGCTCTTCCATATTTTCGTTTATTCACTTTGGAGCTTGCTGTATCGTCACACGAAAGAGTCTCAGGGAGTGCACAGAATCCTCTGAAACACTAAGTCCAAGGTTAGAGCAAGAGAGAAACAGGTTACATTCTTAAACATGCTAGCTATCGTCTAATTAATCCATAATGCATATTGAGGTGTTACACATCCAATTTCTAAGCATTTTTTAGTTGGAGAGGCCGTTTTGTAAACATGGATTTTCATGATGGCTCCAAACCTATAGATTCCAAATACCAAGACTCTTTATTGGCCTGTAAATTTTTTAGAACCAAAAACTTCTATTAACATCCCCTTCCCTTCTAGTCGTTGTCTTGTTGGTATCAAAATTGATATCCTCTTCTTGTATCTCAAATACCCGACCGAGAAATCAGCATTGGTCAATTTCATAGTGTATTTCATCATGCTCTTCCGTATTTTGATTTATGCACATTATAGCTAGTTGGATCGTCACATAAAAGTGTTTCAGGGAGTGCACAGAATCCTCCAAAACACTAAGTCCGAGGTTAGAACGAGAGAGAAACAGGTTACATTCTTAGACATGCCAGCTACTCTCTAATTAATCCATAATGGATTTTGAGGAGTTACACATTGAATTTTCGTGTATTTTTTAGTTGGAGAGGCCGTTATGTAAACATGGATTTTCATTATGGCTCCAAACCTATGGCTTCCAAATACCAAGACTCTTTACTGGCCTGTCAATTTTTTAAAACCAAAACTTCTATAAATATCCCTTCCCTTCTGGTCGTGGTATTCTTGGTATCAAAGTTGATATCCTCTTCTTGTATCTCAAACACCACGACCGAAAAATCATCATTACTCAATGTCGTTCGTTTTTCATAATACTCTTCCGTATTTTCGTTTATGCACTTTGGAGCGCGCTAGATTGTCACACGTAAGAGTCTCAAGGAGTGCACATAATCCTCCAAAACACTAAGTCCGAGGATAGAGCGAGAGAGAAAGAGGTTATATTCTTAAACATGCTAGCTATCCTCTAATTAATCCATATTGGATATTGAGGAGTTACACATACAATTTCCAAGCATTTTTTAGTTGGAGAGGCCGTTTTGTAAACATGGATTATCATGATTGCTCCAAACCTATAGATTCCAAATACCAAGACTGTTTCTTGGCCTGTAAATTTTTTAGAACCAAAAACTTCTATTAACATCCCCTTCCCTTCTAGTCGTTGTCTTGTTGGTATCAAAATTGATATCCTCTTCTTGTATCTCAAATACCCGACCGAGAAATCATCATTGGTCAATTTCATAGTGTATTTCATCATGCTCTTCCGTATTTTGATTTATGCACATTATAGCTAGTTGGATCGTCACACGAAAGTGTTTCAGGGAGTGCACAGAATCCTCCAAAACACTAAGTCCGAGGTTAGAACGAGAGAGAAACAAGTTACATTCTTAGACATGCCAGCTACTCTCTAATTAATCCATAATGGATTTTGAGGAGTTACACATTGAATTTTCGTGTATTTTTTAGTTGGAGAGGCCGTTATGTAAACATGGATTTTCATTATGGCTCCAAACCTATGGCTTCCAAATACCAAGACTCTTTACTGGCCTGTCAATTTTTTAAAACCAAAACTTCTATAAATATCCCTTCCCTTCTGGTCGTGGTATTCTTGGTATCAAAGTTGATATCCTCTTCTTGTATCTCAAACACCACGACCGAAAAATCATCATTACTCAATGTCGTTCTGTTTTTCATAATACTCTTCCGTATTTTCGTTTATGCACTTTGGAGCGCGCTAGATTGTCACACGTAAGAGTCTCAAGGAGTGCACATAATCCTCCGAAACACTAAGTCTGAGGATAGAGCGAGAGAGAGAGAGGTTATATTCTTAAACATGCTAGCTATCCTCTAATTAATCCATATTGGATATTGAGGAGTTACACATACAATTTCCAAGCATTTTTTAGTTGGAGAGGCCGTTTTGTAAACATGGATTATCATGATTGCTCCAAACCTATAGATTCCAAATACCAAGACTGTTTATTGGCTTGTAAATTTTTTAGAACTAAAAACTTCTATTAACATCCCCTTCCCTTCTGGTCGTTGTCTTCTTGGTATCAAAGTTGATATCCTCTTCTTGTATCTCAAACTTCATGACCAAAAAATTATTATTACTCAATTTTGTCTTATTTTTCATCATGCTTTTCTGTAGTTTCATTTATGCACTTTGGAGCTATTTGGATCGTCACACGAAAGAGTTTCACGGAGTGCACAGAATCCTCCAAAACAGAAAGTCCATGGTTAGAGCGAGAGAGAAACAGGTTACATTCTTAAACATGCTAGCTACTCTCTAATTAATCCATAATGGATTTTGAGGAGTTACAGATTGAATTTCCGAGCAGTTTTCAGTTGGAGAGGACGTTCTGTAAACATGGATTTTCATTATGGCTCCAAACCTATGGCTTCCAAATACCAAGACTCTTTATTGGCCAGTAAATGTTTTCGAACCAAAATCTTATAATAACATCCCCTCCCCTTTTGGTCGTGGTCTTCTTAGTATGAAAGTTGATATCCTCTTCTTGTATCTCAAACACCACGACCAAAAAATAATCATTACTCAATATCATACTATCTTTCATCATGCTCTTCCATATTTTCGTTTATTCACTTTGGAGCTTGCTGTATCGTCACACGAAAGAGTCTCAAGGAGTGCACATAATCCTCCGAAACACTAAGTCCGAGGTTAGAGCGAGAGAGAAAGAGGTTATATTCTTAAACATGCTAGCTATCGTCTAATTAATCCATAATGCATATTTAGGTGTTACACATCCAATTTCTAAGCATTTTTTAGTTGGAGAGGCCGTTTTGTAAACATGGATTTTCATGATGGCTCCAAACCTATAGATTCCAAATACCAAGACTCTTTTTTGGCCTGTAAATTTTTTAGAACCAAAAACTTCTATTAACATCCCCTTCCCTTCTAGTCGTTGTCTTGTTGGTAACAAAATTGATATCCTCTTCTTGTATCTCAAATACCCGACCGAGAAATCATCATTGGTCAATTTCATAGTGTATTTCATCATGCTCTTCCGTGTTTTGATTTATGCACATTATAGCTAGTTGGATCGTCACACGAAAGTGTTTCAGGGAGTGCACAGAATCCTCTGAAACACTAAGTCCGAGGTTAGAATGAGAGAGAAACAGGTTACATTCTTAGACATTCCAGCTACTCTCTAATTAATCCATAATGGATTTTGAGGAGTTACACATTGAATTTTCGTGTATTTTTTAGTTGGAGAGGCCGTTCTGTAAACATGGATTTTCATTATGGCTCCAAACCTATGGCTTCCAAATACCAAGACTCTTTTCTGGCCTGTCAATTTTTTAGAACCAAAAACTTCTATAAATATCCCTTCCCTTCTGGTCGTCGTCTTCTTGGTATCAAAGTTGATATCCTCTTCTTGTATCTCAAACACCACGGCCGAAAAATCATCATTACTCAATGTCGTTCTGTTTTTCATAATACTCTTCCGTATTTTCGTTTATGCACTTTGGAGCGCGCTAGATTGTCACACGAAAGAGTCTCAAGGAGTGCACATAATCCTCCGAAACACTAAGTCCGAGGTTAGAGCGAGAGAGAAAGAGGTTATATTCTTAAACATGCTAGCTATCCTCTAATTAACCCATATTGGATATTGAGGAGTTACACATACAATTTCCAAGCATTTTTTAGTTGGAGAGGCCGTTTTGTAAACATGGATTATCATGAATGCTCCAAACCTATAGATGCCAAATACCAAAACTGTTTATTGGCCTATAAATTTTTTAGAACTAAAAACTTCTATTAACATCCCCTTCCCTTCTGGTTGTTGTCTTCTTGGTTTCAAAGTTGATATCCTCTTCTTGTATCTCAAACTTCATGACCAAAAAATTATTGTTACTCAATTTCGTCTTATTTTTCATCATGCTTTTCTGTAGTTTAATTTATGCACTTTGGAGCTAGTTGGATCGTCAAACGAAAGAGTTTCACGGAGTGCACAAAATCCTCCAAAACAGTAAGTCCATGGTTAGAGCGAGAGAGAAACAGGTTACATTCATAACCATGCTAGCTACTCTCTAATTAATCCATAATGGATTTTGAGGAGTTACACATTGAATTTCCGAGCAGTTTTCAGTTGGAGAGGACGTTCTGTAAACATGGATTTTCATTATGGCTCCAATCCTATGGCTTCCAAATACCAAGACTCTTTATTGGCCAGTAAATGTTTTCGAACCAAAATCTTATAATAACATCCCCTCCCCTTTTGGTCGTGGTCTTCTTAGTATGAAAGTTGATATCCTCTTCTTGTATCTCAAACACCACGACCAAAAAATCATCATTACTCAATGTCGTACTATCTTTCATCATGCTCTTCCATATTTTCGTTTATTCACTTTGGAGCTTGCTGTATCGTCACACGAAAGAGTCTCAAGGAGTGCACATAATCCTCCGAAACACTAAGTCCGAGGTTAGAGCGAGAGAGAAAGAGGTTATATTCTTAAACATGCTAGCTATCGTCTAATTAATCCATAATGCATATTGAGGTGTTACACATCCAATTTCTATGCATTTTTTAGTTGGAGAGGCCGTTTTGTAAACATGGATTTTCATGATGGCTCCAAACCTATAGATTCCAAATACCAAGACTCTTTATTGGCCTGGAAATTTTTTAGAACCAAAAACTTCTATTAACATCCCCTTCCCTTTTAGTCGTTGTCTTGTTGGTAACAAAATTGATATCCTCTTCTTGTATCTCAAATACCCGACCGAGAAATCATCATTGGTCAATTTCATAGTGTATTTCATCATGCTCTTCCGTGTTTTGATTTATGCACATTATAGCTAGTTGGATCGTCACACGAAAGTGTTTCAGGGAGTGCACAGAATCCTCCGAAACACTAAGTCCGAGGTTAGAACGAGAGAGAAACAGGTTACATTCTTACACATTCCAGCTACTCTCTAACTAATCCATAATGGATTTTGAGGAGTTACACATTGAATTTTCGTGTATTTTTTTGTTGGAGAGGCCGTTCTATAAACATTGATTTTCATTATGGCTCCAAACCTATGGCTTCCAAATACCAAGACTCTTTACTGGCCTTTGTCAATTTTTTAGAACAAAAAACTTCTATAAATATCCCTTCCCTTCTGGTCGTGGTCTTCTTGGTATCAAAGTTGATATCCTCTTCTTGTATCTCAAACACCACGAACGAAAAATCATCATTACTCAATGTCGTTCTGTTTTTCACAATACTCTTCCGTATTTTCGTTTATACACTTTGGAGCGCGCTAGATTGTCACACGAAAGAGTCTCAAGGAGTGCACATAATCCTCCGAAACACTAAGTCCGAGGTTAGAGCGAGAGAGAAAGAGGTTATATTCTTAAACATGCTAGCTATCCTCTAATTAATCCATATTGGATATTGAGGAGTTACACATACAATTTCCAAGCATTTTTTAGTTGGAGAGGCTGTTTTGTAAACATGGATTATCATGAAGGCTCCAAACCTATAGATTCCAAATACCAAGACTGTTTATTGGCCTGTAAATTTTTTAGAACTAAAAACTTCTATTAACATCCCCTTCCCTTCTGGTCGTTATCTTCTTGGTATCAAAGTTGATATCCTCTTCTTGTATCTCAAACTTCATGACCAAAAAATTATTATTACTCAAATTCGTCTTATTTTTCCTCATGCTTTTACGTAGTTTAATTTATGCACTTTGGAGCTAGTTGGATCGTCAAACGAAAGAGTTTCACGGAGTGCACAAAATCCTCCAAAACAGTAAGTCCATGGTTAGAGCGAGAGAGAAATAGGTTACATTCATAAACATGCTAGCTACTCTCTAATTAATCCATAATGGATTTTGAGGAGTTACAGATTAAATTTCCGATCAGTTTTCAGTTGGAGAGGACGTTCTGTAAACATGGATTTTCATTATGGCTCTAAACCTATGGCTTCCAAATACCAAGAATCTTTACTGGCCTGTAAATTATGTAGAACCAAAAACTTCTATTAATATCCCCTTCCCTTATAGTCGTTGTCTTGTTGGTATCAAAATTGATATCCTCTTCTTGTATCTCAAATACCCGACCGAGAAATCATCATTGGTCAATTTCATAGTGTATATCATCATGCTCTTCCGTATTTTGATTTATGCACATTAGAGCTAGTTGGATCGTCACACGAAAGTGTTTCAGGGAGTGCACAGAATTCTCCGAAACACTAAGTCCGAGGTTAGAACGAGAGAGAAACAGGTTGAATTCTTAGACATTCCAGCTACTCTCTAATTAATCCATAATGGATTTTGAGGAGTTACACATTGAATTTTCATGTATTTTTTAGTTGGAGAGGCCATTCTGTAAACATGGATTTTCATTATGGCTCCAAACCTATGGCTTCCAAATACCAAGACTCTTTACCGGCTTCTGTCAATTTTTTAGAACGAAAAACTTCTATTAATATCCCTTCCCTTCTGGTCGTGGTCTTCTTGGTATCAAAGTTGATATTCTCTTCTTATATGTCAAACACCACGACCGAAAAATCATCATTACTCAATGTCGTTCTGTTTTTCATAATACTCCTCCGTATTTTCGTTTATGCACTTTGGAGCGCGCTAGATTGTCACACGAAAGAGTCTCAAGGAATGCATATAATCCTCCGAAACACTAAGTCCGAGGTTAGAGCGAGAGAGAAAGAGGTTATATTCTTAAACATGCTAGCTATCCTCTAATTAATCCATATTGGATATTGAGGAGTTACACATACAATTTCCAAGCATTTTTTAGTTGGAGAGGCCGTTTTGTAAACATGGATTATCATGATTGCTCCAAACCTATAGATTCCAAATACCAAGATCGTTTATTGGCTCGTAAATTTTTTAGAACTAAAAACTTCTATTAACATCCCCTTCCCTTCGGTCGTTGTCTTCTTGGTATCAAAGTTGATATCCTCTTCTTGTATCTCAAACTTCATGACCAGAAAATTATTATTACTCAATTTCGTCTTATTTTTCATCATGCTTTTCTGTTGTTTCATTTATGCACTTTGGAGCTAGTTGGATCGTCACATGAAAGCGTTTCACGGAGTGCACAGAATCCTCCAAAACAGAAAGTCCATGGTTAGAGCGAGAGAGAAGCAGGTTACATTCTGAAATATACTAGCTACTCTCTAATTAATCCATAATGGATTTTGAGGAGTTGCAGATTGAATTTCCGAGCAGTTTTCAGTTGGAGAGGACGTTCTGTAAACATGGATTTTTATTATGGCTCCAAACCTATGGCTTCCGAATACCAAGACTCTTTACTGGCCAGTAAATTTTTTCGAACCAAAATCTTATGATAACATCCCCTCCCCTTTAGGTCGTGGTCTTCTTAGTATGAAAGTTGATATCCTCTTCTTGTACCTCAAACACCACGACCAAAAAATCATCATTACTCAATGTCGTACTATCTTTCATCATGCTCTTCCATATTTTCGTTTATTCACTTTGGAGCTTGCTGTATCGTCACACGAAAGAGTCTCGGGGAGTGCACAGAATCCTCTAAAACACTAAGTCCAAGGTTAGAGCGAGAGAGAAACGAAGTTACATTCTTAAACATGCTAGCTATCGTCTAATTAATCCATAATGCATATTGAGGTGTTACACATCCAATTTCTACGCATTTTTTAGTTGGAGAGGCCGTTTTGTAAACATGGATTTTCATGATGGCTCCAAACCTATAGATTTCAAATACCAAGACTCTTTATTGGCACGTAAATTTTTTAGAACCAAAAACTTCTATTAACATCCCCTTCCCTTCTAGTCGTTGTCTTGTTGGTATCAAAATTGATATCCTCTTCTTGTATCTCAAATACCCGACCGAGAAATCATCATTGGTCAATTTCATAGTGTATTTCATCATGCTCTTCCGTATTTTGATTTATGCACATTAGAGCTAGTTGGATCGTCACACGAAAGTGTTTCAGGGAGTGCACAGAATCCTCCGAAACACTAAGTCCGAGGTGAGAACGCGAGAGAAACAGGTAACATTCTTAGACATGCAAGCTACTCTCTAATTAATCCATAATGGATTTTGAGGAGTTACACATTGAATTTTCGTGTATTTTTTAGTTGGAGAGGCCGTTCTGTAAACATGGATTTTCATTATGGCTCCAAACCTATGGCTTCCAAATACCAAGACTCTTTACTAGCCTGTCAATTTTTTAGAACCAAAAACTTCTATTAATATCCCTTCCCTTCTGGTCGTGGTCTTCTTGGTATCAAAGTTGATATCCTCTTCTTGTATGTCAACCACCACGACCGAAAAATCATCATTACTCGATGTCGTTCTGTTTTTCATAATACTCTTCCGTATTTTCGTTTATGCACTTTGGAGCGCGCTAGATTGTCACACGAAAGAGTCTCAAGGAGTGCACATAATCCTGCGAAACACTAAGTCCGAGGTTAGAACGAGAGAGAAAGAGGTTATATTCTTAAACATGCTAGCTATCCTCTAATTAATCCATATTGGATATTGAGGAGTTACACATACAATTTCCAAGCATTTTTTAGTTGGAAAGGCCGTTTTGTAAACATGGATTATCATAATTGCTCCAAACCTATAGATTTCAAATACCAAGACTTTTTATTGGCCTGTAAATTTTTTAGAACTAAAAACTTCTATTAACATCCCGTTCCCTTCTGGTCGTTGTCCTCTTGGTATCAAAGTTGATATCCTCTTCTTGTATCTACAACTTCATGACCAAAAAATTATTATTACTCAATTTCGTCTTATTTTTCATCATGCTTTTCTGTAGTTTCATTTATGCACTTTGGAGCTAGTTGGATCGTCACACGAAAGAGTTTCACGGAGTGCACAGAATCCTCAAAAACAGAAAATCCATGGTTAGAGCGAGAGAGAAACAGGTTACATTCTTAAACATGCTAGCTACTCTCTAATTAATCCATACTGGATTTTGAGGAGTTACAGATTGAATTTCCGAGCAGTTTTCAGTTGGAGAGGACGTTCAGTAAACATGGATTTTCATTATGGCTCCAAACCTATGGCTTCCAAATACCAAGACTCTTTATTGGCCAGTAAATTTTTTCGAACCAAAATCTTATAATAACATCCCCTCCCCTTTTGGTCGTGGTCTTCTTAGTATGAAAGTTGATATCCTCTTCTTGTATCTCAAACACCACGACCAAAAAATCATCATTACTCAATGTCGTACTATCTTTCATCATGCTCTTCCATATTTTCGTTTATTCACTTTGGAGCTTGCTGTATCGTCACACGAAAGAGTCTCAAGGAGTGCACATAATCCTCTGAAATACTAAGTCCAAGGTTAGAGCGAGAGAGAAACAGGTTACATTCTTAAACATGCTAGCTATCGTCTAATTAATCCATAATGCATGTTGAGGTGTTACACATCCAATTTCTAAGCATTTTTTAGTTGGAGAGGCCGTTTTGTAAACATGGATTTTCATGATGGCTCCAAACCTATAGATTCCAAATACCAAGACTCTTTATTGGCCTGTAAATTTTTTATAACCAAAAACTTCTATTAACATCCCCTTCCCTTCTGGTCGTTGTCTTGTTGGTATCAAAATTGATATCCTCTTCTTGTATCTCAAATACCCGACCGAGAAATCATCATTGGTCAATTTCATAGTGTATTTCATCATGCTCTTCCGTATTTTGATTTATGCACATTAGAGCTAGTTAGATCGTCACACGAAAGTGTTTCAGGGAGTGCACAGAATCCTCTGAAACACTAAGTCCGAGGTTAGAACGAGAGAGAAATAGGTTACATTCTTAGACATGCCAGCTACCCTCTAATTAATCCATAATGGATTTTGACGAGTTACACATTGAATTTTCGTGTATTTTTTAGTTGGAGAAGCCGTTCTGTAAACATGGATTTTCATTATAGCTCCAAACCTATGGCTTCCAAATACTAAGACTCTTTACCGGCTGTCAATTTTTTAGAACCAAAAACTTCTATTAATATCCCTTCCCTTGGTTGTGGTCTTCTTGGTATCAAAGTTGATATCCTCTTCTTGTATGTCAAACACTACGACCGAAAAATCATCATTACTCAATGTCGTTCTGTTTTTCATAATACTCTTCCGTATTTTCGTTTACGCACTTTGGAGCGCGCTAGATTGTCACACAAAAGAGTCTCAAGGAGTGCACATAATCCTCTGAAACACTAAGTCCGAGGTTAGAACGAGAGAGAAAGAGGTTATATTCTTAAACATGCTAGCTATCCTCTAATTAATCCATATTGGATATTGAGGAGTTACACATACAATTTCCAAGCATTTTTTAGTTGTAGAGGCCGTTTTGTAAACATGGATTATCATGATTGCTCCAAACCTATAGATTCCAAATACCAAGACTCGTTTATTGGCTCGTAAATTTTTTAGAACTAAAAACTTCTATTAACATCCCCTTCCCTTCGGTCGTTGTCTTCTTGGTATCAAAGTTGATATCCTCTTCTTGTATCTCAAACTTCATGACCAAAAAATTATTATTACTCAATTTCGTCTTATTATTCATCATGCTTTTCCGTAGTTTAATTTATGCACTTTGGAGCTAGTTGGACCGTCACACGAAAGAGATTTACGGAGTGCACAGAATCCTCCGAAACACTAAGTCCGAGTTTAGAACGAGAGAGAAACAGGTTACATTCTTAGACATGCTAGCTACTCTCTAATTAATCCATAATGGATTTTGAGAAGTTACAGATTGAATTTCCGAGCAGTTTTCAGTTGGAGAAGACGTTCTGTAAACATGGATTATCATGATTGCTCCAAACCTATAGATTCCAAATACCAAGACTGTTTATTGGCCTGTAAATTTTTTAGAACTAAAAACTTCTATTAAAATCCCCTTCCCTTCTGGTCGTTGTCTTCTTGGTATCAAAGTTGATATCCTCTTCTTGTATCTCAAACTTCATGACCAAAATATTATTATTACTCAATTTCGTCTTATTTTTCATCATGCTTTTCCGTAGTTTAATTTATGCACTTTGGAGCTAGTTGGATCGTCACACGAAAGAGATTTACGGAGTGCACATAATCCTCCAAAACAGTAAGTCCATGGTTAGAGCGAGAGAGAAACAGGGTACATTCATAAACATGCTAGCTACTATCTAATTAATCCATAATGGATTTTGAGGAGTTACAGATTGAATTTCCGAGCAGTTTTCAATTGGAGAGGACGTTCTGTAAACATGGATTTTCATTATGGCTCCAAACCTATGGCTTCCAAATACCAATACTCTTTATTGGCCAGTAAATGTTTTCGAACTAAAATCTTATAATAACATCCCCTCCCCTTTTGGTCGTGGTCTTCTTAGTATGAAAGTTGAATTTTCGTGTATTTTTTAGTTGGAGAGCCCGTTCTGTAAACATGGATTTTCATTATGGCTCCAAACCTATGGCTTCCAAATACCAAGACTGTTTACTGGCCTGTCAATTTTTTAGAACCAAAAACTTCTATTAATATCCCTTCCCTTCTTGTCGTGGTCTTCTTGGTATCAAAGTTGATATCCTCTTCTTGTATCTCAAACACCACGAATGAAAAATCATCACTACTCAATGTCATTCTGTTTTTCATAATACTCTTCCGTATTTTCGTTTATGCACTTTGGAGCGCGCTAGATTCTCACACGAAAGAGTCTCAAGGAGTGCACATAATCCTCCGAAACACTAAGTCCGAGGTTAGAGCGAGAGAGAAAGAGGTTATATTCTTAAAAATGCTAGCTATCGTCTAATTAATCCATAATGCATATTGAGGTGTTACACATCCAATTTCTAAGCATTTTTTAGTTGGAGAGGCCGTTTTGTAAACATGGATTCTCATGATGGCTCCAAACCTATAGATTCCAAATACCAAGACTCTTTATTGGCCTGTAAATTTTTTAGAACCAAAAACTTCTATTAGCATCCCCTTCCCTTCTGGTTGTTGTCTTCTTGGTTTCAAAGTTGATATCCTCTTCTTGTATCTCAAATACCCGACCGAGAAATCATCATTGGTCAATTTCATAGTGTATTTCATCATGCTCTTCCGTATTTTGATTTATGCACATTAGAGCTAGTTGGATCGTCACACGAAAGTGTTTCAGGGAGTGCACAGAATCCTCTGAAACACTAAGTCCGAGTTTAGAACGAGAGAGAAACAGGTTACATTCTTAGACATGCTAGCTACTCTCTAATTAATCCATAATGGATTTTGAGGAGTTACAGATTGAATTTCCGAGCAGTTTTCAGTTGGAGAGGACGTTCTGTAAACATGGATTTTCATTATGGCTCCAAACCTATGGCTTCCAAATACCAATACTCTTTATTGGCCAGTAAATGTTTTCGAACTAAAATCTTATAATAACATCCCCTCCCCTTTTGGTCGTGGTCTTCTTAGTATGAAAGTTGATATCCTCTTCTTGTATCTCAAACACCACGACCAAAAAATATCATTACTCAATGTCGTACTATCTTTTATCATGCTCTTCCATATTTTCGTTTATTCAGTTTGGAGCTTGCTGTATCGTCACACGAAAGAGTCTCAGGGAGTGCACAGAATCCTCTGAAAGACTAACTCCAAGGTTAGAGCGAGAGAGAAACAGGTTACATTCTTAAACATGCTAGCTATCGTCTAATTAATCCATAATGCATATTGAGGTGTTACACATCCAATTTCTAAACATTTTTTAGTTGGAGAGGCCGTTTTGTAAACATGGATTTTCATGATGGCTCCAAACCTATAGATTCCAAATACCAAGACTCTTTATTGGCCTGTAAATTTTTTAGAACCAAAAACTGCTATTAGCATCCCCTTCCCTTCTGGTCGTTGTCTTGTTGGTATCAAAATTGATATCCTCTTCTTGTATCTCAAATACCCGACCGAGAAATCATCATTGGTCAATTTCATAGTGTATTTCATCATGCTCTTCCGTATTTTGATTTATGCACATTAGAGCTAGTTGGATCATGACACGAAAGTGTTTCAGGGAGTGCACAGAATCCTCCGAAACACTAAGTCCGAGGTTAAAACGAGAGAGAAACAGGTTACATTCTTAGACATGCCAGCTACTCTCTAATTAATCCATAATGGATTTTGAGGAGTTACACATTGAATTTTCGTGTATTTTTTAGTTGGAGAGCCCGTTCTGTAAACATGGATTTTCATTATGGCTCCAAACCTATGGCTTCCAAATACCAAGACTCTTTCTTGGCTTTGTCAATTTTTTAGAACCAAAAACTTCTATTAATATCCCTTCCCTTCTTGTCGTGGTCTTCTTGGTATCAAAGTTGATATCCTCTTCTTGTATCTCAAACACCACGGCGAAAAATCATCACTACTCAATGTCGTTCTGTTTTTCATAATACTCTTCCGTATTTTCGTTTATGCACTTTGGAGCGCGCTAGATTGTCACACGAAAGAGTCTCAAGGAGTGCACATAATCCTCCGAAACACTAAGTCCGAGGTTAGAGCGAGAGAGAAAGAGGTTATATTCTTAAAAATGCTAGCTATCGTCTAATTAATCCATAATGCATATTGAGGTGTTACACATCCAATATCTAAGCATTTTTTAGTTGGAGAGGCCGTTTTGTAAACATGGATTTTCATGTTGGCTCCAAACCTATAGATTCCAAATACAAAGACTCTTTATTGGCCTGTAAATTTTTTAGAACCAAAAACTTCTATTAGCATCCCCTTCCCTTCTGGTCGTTGTCTTGTTGGTATCAAAATTGATATCCTCTTCTTCTATCTCAAATACCCGACCGAGAAATCATCATTGGTCAATTTCATAGTGTATTTCATCATGCTCTTCCGTATTTTGATTTATGCACATTAGAGCTAGTTGGATCGTCACACGAAAGTGTTTCAGGGAGTGCACAGCATCCTTCGAAACACTAAGTCCGAGTTTAGAACGAGAGAGAAACAGGTTACATTCTTAGACATGCTAGCTACTCTCTAATTAATCCATAATGGATTTTGAGGAGTTACAGATTGAATTTCCGAGCAGTTTTCAGTTGGAGAGGACGTTCTGTAAACATGGATTTTAATTATGGCTCCAAACCTATGGCTTCCAAATAGCAAGACTCTTTATTGGCCAGTAAATTTTTTCGAACCAAAATCTTATAATAACATCCCCTCCCCTTTTGGTCATGGTCTTGTTAGTATGAAAGTTGATATCCTCTTCTTGTATCTCAAACACCACGACCAAAAAATCATCATTACTCAATGTCGTACTATCTTTCATCATGCTCTTCCATATTTTCGTTTATTCACTTTGGAGCTTGCTGTATCGTCACACGAAAGAGTCTCGGGGAGTGCACGAGAATCCTCCGAAAGACTAACTCCAAGGTTAGAGCGAGAGAGAAACGAGTTACATTCTTAAACATGCTAGCTATCGTCTAATTAATCCATAATGCATATTGAGGTGTTACACATCCAATTTCTAAACATTTTTTAGTTGGAGAGGCCGTTTTGTAAACATGGATTTTCATGATGGCTCCAAACCTATAGATTCCAAATACCAAGACTCTTTATTGGCCTGTAAATTTTTTAGAACCAAAAACTGCTATTAGCATCCCCTTCCATTCTGGTCGTTGTCTTGTTGGTATCAAAATTGATATCCTCTTCTTGTATCTCAAATACCCGACCGAGAAATCATCATTGGTCAATTTCATAGTGTATTTCATCATGCTCTTCTGTATTTTGATTTATGCACATTAGAGCTAGTTGGATCGTCACACGAAAGTGTTTCAGGGAGTGCACAGAATCCTCCGAAACACTAAGTCCGAGGTTAAAACGAGAGAGAAACAGGTTACATTCTTAGACATGCCAGCTACTCTCTAATTAATCCATAATGGATTTTGAGGAGTTACACATTGAATTTTCGTGTATTTTTTAGTAGGAGAGGCCGTTCTGTAAACATGGATTTTCATTATGGCTCCAAACCTATGGCTTCCAAATACCAAGACTCTTTACTGGCCTGTCAATTTTTTAGAACCAAAAACTTCTATTAATATCCCTTCCCTTCTTGTCGTGTTCTTCTTGGTATCAAAGTTGATATCCTCTTCTTGTATCTCAAACACCACGACCGAAAAATCATTATTACTCAATGTCGTTCTATTTTTCATCATGCTCTTCCGAATTTTCGTTTATGCACTTTGGTGCTCGGTAGATCGTCACATGAAAGAGTCTCAAGGAGTGCACATAATCCTCCTTTACACTAAGTCCGAGGTTAGAGCGAGAGAGAAACAGGTTACATTCTTAAACATGCTACCTATCCTCTAACTAATCCATATTGGATATTGAGGAGTTACACATTCAATTTCCAAGCATTTTTTTGTTGGAGATGCCGTTTTGTAAACATCGATTTTCATGATGGCTCTAAAAATATAGAGTCCAAATACAAAGACTCTTTATTGGCCTGTGAATTTTTGAGAACTAAAAACTTCTATTAGGATCCCCTTCCCTTCTGGTCGATGTCTTCTTGGTATCAAAGTTGATGTCCTCTTCTTGTATCTCCAACACCATGACTGAAAAATAATCATTACTCAATTTCATCTTGTTTTTAATCATGCTCTTCCGTAATTTCATTTTTGCACTTTGGAGCTAGTTTGATCGTGACACGAAAGAGTTTCAGGGAGTGCACAGAATCCTCCGAAACACTAAGTCCGAGGTTAGAACGAGAGAGAAACAGGTTACATTCTTAGACATGCTAGCTACTCTCTAATTAATCCATAATAAATTTTGAGGAGTTACAGATTGAATTTCCGAGCAGTTTTCAGTTGGAGAGGACGTTCTATAAACATGGATTTTAATTATGGCTCCAAACCTATGGCTTCCAAATACCAAGACTCTTTATTGGCCAGTAAATTTTTTCGAACCAAAATCTTATAATAACATCCCCTCCCCTTTTGGTCGTGGTCTTCTTAGTATGAAAGTTGATATCCTCTTCTTGTATCTCAAACACCACGACCAAAAAATCATCATTACTCAATGTCGTACTATCTTTCATCATGCTCTTCCATATTTTCGTTTATTCACTTTGGAGCTTGCTGTATCGTCACACGAAAGAGTCTCAGGGAGTGCACAGAATCCTCTGAAAGACTAACTCCAAGGTTAGAGCGAGAGAGAAACAGGTTACATTCTTAAACATGCTAGCTATCGTCTAATTAATCCATAATGCATATTGAGGTGTTACACATCCAATTTCTAAGCATTTTTTAGTTGGAGAGGCCGTTTTGTAAACATGGATTTTCATGATCGCTCCAAACCTATAGATTCCAAATACCAAGACTCTTTATTGGCCTTTAAATTTTTTAGAACCAAAAACTGCTATTAGCATCCCCTTCCCTTCTGGTCGTTGTCTTGTTGGTATCAAAATTGATATCCTCTTCTTGTATCTCAAATACCCGACCGAGAAATCATCATTGGTCAATTTCATAGTGTATTTCATCATGCTCTTCCGTATTTTGATTTATGCACATTAGAGCTAGTTGGATCATCACACGAAAGTGTTTCAGGGAGTGCACAGAATCCTCCGAAACACTAAGTCCGAGGTTAGAACGAGAGAGAAACAGGTTACATTCTTAGACATGCCAGCTACTCTCTAATTAATCCATAATGGATTTTGAGGAGTTACACATTGAATTTTCGTGTATTTTTTAGTTGGAGAGGCCGTTCTGTAAACATGGATTTTAATTATGGCTCCAAACCTATGGCTTCCAAGTACCAAGACTCTTTATTGGCCAGTAAATTTTTTCGAACCAAAATCTTATAATAACATCCCCTCCCCTTTTGGTCGTGGTCTTCTTAGTATGAAAGTTGATATCCTATTCTTGTATCTCAAACACCATGACCAAAAAATTATCATTACTCAATGTCGTACTATCTTTCATCATGCTCTTCCATATTTTTGTTTATTCACTTTGGAGCTTGCTGTATCGTCACACGAAAGAGTCTCAGGGAGTGCACAGAATCCTCTGAAACACTAAGTCCAAGGTTAGAGCGAGAGAGAAACAGGTTACATTATTAAACACGCAAGCTATCGTCTAATTAATCCATAATGCATATTGAGGTGTTACACATCCAATTTCTAAGCATTTTTTAGTTGGAGAGGCCGTTTTGTAAACATCGATTTTCATGATGGCTCCAAACCTATAGATTCCAAATACCAAGACTCTTTATTGGCCTGTAAATTTTTTGGAACCAAAAACTGCTATTAACATCCCCTTCTCTTCTGGTCGTTGTCTTGTTGGTATTAAAATGGATATCCTCTTCTTGTATCTCAAATACCCGACCGAGAAATCATCATTGGTCAATTTCATAGTGTATTTCATCATGCTCTTCCGTATTTTGATTTATGCACATTAAAGCTAGTTGGATCGTCACACGAAAGTGTTTCAGGGAGTGCACAGAATCCTCCGAAACACTAAGTCTGAGGTTAGAACGAGAGAGAAACAGGTTACATTCTTAAACATGCTAGCTACTCTCTAATTAATCCATAATGGTATTTGAGGAGTTACACATTGACTTTCCGAGCATTTTTCAGTTGGAGAGGCCGTTCTTTAAACATGGATTTTCATTATGACTCCAAACCTATGGCTTCCAAATACCAAGAATCTTTATTGGTCTGTAAATTTTTTAAAACCAAAAACTTCTATTAACATCCCCTTCCCTTCTGGTCGTGTTCTTCTTGGTATCAAAGTTGATATCCTCTTCTTGTATCTCAAACACCAGGACCGAAAAATCATCATTACTCAATGTCGTTCTGTTTTTCATCATACTCTTCCGTATTTTCGTTTATGCACTTTGGAGCTTGCTAGATCGTCACACGAAAGAGTCTCAGGGAGTGCACATAATCCTCCGAAACACTAAGTTCGAGGTTAGAGCGAGTGAGAAACAGGTTATATTCTTAAACATGCTAGCTATCCTCTAATTAATCCATATTTGATATTGAGGAGTTACCCATCCAATTTCCAAGCATTTTTTAGTTGGAGAGGCCGTTTTGTAAACATGGATTATCATGATGGTTCCAAACCTATAGATTCCAAATACCAATACTCTTAATTGGCATTTAAATTGTTTAGAACTAAAACTTCTATTAGCATCCCCTTCCCTGCAGGTCGTTGTCTTCTTCGTATCAAAGTTGATATCCTGTTCTTGTATCTCAAACACCATGACCGAAAAATCATTATTACTCAATTTCGCTTGTTTTTCATCATGCTCTTCTTTAATTTCATTTATGGACTTTGGAGATAGTTGGATCGTCACACAAAAAAGTTTTAGGGAGTGCACAGAATCCACTGAAACAGTAAGTCCGAGGTTAGAGCGAGAGAGAAACATGTTACATTCTTAAACATGTAAGTGATGAGCGGATTTTACCCCGCTTTCAAATACCCACTAGATTGCTCTAGTGGGATCGTAATTCTCCCTAGGGTTCTATTCTTATTACTCAAGTTGATTTGCTAACTAGACCAAGTGACAGTGTAATGGTTGTTTGTTTGATTATTTCGGTATCCAATTATGAACTAATGACTAAAATGAAACAAATCAAAATGCAAGGAATCGAGTTTCAAAGATAAGATGAAGGTTGCTCGGATTCAAATCCACTAAAGCTAGCAATGCATGGATGACTGACAAGTTATCTCGATTATTCAGGTTATAATGGCTTGGCAATTTCCTAATGTAGTCTTAGATCACTCTCACGCCTCTAACGATCTATTTCGTCTAACCGTAGACTCCTCTCTCGAGCTAATCTACACCTAAACAAAATGCATTAATAGTGTTCGATGAAATGCCACAACGATAAACGTGCAAAAAGCCTAAACGATTCGCTCCTCTCTCGAGCTAATAAATAATCTAGGGTTCTACCTAAGCGACCTATCAACCCATGATCCTCTCGGACCCACAAATCAAAGTCGATGACTCAATCAAGATGATCACACAAGAATGAATCTAAAATTATGTTTTAGGAAGAACGCATCATAAGTCTGAATAAACCTCAATAACAAATCAAATCATCCATACAAAAGCTTAGCTAAAGCTTCATCTCATCCGAACAACACAGAAAGTTTAGCTACTCATGGTTCCGGAAAATAAATCACAAGAGAAGAGAAGAAAAACCGGAGAAGACGACATGTTCTTCGTGGAAATCCCAATCTTCAACTTGATGATTTGCCCTTCGCCAGTCGTGGTTGATCCTCTCGCTTCAATCGTCTCTCTGGAACTCAGCTCTCTCCAAGAGCTCGAAAATATGTGTATAATGAAGTATATCTCGTCCTTGGGGGTCTCTGGGGTATTTATAGGCTACTGGACCATGTTGGAGAAGGAAAAGTACTTGAAAACCCGTCTGGGGGTGGGACACGGCGTGCTCCATATGGAACACGCCGTGTTCCATGAACACGGCCGTGTTCCTGGCCGTGTTCGGCCCCTGTAACTTTCTCGGGCAATTTCAGCGGAGGAACACGCCGTGTTCCTTCATTATACGGAATGTGACCATAGTGTCAACATCAAAGTTGTAGACAATCGAATTATCTTTCTAACGCCACTGACCTTGCATCAATTGGACTTTGGAGCGATGCGTTATGATCAAAATACTAAACAGTGACGCTTTCTTCCAAAGTCGAACGCTTTGAGTTGTTCCGGCCTCCCCATCATGTCTTGGTTTATCTCCAAACGTCATATGACACCTGAAATATACCAAAAACATACCAAACACCATCATACCGCCCCGAGGGGCAAGAGAACCAATCATGTACTCAAAACCCAAATTTGAATACATTTCGACACACAAAAATATAGTTTATAACGAGAAACGGTGTGTCGAAAATACATCACATCAGTAAGCTACTCTCTAATTAATCCATAATGGATTTTGAGGAATTACACCTTGAATTTCTGAGCATTTTTTAGTTTGAGAGGCCGTTCTGTAAACATGGATTTTCATTATGGCTCCATACCTATGGCTTCCAAATACCATGTCTCTTTATTGGCCAGTAAATTTTTGAAAACCAAAAACTTCTAATAACATCCGATTCCCTTCTTGTCGTGGTCTTCTTGGTATCAAAGTCGATATCCTCTTCTTGTATCTCAAAGACCACGACCGAAAAATCATCATTACTCAATGTCGTTCTATTTTTCATCATGCTCTTCCGTATTTTCGTTTATGCACTTTGGTGCTCGGTAGATCGTCCCATGAAAGAGTCTCAAGGAGTGCACATAATCCTCATTTGCACTAAGGCCGAGGTTAGAGCGAGAGAGAAACAGGTTACATTCTTAAACATGCTACCTATCCTCTAATTAATCCATATTGGATATTGAGGAGTTACACATTCAATTTCCAAGCATTTTTTAGTTGAAGATGCCGTTTTGTAAACATCGATTTTCATGATGGCTCCAAACCTATAGATTCCAAATACCAAGACTCTTTATTGGCCTCGTAAATTTTTTAGAACTAAAAACTTCTATTAGGATCCCCTTCCCTTCTGGTTGATGTCTTCTTGGTATCAAAGTTGGTATCCTCTTCTTGTATCTCCAACACCATGACTGAAAAATCATCATTACTCAATTTCATCTTGATTTGAATCATGCTCTTCCGTAATTTCATTTATGCACTTTGGAGCTAGTTGGATCGTCACACGAAAGAGTTTCGTGAGTGCACGTAATCCTCGGAAACACTAAGTCCGAGGTTAGAGCGAGAGAGAAACAAGTTACATTATTAAACATGCTAGCTACTCTCTAATTAATCCATAATGGATTTTGAGGAATTACACCTTAAATTTCCGAGCATTTTTTAGTTTGAGAGGCCGTTCTGTAAATATGGATTTTTATTACGGCTCCAAACCCTATGGCTTCCAAATACCATGTCTCTTTATTGGCCAGTAAATTTTTGAAAACCAAAAACTTCTAATAACATCTGATTCCCTTCTTGTCGTGGTCTTCGTGGTATCAAAGTCGATATCCTCTTCTTGTATCTCAAAGACCACGACCGAAAAATCATCATTACTCAATGTCGTTCTATTTTTCATCATGCTCTTCCGTATTTTCGTTTATGCACTTTGGTGCTCGGTAGATCGTCCCATGAAAGAGTCTCAAGGAGTGCACATAATCCTCCTTTGCACTAAGGCCGAGGTTAGAGCGAGAGAGAAACGGAGTTACATTCTTAAACATGCTACCTATCCTCTAATTAATCCATATTGGATATTGAGGAGTTACACATTCAATTTCCAAGCATTTTTTAGTTGAAGATGCCGTTTTGTAAACATCGATTTTCATGATGGCTCCAAACCTATAGATTCCAAATACCAAGACTCTTTATTGGCCTGTAAATTTTTTAGAACTAAAAACTTCTATTAGGATCCCCTTCCCTTCTGGTTGATGTCTTCTTGGTATCAAAGTTGGTATCCTCTTCTTGTATCTCCAACACCATGACTGAAAAATCATCATTACTCAATTTCATCTTGATTTGAATCATGCTCTTCCGTAATTTCATTTATGCACTTTGGAGCTAGTTGGATCGTCACACGAAAGAGTTTCAGGGAGTGCACAGAATCCTCGGAAACACTAAGTCCGAGGTTAGAGCGAGAGAGAAACAGGTTATATTATTAAACATGCTAGCTACTCTCTAATTAATCCATAATGGATTTTGAGGAATTACACCTTGAATTTCCGAGCATATTTTAGTTTGAGAGGCCGTTCTGTAAATATGGATTTTTATTACGGCTCCAAACCTATGGCTTCCAAATACCATGTCTCTTTATTGGCCAGTAAATTTTTTAAAACAAAAAACTTCTAATAACATCCCATTCCCTTCTTGTCGTGGTCTTCTAGGTATCAAAGTTGATATCCTCTTCTTGTATCTCAAATACCACGACCGAAAAATCATCATTACTCAATGTCGTTCTATTTTTCATCATGCTCTTCCGTATTTTCGTTTATGCACTTTGGTGCTCGGTAGATCGTCCCATGAAAGAGTCTCAAGGAGTGCACATAATCCTCCGAAACACTAATTCCGAGGTTAGAGCGAGAGAGAAACAGGTTACATTCTTAAACATGCTACCTATCCTCTAATTAATCCATATTGGATATTGAGAAGTTACACATTCAATTTCCAAGCATTTTTTAGTTGGAGATGCCGTTTTGTTAACATCGATTTTCATGATGGCTCTAAACATATAGAGTCCAAATACAAAGACTCTTTATTGGCCTGTAAATTTTTTAGAACTAAAAACTTCTATTAGGATCCCCTTCCCTTCGGTCGATGTCTTCTTGGTATCAAAGTTGATATCCTCTTCTTGTATCTCCAACACCATGACCGAAAAATAATCATTACTCAATTTCATCTTGTTTTTAATCATGCTCTTCCGTAATTTCATTTATGCACTTTGGAGCTAGTTTGATCGTGACACGAAAGAGTTTCAGGGAGTGCACAGAATCCTCCGAAACACTAAGTCTGAGGTTAGAGCGAGAGAGAAACAGGTTAAATTATTAAACATGCTAGCTACTCTATAATTAATCCATAATGGATTTTGAGGAATTACACCTTGAATTTCCGAGCATTTTTTAGCTTGAGAGGCCGTTCTGTAAATATGGATTTTTATTATGGCTCCAAACCTATGGCTTCCAAAAACCATGTCTCTTTATTGGCCAGTATATTTTTGAAAACCAAAAACTTCTAATAACATCTGATTCCCTTCTTGTCTTGGTCTTCTTGGTATCAAAGTTGATATCCTATTCTTGTATCTAAAACACCACGAACGAAAAATCATCATTACTCAATGTCGTTCTATTTTTCATCATGCTCTTCCGTATTTTCGTTTATGCACTTTGGTGCTCGGTAGATCGTCACATGAAAGAGTCTCAAGGAGTGCACATAATCCTCCGAAACACTAATTCCGAGGTTAAGGCAAGAGAGAAACAGGTTACATTCTTAAACATGCTACCTATCCTCTAATTAATCCATATTGGATATTGAGGAGTTACACATTCAATTTCCAAGCATTTTTTAGTTGAAGATGCCGTTTTGTAAACATCGATTTTCATGATGGCTCTAAACATATAGAGTCCAAATACAAAGACTCTTTATTGGCTCGTAATTTTTTTAGAACTAAAAACTTCTATTAGGATCCCCTTCCCTTATGGTCGATGTCTTCTTGGTATCACAGTTGATATCCTCTTCTTGTATCTCCAACACCATGACTGAAAAATCATCATTACTCAATGTCATCTTGTTTTTAATCATGGTCTTCCGTAATTTCATTTATGCACTTTGGAGCTAGTTGGATCGTCACACGAAAGAGTTTCGGGAGTGCACGAATCCTCCGAAACACTAAGTCCGAGGTTAGAGCGAGAGTGAAACAAAGTTACATTATTAAACATGCTAGCTACTCTCTAATTAATCCATAATGGATTTTGAGGAATTACACCTTGAATTTCCGAGCATTTTTTAGTTTGAGAGGCCGTTCTGTAAATATGGATTTTTATTACGGCTCCAAACCTATGGCTTCCAAATACCATGTCTCTTTATTGGCCGTAAATATTTTAAAACCAAAAACTTCTAATAACATCCCATTCCCTTCTTGGCGTGGTCTTCTTGGTATCAAAGTTGATATCCTCTTCTTGTATCTCAAACACCACGACCGAAAAATCATCATTACTCAATGTCGTTCTTTTTTTCATCATGCTCTTCCGTATTTTCGTTTATGCACTTTGGTGCACGGTAGATCGTCACATGAAAGAGTCTCAAGGAGTGCACATAATCCTCCTTTACACTATGTCCGAGGTTAGAGCGAGAGAGAAACAGGTTACATTCTTAAACATGCTACCTATCCTCTAATTAATCCATATTGGATATTGAGGAGTTACACATTCAATTTCCAAGCATTTTTTAGTTGGAGATGCCGTTTTGTAAACATCGATTTTCATGATGGCTCTAAACATATAGAGTCCAAATACAAAGACTCTTTATTGGCCTGTAAATTTTTTAGAACTAAAAACTTCTATTAGGATCCCCTTCCCTTCTGGTCGATGTCTTCTTGGTATCAAAGTTGATATCCTCTTCTTGTATCTCCAACACCATGACTGAAAAATAATCATTACTCAATTTCATCTTGTTTTTAATCATGCTCTTCCGTAATTTCATTTATGCACTTTGGAGCTAGTTTGATCGTGACATGAAAGAGTTTCAGGGAGTGCACAGAATCCTCCGAAACACTAAGTCTGAGGTTAGAGCGAGAGAGAAACAGGTTAAATTATTAAACATGCTAGCTACTCTATAATTAATCCATAATGGATTTTGAGGAATTACGCCTTGAATTTCCGAGCATTTTTTAGCTTGAGAGGCCGTTCTGTAAATATGGATTTTTATTATGGCTCCAAACCTATGGCTTCCAAAAACCATGTCTCTTTATTGGCCAGTAAATTTTTGAAAACCAAAAACTTCTAATAACATCTGATTCCCTTCTTGTCTTGGTCTTCTTGGTATCAAAGTTGATATCCTCTTCTTGTATCTCAAACACCATGAACGAAAAATCATCATTACTCAATGTCGTTCTATTTTTCATCATGCTCTTCCGTATTTTCGTTTATGCACTTTGGTGCTCGGTAGATCGTCACATGAAAGAGTCTCAAGGAGTGCACATAATCCTGCGAAACACTAATTCCGAGGTTAGAGCGAGAGAGAAACGAGTTACATTCTTAAACATGCTACCTATCCTCTAATTAATCCATATTGGATATTGAGGAGTTAAACATTCAATTTCCAAGCATTTTTTAGTTGAAGATGCCGTTTTGTAAACATCGATTTTCATGATGGCTCTAAACATATAGAGTCCAAATACAAAGACTCTTTATTGGCCTGTAATTGTTTTAGAACTAAAAACTTCTATTAGGATCCCCTTCCCTTATGGTCGATGTCTTCTTGGTATCACAGTTGATATCCTCTTCTTGTATCTCCAACACCATGACTGAAAAATCATCATTACTCAATTTCATCTTGTTTTTAATCATGGTCTTCCGTAATTTCATTTATGCACTTTGGAGCTAGTTGGATCGTCACACGAAAGAGTTTCAGGGAGTGCACAGAATCCGCCGAAACACTAAGTCCGAGGTTAGAGCGAGAGAGAAACAGGTTACATTATTAAACATGCTAGCTACTCTCTAATTAATCCATAATGGATTTTGAGGAATTACACCTTGAATTTCCGAGCATTTTTTAGTTTGAGAGGCCGTTCTGTAAATATGGATTTTTATTACGGCTCCAAACCCTATGGCTTCCAAATACCATGTCTCTTTATTGGCCAGTAAATTTTTGAAAACCAAAAACTTCTAATAACATCCCATTCCCTTCTTGTCGTGGTCTTCTTGGTATCAAAGTTGATATCCTCTTCTTGTATCTCAAACACCACGACCGAAAAATCATCATTACTCAATGTCGTTCTTTTTTTCATCATGCTCTTCCGTATTTTCGTTTATGCACTTTGGTGCACGGTAGATCGTCACATGAAAGAGTCTCAATGAGTGCACATAATCCTCCTTTACACTATGTCCGAGGTTAGAGCGAGAGAGAAACAGGTTACATTCTTAAACATGCTACCTATCCTCTAATTAATCCATATTGGATATTGAGGAGTTACACATTCAATTTCCAAGCATTTTTTAGTTGGAGATGCCGTTTTGTAAACATCGATTTTCATGATGGCTCTAAACATATAGAGTCCTAATACAAAGACTCTTTATTGGCTCCGTAAATTTTTTAGAACTAAAAACTTCTATTAGGATCCCCTTCCCTTCGGTCGATGTCTTCTTGGTATCAAAGTTGATATCCTCTTCTTGTATCTCCAACACCATGATCGAAAAATAATCATTACTCAATTTCATCTTGTTTTTAATCATGCTCTTCCGTAATTTCATTTATGCACTTTGGAGCTAGTTTGATCGTGACACGAAAGAGTTTCAGGGAGTGCACAGAATCCTCCGAAACACTAAGTCCGAGGTTAGAGCGAGAGAGAAACAGGTTACATTATTAAACATGCTAGCTACTCTATAATTAATCCATAATGGATTTTGAGGAATTACACCTTGAATTTCCGAGCATTTTTTAGTTTGAGAGGCCGTTCTGTAAATATGGATTTTTATTATTGCTCCAAACCTATGGCTTCCAAAAACCATGTCTCTTTATTGGCCAGTAAATTTTTGAAAACCAAAAACTTCTAATAACATCTGATTCCCTTCTTGTCGTGGTCTTCTTGGTATCAAAGTTGATATCCTCTTCTTGTATCTCAAACACCATGAACGAAAAATCATCATTACTCAATGTCGTTCTATTTTTCATCATGCTCTTCTGTATTTTCGTTTATGCACTTTGGTGCTCGGTAGATCGTCACATGAAAGAGTCTCAAGGAGTGCACATAATCGTCCGAAACACTAATTCCGAGGTTAGAGCGAGAGAGAAACATGTTACATTCTTAAACATGCTACCTATCCTCTAATTAATCCATATTGGATATTGAGGAGTTACACATTCAATTTCCAAGCATTTTTTAGTTGAAGATGCCGTTTTGTAAACATCGATTTTCATGATGGCTCTAAACATATAGAGTCCAAATACAAAGACTCTTTATTGGCCTGTAAATTTTTTAGAACTAAAAACTTCTATTAGGATCCCCTTCCCTTCTGGTCGATGTCTTCTTGGTATCAAAGTTGATATCCTCTTCTTGTATCTCCAACACCATGACTGAAAAATCATCATTACTCAATTTCATCTTGTTTTTAATCATGCTCTACCGTAATTTCATTTATGCACTTTGGAGCTAGTTGGATCGTCACACGAAAGAGTTTCAGGGAGTGCACAGAATCCTCTGAAACACTAAGTCCGAGGTTAGAGCGAGAGAGAAACAGGTTACATTATTATACATGCTAGCTACTCTCTAATTAATCCATAATGGATTTTGAGGAATTACACCTTGAATTTCCGAGCATTTTTTTGTTTAAGAGGCCGTTCTGTAAATATGGGTTTTTATTACGGCTCCAAACCTATGGCTTCCAAATACCATGTCTCTTTATTGGCCAGTAAATTTTTGAAAACCAAAAACTTCTAATAACATCTGATTCCCTTCTTGTCGTGGTCTTCTTGGTATCAAAGTTGATATCCTCTTCTTGTATCTCAAACACCACGACCGAAAAATCATCATTACTCAATGTCGTTCTTTTTTTCATCATGCTCTTCCGTATTTTCGTTTATGCACTTTGGTGCACGGTAGATCGTCACATGAAAGAGTCTCAAGGAGTGCACATAATCCTCCTTTACACTATGTCCGAGGTTAGAGCGAGAGAGAAACAGGTTACATTCTTAAACATGCTACCTATACTCTAATTAATCCATATTGGATATTGAGGAGTTACACATTCAATTTCAAAGCATTTTTTAGTTGGAGATGCCGTTTTGTAAACATCGATTTTCATGATGGCTCTAAACATATAGAGTCCAAATACAAAGACTCTTTATTGGCCTGTAAATTTTTTAGAACTAAAAACTTCTATTAGGATCCCCTTCCCTTCTGGTCGATGTCTTCTTGGTATCAAAGTTGATATCCTCTTCTTGTATCTCCAACACCATGACTGAAAAATAATTATTACTCAATTTCATCTTGTTTTTAATCATGCTCTTCCGTAATTTCATTTATGCACTTTGGAGCTAGTTTGATCGTGACACGAAAGAGTTTCGGGAGTGCACGAGAATCCTCCGAAACACTAAGTCCGAGGTTAGAGCGAGAGAGAAACAGGTTACATTATTAAACATGCTAGCTACTCTATAATTAATCCATAATGGATTTTGAGGAATTACATCTTGAATTTCCGAGCATTTTTTAGTTTGAGAGGCCGTTCTGTAAATATGGATTTTTATTATGGCTCCAAACCTATGGCTTCCAAAAACCATGTCTCTTTATTGGCCGGTAAATTTTTGAAAACCAAAAACTTCTAATAACATCTGATTCCCTTCTTGTCGTGGTCTTCTTGGTATCAAAGTTGATATCCTCTTCTTGTATCTCAAACACCATGAACGAAAAATCATCATTACTCAATGTCGTTCTATTTTTCATCATGCTCTTCCGTATTTTCATTTATGCACTCTGGTGCTCGGTAGATCGTCACATGAAAGAGTCTCAAGGAGTGCACATAATCCTCCGAAACACTAATTCCGAGGTTAGAGCGAGAGAGAAACATGTTACATTCTTAAACATGCTACCTATCCTCTAATTAATCCATATTGGATATTGAGGAGTTACACATTCAATTTCCAAGCATTTTTTAGTTGAAGATGCCGTTTTGTAAACATCGATTTTCATGATAGCTCTAAACATATAGAGTCCAAATACAAAGACTCTTTATTGGCCTGTAATTTTTTTACAACTAAAAACTTCTATTAGGATCCCCTTCCCTTATGGTCGATGTCTTCTTGGTATCACAGTTGATATCCTCTTCTTGTATCTCCAACACCATGACTGAAAAATCATCATTACTCAATTTCATCTTGTTTTTAATCATGCTCTTCCGTAATTTCATTTATGCACTTTGGAGCTAGTTGGATCGTCACACGAAAGAGTTTCAGGGAGTGCACAGAATCCTCCGAAACACTAAGTCCGAGGTTAGAGCGAGAGTGAAACAGGTTACATTATTAAACATGCTAGCTACTCTCTAATTAATCCATAACTGATTTTGAGGAATTACACCTTGAATTTCCGAGCATTTTTTAGTTTGAGAGGCCGTTCTGTAAATATGGATTTTTATTACGGCTCCAAACCTATGGCTTCCAAATACCATGTCTCTTTATTGGCCAGTAAATTTTTGAAAACCAAAAACTTCTAATAACATCCCATTCCCTTTTTGTCGTGGTCTTCTTGGTATCAAAGTTGATATCCTCTTCTTGTATCTCAAACACCACGACCGAAAAATCATCATTACTCAATGTCGTTCTTTTTTTCATCATGCTCTTCCGTATTTTCGTTTATGCACTTTGGTGCACGGTATATCGTCACACGAAAGAGTCTCAAGGAGTGCACATAATCCTCCTTTACACTATGTCCGAGGTTAGAGCGAGAGAGAAACATTACATTCTTAAACATGCTACCTATCCTCTAATTAATCCATATTGGATATTGAGGAGTTACACATTCAATTTCCAAGAATTTTTTAGTTGGAGATGCCGTTTTGTAAACATCGATTTTCATGATGGCTCTAAACATATATAGTCCAAATACAAAGACTCTTTATTGGCCTGTAAATTTTTTAGAACTAAAAACTTCTATTAGGATCCCCTTCCCTTCTGGTTGATGTCTTCTTGGTATAAAAGTTGATATCCTCTTCTTGTATCTCCAACACCATGACTGAAAAATAATCATTACTCAATTTCATCTTGTTTTTAATCATGCTCTTCCGTAATTTCATTTCTGCACTTTGGAGCTAGTTTGATCGTGACACGAAAGAGTTTCAGGGAGTGCACAGAATCCTCTGAAACACTCAGTCCGAGGTTAGAGCGAGAGAGAAACAGGTTACATTATTAAACATGCTAGCTACTCTATAATTAATCCATAATGGATTTTGAGGAATTACATCTTGAATTTCCGAGCATTTTTTAGTTTGAGAGGCCGTTCTGTAAATATGGATTTTTATTATGGCTCCAAACCTATGGCTTCCAAAAGCCATGTCTCTTTATTGGCCAGTAAATTTTTGAAAACCAAAAACTTCTAATAACATCGATTCCCTTCTTGTCGTGGTCTTCTTGGTATCAAAGTTGATATCCTCTTCTTGTATCTCAAACACCATGAACGAAAAATCATCATTACTCAATGTCGTTCTATTTTTCATCATGCTCTTCCGTATTTTCGTTTATGCACTTTGGTGCTCGGTAGATCGTCACATGAAAGAGTCTCAAGGAGTGCACATAATCCTCCGAAACACTAATTCCGAGGTTAGAGCGAGAGAGAAACATGTTACATTCTTAAACATGCTACCTATCCTCTAATTAATCCATATTGGATATTGAGGAGTTACACATTCAATTTCCAAGCATTTTTTAGTTGAAGATGCCGTTTTGTAAACATCGATTTTCATGATGGCTCTAAACATATAGAGTCCAAATACAAAGACTCTTTATTGGCCTGTAATTTTTTTAGAACTAAAAACTTCTATTAGGATCCCCTTCCCTTATGGTCGATGTCTTCTTGGTATCACAGTTGATATCCTCTTCTTGTATCTCCAACACCATGACTGAAAAATCATCATTACTCAATTTCATCTTGTTTTTAATCATGCTCTTCCGTAATTTCATTTATGCACTTTGGAGCTAGTTGGATCGTCACACGAAAGAGTTTCAGGGAGTGCACAGAATCCTCCGAAACACTAAGTCCGAGGTTAGAGCGAGAGAGAAACAGGTTACATTATTAAACATGCTAGCTACTCTCTAATTAATCCATAATGGATTTTTAGGAATTACACCTTGAATTTCCGAGCATTTTTTTGTTTGAGAGGCCGTTCTGTAAATATGGATTTTTATTACGGCTCCAAACCTATGGCTTCCAAATACCATGTCTCTTTATTGGCCGCGGTAAATTTTTGAAAACCAAAAACTTCTAATAACATCCCATTCCCTTTTTGTCGTGGTCTTCTTGGTATCAAAGTTGATATCCTCTTCTTGTATCTCAAACACCACGACCGAAAAATCATCATTACTCAATGTCGTTCTTTTTTTCATCATGCTCTTCCGTATTTTCGTTTATGCACTTTGGTGCACGGTATATCGTCACACGAAAGAGTCTCAAGGAGTGCACATAATCCTCCTTTACACTATGTCCGAGGTTAGAGCGAGAGAGAAACAGATTACATTCTTAAACATGCTACCTATCCTCTAATTAATCCATATTGGATATTGAGGAGTTACACATTCAATTTCCAAGAATTTTTTAGTTGGAGATGCCGTTTTGTAAACATCGATTTTCATGATGGCTCTAAACATATAGAGTCCAAATACAAAGACTCTTTATTGGCCTGTAAATTGTTTAGAACTAAAAACTTCTATTAGGATCCCCTTCCCTTCTGGTCAATGTCTTCTTGGTATCAAAGTTGATATCCTCTTCTTGTATCTCCAACACCATGACTGAAAAATAATCATTACTCAATTTCATCTTGTTTTTAATCATGCTCTTCCGTAATTTCATTTATGCACTTTGGAGCTAGTTTGATCGTGACACGAAAGAGTTTCAGGGAGTGCACAGAATCCTCCGAAACACTAAGTCCGAGGTTAGAGCGAGAGAGAAACGAGTTACATTATTAAACATGCTAGCTACTCTATAATTAATCCATAATGGATTTTGAGGAATTACATCTTGAATTTCCGAGCATTTTTTAGTTTGAGAGGCCGTTCTGTAAATATGGATTTTTATTATGGCTCCAAACCTATGGCTTCCAAAAGCCATGTCTCTTTATTGGCCGAGTAAATTTTTGAAAACCAAAAACTTCTAATAACATCTTATTCCCTTCTTGTCGTGGTCTTCTTGGTATCAAAGTTGATATCCTCTTCTTGTATCTCAAACACCATGAACGAAAAATCATCATTACTCAATGTCGTTCTATTTTTCATCATGCTCTTCCGTATTTTCGTTTATGCACTTTGGTGCTCGGTAGATCGTCACATGAAAGAGTCTCAAGGAGTGCACATAATCCTCCGAAACACTAATTCCGAGGTTAGAGCGAGAGAGAAACATGTTACATTCTTAAACATGCTACCTATCCTCTAATTAATCCATATTGGATATTGAGGAGTTACACATTCAATTTCCAAGCATTTTTTAGTTGAAGATGCCGTTTTGTAAACATCGATTTTCATGATGGCTCTAAACATATAGAGTCCAAATACAAAGACTCTTTATTGGCCTGTAATTTTTTTAGAACTAAAAACTTCTATTAGGATCCCCTTCCCTTATGGTCGATGTCTTCTTGGTATCACAGTTGATATCCTCTTCTTGTATCTCCAACACCATGACTGAAAAATCATCATTACTCAATTTCATCTTGTTTTTAATCATGCTCTTCCGTAATTTCATTTATGCACTTTGGAGCTAGTTGGATCGTCACACGAAAGAGTTTCAGGGAGTGCACAGAATCCTCGGAAACACTAAGTCCGAGGTTAGAGCGAGAGAGAAACAGGTTACATTATTAAACATGCTAGCTACTCTCTAATTAATCCATAATGGATTTTGAGGAATTACACCTTGAATTTCCGAGCATTTTTTAGTTTGAGAGGCCGTTCTGTAAATATGGATTTTTATTACGGCTCCAAACCTATGGCTTCCAAATACCATGTCTCTTTATTGGCCAGTAAATTTTTGAAAACCAAAAACTTCTAATAACATCCCATTCCCTTCTTGTGGTGGTCTTCTTGGTATCAAAGTTGATATCCTCTTCTTGTATCTCAAACACCACGACCGAAAAATCATCATTACTCAATGTTGTTCTATTTTTCATCATGCTCTTCCGTATTTTCGTTTATGCACTTTGGTGCTCGGTAGATCGTCACATGAAAGAGTCTCAAGGAGTGCACATAATCCTCCTTTACACTATGTCCGAGGTTAGAGGGAGAGAGAAACAGGTTACATTCTTAAACATTCTACCTATCCTCTAATTAATCCATATTGGATATTGAGGAGTTACACATTCAATTTCCAAGAATTTTTTAGTTGGAGATGCCGTTTTGTAAACATCAAATGTCATGATGGCTCTAAACATATAGAGTCCAAATACAAAGACTCTTTATTGGCCTGTAAATTGTTTAGAACTAAAAACTTCTATTAGGATCCCCTTCCCTTCTGGTCAATGTCTTCTTGGTATCAAAGTTAATATCCTCTTCTTGTATCTCCAACACCATGACTGAAAAATAATCATTACTCAATTTCATCTTGTTTTTAATCATGCTCTTCCGTAATTTCATTTATGCACTTTGGAGCTAGTTTGATCGTGACACGAAAGAGTTTCAGGGAGTGCACGAATCCTCCGAAACACTAAGTCCGAGGTTAGAGCGAGAGAGAAACGAGGTTACATTATTAAACATGCTAGCTACTCTATAATTAATCCATAATGTATTTTGAGGAATTACACCTTGAATTTCCGAGCATTTTTTAGTTTGAGAGGCCGTTCTGTAAATATGGATTTTTATTATGGCTCCAAACCTATGGCTTCCAAAAACCATGTCTCTTTATTGGCCAGTAAATTTTTGAAAACCAAAAACTTCTAATAACATCTTATTCCCTTCTTGTCGTGGTCTTCTTGGTATCAAAGTTGATATCCTCTTCTTGTATCTCAAACACCATGAACGAAAAATCATCATTACTCAATGTCGTTCTATTTTTCATCATGCTCTTCCGTATTTTCGTTTATGCACTTTGGTACTCGGTAGATCGTCACATGAAAGAGTCTCAAGGAGTGCACATAATCCTCCGAAACACTAATTCCGAGGTTAGAGCGAGAGAGAAATAGGTTACATTCTTAAACATGCTACCTATCCTCTAATTAATCCATATTGGATATTGAGGAGTTACACATTCAATTTCCAAGCATTTTTTAGTTGAAGATGCCGTTTTGTAAACATCGATTTTCATGATGGCTCTAAACATATAGAGTCCAAATACAAAGACTCTTTATTGGCCTGTAATTTTTTTAGAACTAAAAACTTCTATTAGGATCCCCTTCCCTTCTGGTCGATGTCTTCTTAGTATCAAAGTTGATATCCTCTTCTTGTATCTCCAACACCATGACTGAAAAATCATCATTACTCAATTTCATCTTGATTTTAATCATGCTCTTCCGTAATTTAATTTATGCACTTTGGAGCTAGTTGGATCGTCACACGAAAGAGTTTCAGGGAGTGCACAGAATCCTCCGAAACACTAAGTCCGAGGTTAGAGCGAGAGAGAAACAGGTTACATTTTTAAACATGCTAGCTACTCTCTAATTAATCCATAATGGATTTTGAGGAATTACACCTTGAATTTCCGAGCATTTTTTAGTTTGAGAAGCCGTTCTGTAAACATGGATTTTCATTATGGCTCCAAACCTATGGCTTCCAAATACCATGTCTCTTTATTGGCTAGTAAATATTTTAAAACCAAAAACTTCTAATAACATCTCATTCCCTTCTTGTGGTGGTCTTCTTGGTATCAAAGTTGATATCCTCTTCTTGTATCTCAAACACCACGACCGAAAAATCATCATTACTCAATGTCGTTCTATTTTTCATCATGCTCTTTTATATTTTCGTTTATGCAATTTGGTGCTCGGTAGATCGTCACATGAAAGAGTCTCAAGGAGTGCACATAATCCTCTGAAACACTAAGTCCGAGGTTAGAGCGAGAGAGAAACAGGTTACATTCTTAAACATGCTACATATCCTCTAATTAATCCATATTGGATATTGAGGAGTTACACATTCAATTTCCAAGCATTTTTTAGTTGAAGATGCCGTTTTGTAAACATCGATTTTCATGATGGCTCTAAACATATAGAGTCCAAATACAAAGACTCTTTATTGGCCTGTAAATTTTTTAGAACTAAAAACTTCTATTAGGATCCCCTTCCCCTCTGGTCGTTGTCTTCTTGGTATCAAAATTGATATCCTCTTCTTGTATCTCAAACACCATGACTAAAAAATCATTATTACTCAATTTCGTCTTATTTTTTATCATGCTCTTCTGTAGTTTCATTTATGCACTTTTGAGCTAGTTGGATCGAAACACGAAAGTGTTTCAGGGAGTGCACAAAATCCCCCGAAACACTAAGTCTAATGTTAGAGCGAGACAGAAACAGTTTACATTCTTTAACATGCAAGCTAATCTCTAATTAATCCATAATGGATTTTGAGGAGTTACACATTGAATTTTCGAGCATTTTTTAGTTGGAGAGCCCGTTCTGTAAATATGGATTTTCTTCATGGCTCCAAACCTATAGATTCCAAATACCAAGACTCTTTATCGGTTGTAAATTTTTCAGAACCAAAAAATTCTATTAACATCCCCTTCCCTTCTGGTCGTGGTCTTCTTGGTATCAAAGTTTATATCCTCTGCTTGTATCTCAAACCAAACGACCGAAAAACCATCATTACTCAATGTCATTCTATTTTTCATCATGTGCTTTCGTATTTTCGTTTATGCACTTTGGAGCTCGCTAGATCGTCACACAAAAGAGTCTAAAGGAGTGCACATAGTCCTCCGAAACACTAAGTCAGAGGTTAGAGCGAGAGAGAAATAGGTTACATTCTTAAACATGCTAGCTATCCTCTAATTAATCCATATTGGATATTGAGGAGTTACACATCCAACTTCCAAGCATTTTTTAGTTGGAGGGGCTGTTTTGTAAACATGGATTTTCATGATGGCTGCAAACCTATAGATTCCAAATACAAAGAATCTTTATGGGCCTATAATTTTTTAGAACTAAAAACTTCTATTAACATCCCCTTCCCTTCTGGTCGTCATCTTCTTGGTATCAAAGTTTATATCCTCTTCTTGTATCTAAAACACCATGACGAAAAAATCATTATTACTCAATTTCGTCTTTTTTTACATCATGCTCTTCTGGAATTTCATTTATGCACTTTGCAGCTAGTAGGATCATCACATGAAAGAGTCTCAAGGAGTGCATATAATCCTCCGAAACACTAAGTCTGAGGTTACAGCGAGAGAGAAATAGGTTACATTCTTAAACATGCTAGCTACTCTCTAATTATTCCATACTGGATATTGAAGAGTTACACATTGAATTTCCGAGCATTTTTTAGTTGGAGAAGCCGTTCTTTAAACATGGATTTTCATTATGGCTCCAAACCGATGGCTTCCAAATACCAAGACTCTTTGTTGGCCAGTAAATTTTTTACAACCAAAAACTTTTAATAACATCCCCTTCCCTTCTTGTCGTTGTCTTCAACTTCTATTAACATCCCCTTCCCTTCAAGTCGTTGTGTTTTTGGTATCAAAGTTTATATCCTCTTCTTGTATCTCAAACACCACGACCAAAAAATTATTATTACTCAATTTCATCTTTTTTTACATCATACACTTCTGTAATTTCATTTATGCACTTTGGAGCTAGTAGGATCGTCACACGAAAGAGTTTCAGGGAGTGCACAGAATCCTCAGAAACACTAAGTCCGAGGTTAGAGCGAGAGAGAAACAGGTTACATTGTTAAACATGCTAGCTATCCTCTAATTAATCCATACTGGATATTGAGGACATACACATCCAATTTCCAAGCATTTTTTAGTTGGAGAGGCCGTTTTGTAAACATGGATTTTCATGATGGCTCCAAACCTATAGATTCCAAATACCAAGACTCTTTATTGGCCTGTAAAGTTTTAAGAACTAAAAACTTCTATTAACATCCCTTTCCCTTCTAGTCGTTGTCTTCTTGGTATCAAAGTTGATATCCTCTTCTTGTATATCAAACACTATGACTAAAAAATCATTATTTCTGAATTTCGTCTTATTTTTCATCATGCTCTTCTGTAGTTTCATTTATGCACTTTGGAGCTAGTTGGATTGTCATACGAACGAATTTCAGGGAGTGCACAGAATCCTCTGAAACACTAAGTCCGAGGTTAGAGCGAGAGAGAAACAGGTTGCATTCTTAAACATGCTACCTACTCTCTAATTAATGCATAATGGATTTTGAGGAGTTACACATTGAACTTCCGAGCATTTTTTAGTAGGAGAGGCCGTTCTGTAAACATGGATTTTCATTATGGCTCCAAACCTATGGCTTCCAAATTCCAAGACTCTTTATTGGCCTTTAAATATTTTAGAACCAAAAACTTCTATTAACATCCCCTTTCCTTCTGGTCGTGGTCTTCTTAGTATCAAAGTTAATATCCTCATCTTGTATCTCAAACACCACGACCGAAAAATCATCATTACTCAATGTCGTTGTATTTTTCATCATGCTCTTCCGTACTTTGATTTATGCACATTGGTGCTAGTTGGATCGTCACACGAATGTGTTTCAGGGAGTGCACAGAATCCTCCGAAACACTAAGTCCGAGGTTAGAGCAAGAGAGAAATAGGTTACATTCTTAAACATGCTAGCTTCTCTCTAATTAATCCATAATGGATTTTGAGGAGTTACACATTGAACTTCCGAGCATTTTTTAGTTGGAGAGGCCGTTTTGTAAACGTGGATTTTCATTATGGCTCCAAACCTATGGGTTCCAAATACTAAGACTCTTTATTGGCCTGGAAATTTTTTAGATTCAACAACTTCTATTAACATCCCCTTCCCTTCTGGTCGTGGTCTTCTTGGTATCAAAGTTGATATCTTCTTCTTGTATCTAAAACACCACGACCGAAAAATCATAATTACTCAATGTCGTTCTATTTTTCATAATGCTCTTTCATATTTTCGGTTATGCACTTTGGAGTTCGCTAGATCGTCACATGAAAGAGTCTTAAGGAGTGCACATAATCCTCCCAAACACTAAGTTCGAGGTTAGAGCGAGAGAGAAACATGTTACATTCTTAAACATGCTAGCTACTCTCTAATTAATCCATAATGGATTTTGAGGAGTTACACATTGAATTTCCGAGCATTTTTTAGTTGGAGAGGCCGTTCTGTAAACATGGATTTTCATTATGGCTCCAAACCTATGGCTTCCAAATACCAAGACTGTTTATTGGCCTGTAAATTTTTTAGAACCAAAAACTTCTACTAACATCCCCTTCCCGTTGGTCGTTGTCTTCTTGGTATCAAAGTTGATATCCTCTTCTTGTATCTCCAACACCATGACCGAATAATCATCATTACTCAATGTCGTTCTATTTTTCATCATGCTCTTCCGTATTTTTGTTTATGCACTTTGGAGCTCGCTAGATCGTCACATGAAAGAGTCTTAAGGAGTGCACATAATCCTCCGAAAGACTAAGTCCGAGGTTAGAGCGAGAGAGAAACAAGTTACATTCTTAAACATGTTAGCTACTCTCTAATTAATCCATAATGGATTTTCAGGAGTTACAAATTGAACTTCCGAGCATTTTTTAGTTGGAGAGGCCGTTCTGCAAACATGGATTTTCATTATGGCTCAAAACCTATGGCTTCCAAATACCAAGACTCTTTCTTGGCTCGTAATTTTTTAGAACCAACAACTTCTATTACCATCCCCTTCCCTTCTGGTCGTGGTCTTCTTGGTATCAAAGTTGATATCCTCTTCTTGAATCTCAAACACCACAACCGAAAAATCATCATTACTCAATTTCGTCTTTTTTTCATCATGCTCTTCTATAATTTCATTTATGCACTTTGGAGCTAGTAGGATCGTCACACGAAAGAATTTCGGGCGAGGCACGAATCCTCCGAAACACTAAGTCCGAGGTTAGAGCAAGAGAAACATGTTACATTTTTAAACATGCTAGCTACTCTATAATTAATCCATAATGTATTTTGAAGAGTTACACATTGAATTTCGAGCATTTTTTAGTTGGAGAGGCCGTTCTGTAAACATGGATTTTCATTATGGCTCCAAACCTATGGCTTCCAAATACCAAGACTGTTTATTGGCCTGTAAATTTTTTAGAACCAAAAACTTCTACTAACATCCCCTTCCCTGTTGGATTTTGTCTTCTTGGTATCAAAGTTGATATCCTCTTCTTGTATCTCCAACACCATGACCGAATAATCATCATTACTCAATGTCGTTCTATTTTTCATCATGCTCTTCCGTATTTTTGTTTATGCACTTTGGAGCTCGCTAGATCGTCACATGAAAGAGTCTTAAGGAGTGCACATAATCCTCCGAAAGACTAAGTCCGAGGTTAGAGCGAGAGAGAAACAAGTTACATTCTTAAACATGCTAGCTACTCTCTAATTAATCCATAATGGATTTTCAGGAGTTACAAATTGAACTTCCGAGCATTTTTTAGTTGGAGAGGCCGTTCTGCAAACATGGATTTTCATTATGGCTCAAAACCTATGGCTTCCAAATACCAAGACTCTTTCTTGGCACTGTAATTTTTTAGAACCAACAACTTCTATTACCATCCCCTTCCCTTCTGGTCGTGGTCTTCTTGGTATCAAAGTTGATATCCACTTCTTGAATCTCAAACACCACAACCGAAAAATCATCATTACTCAATTTCGTCTTTTTTTCATCATGCTCTTCTATAATTTCATTTATGCACTTTGGAGCTAGTAGGATCGTCACACGAAAGAATTTCAGGCAGTGCACGAGAATCCTCCGAAACACTAAGTCCGAGGTTAGAGCAAGAGAAACATGTTACATTTTTAAACATGCTAGCTACTCTATAATTAATCCATAATGTATTTTGAAGAGTTACACATTGAATTTCTGAGCATTTTTTAGTTGGAGAGGTCGTTCTGTAAACATGGAGTTTCATTATGGCTCCAAACCTATGGCTTCCAAATACCAAGACTCTTTACTGGCCTGTAAATTTTTTAGAACCAAAAACTTCTACTAACATCCCCTTCCCCGTTGGTCGTTGTCTTCTTGGTATCAAAGTTGATATCCTCTTCTTGTATCTCCAACACCATGACCGAATAATCATCATTACTCAATGTCGTTCTATTTTTCATCATGCTCTTCCGTATTTTTGTTTATGCACTTTGGAGCTCGCTAGATCGTCACATGAAAGAGTCTTAAGGAGTGCACATAATCCTCCGAAAGACTAAGTCCGAGGTTAGAGCGAGAGAGAAACAAGTTACATTCTTAAACATGTTAGCTACTCTCTAATTAATCCATAATGGATTTTCAGGAGTTACAAATTGAACTTCCGAGCATTTTTTAGTTGGAGAGGCCGTTCTGCAAACATGGATTTTCATTATGGCTCAAAACCTATGGCTTCCAAATACCAAGACTCTTTCTTGGCCTGTAATTTTTAGAACCAACAACTTCTATTACCATCCCCTTCCCTTCTGGTCGTGGTCTTCTTGGTATCAAAGTTGATATCCTCTTCTTGAATCTCAAACACCACAACCGAAAAATCATCATTACTCAATTTCGTCTTTTTTTCATCATGCTCTTCTATAATTTCATTTATGCACTTTGGAGCTAGTAGGATCGTCACACGAAAGAATTTCGGGCGATTGCCTGAGAATCCTCCGAAACACTAAGTCCGAGGTTAGAGCAAGAGAAACATGTTACATTTTTAAACATGCTAGCTACTCTATAATTAATCCATAATGTATTTTGAAGAGTTACACATTGAATTTCTGAGCATTTTTTAGTTGGAGAGGCCGTTCTGTAAACATGGATTTTCATTATGGCTCCAAACCTATGGCTTCCAAATACCAAGACTGTTTATTGGCCTGTAAATTTTTTAGAACCAAAAACTTCTACTAACATCCCCTTCCCTGTTGGTCGTTGTCTTCTTGGTATCAAAGTTGATATCCTCTTCTTGTATCTCCAACACCATGACCGAATAATCATCATTACTCAATGTCGTTCTATTTTTCATCATGCTCTTCCGTATTTTTGTTTATGCACTTTGGAGCTCGCTAGATCGTCACATGAAAGAGTCTTAAGGAGTGCACATAATCCTCCGAAAGACTAAGTCCGAGGTTAGAGCGAGAGAGAAACAAGTTACATTCTTAAACATGCTAGCTACTCTCTAATTAATCCATAATGGATTTTCAGGAGTTACAAATTGAACTTCCGAGCATTTTTTAGTTGGAGAGGCCGTTCTGCAAACATGGATTTTCATTATGGCTCAAAACCTATGGCTTCCAAATACCAAGACTCTTTCTTGGCCTGTAATTTTTTAGAACCAACAACTTCTATTACCATCCCCTTCCCTTCTGGTCGTGGTCTTCTTGGTATCAAAGTTGATATCCTCTTCTTGAATCTCAAACACCACAACCGAAAAATCATCATTACTCAATTTCGTCTTTTTTTCATCATGCTCTTCTATAATTTCATTTATGCACTTTGGAGCTAGTAGGATCGTCACACGAAAGAATTTCAGGCAGTGCACAGAATCCTCCGAAACACTAAGTCCGAGGTTAGAGCAAGAGAAACATGTTACATTTTTAAACATGCTAGCTACTCTATAATTAATCCATAATGTATTTTGAAGAGTTACACATTGAATTTCTGAGCATTTTTTAGTTGGAGAGGTCGTTCTGTAAACATGGAGTTTCATTATGGCTCCAAACCTATGGCTTCCAAATACCAAGACTCTTTACTGGCCTGTAAATGTTTTAGAACCAAAAACTTTTATTAACATCCCCTTCCCTTCTGGTTGTGGTCTTCTTGGTATCAAAGTTGATATCCTCTTCTTGTATCTAAAACACCACGACCGAAAAATCATAATTACTCAATGTCGTTCTATTTTTCATAATGCTCTTTCATATTTTCGGTTATGCACTTTAGAGTTTGCTAGATCGTCACATGAAAGAGTCTTAAGGAGTGCACATAATCCTCCCAAACACTAAGTCCGAGGTTAGAGCGAGAGAGAAACATGTTACATTCTTAAACATGCTAGCTACTCTCTAATTAATCCATAATGGATTTTGAGGAGTTACACATTGAATTTCGAGCATTTTTTAGTTGGAGAGGCCGTTCTGTAAACATGGATTTTCATTATGGCTCCAAACCTATGGCTTCCAAATACCAAGACTCTTTAATGGCCTGTCAATTTCTTAGAACCAAAAACTTCTATTAACATCCCCTTCCCTTTTGGTCGTTGTCTTCTTGGTATCAAAGTTGATATCCTCTTCTTGTATCTCAAACACCATGACCGAAAAATCATCATTACTCAATGTCGTTCTATTTTTCATCAGGCTCTTCCGTATTTTTGTTTATGCACTTTGGAGCTCGCTAGATCGTCACATGAAAGAGTCTTAAGGAGTGCACATAATCCTCCGAAACACTAAGTCCGAGGTTAGAGCGAGAGAGAAACAAGTTACATTCTTAAACATGCTAGCTACTCTCTAATTAATCCATAATGGATTTTCAGGAGTTACACATTGAACTTCCGAGCATTTTTTAGTTTGAGAGGCCGTTCTGCAAACATGGATTTTCATTATGGCTCAAAACCTATGGCTTCCAAATACCAAGACTCTTTCTTGGCCTGTAAATTTTTTAGAACCAACAACTTCTATTACTATCCCCTTCCCTTCTGGTCGTGGTCTTCTTGGTATCAAAGTTGATATCCTCTTCTTGTATCTCAAACACCACGACCGAAAAATTATCATTACTCAATTTCGTCTTTTTTTCATCATGCTCTTCTATAATTTCATTTATGCACTTTGGAGCTACTAGGATCGTCACACGAAAGAATTTCAGGGAGTGCACAGAATCCTCCGAAACACTATGTCCGAGGTTAGAGCGAGAGAGAAACGGGTTACATTCTTAAACATGCTAGCTACTCTATAATTAATCCATAATGGATTTTGAGGAGTTACACTTTGAATTTTCGAGTATTTTTTAGTTGGAGAGGCCGTTCTGTAAACATGGAGTTTCATTATGGCTCCAAACCTATGGCTTCGAAATACCAAGACTCTATACTGGCCTGTAAATTTTTTAGAACCAAAAACTTCGATTAACTTCCCCTTCCCTTCTGGTCGTGGTCTTCTTGGTATCAAAGTTGATATCCTCTTCTTGTATCTCAAACACCATGATAAAAAAATCATCATTACTCAATTTCGTCTTTTTTTTCATCATGCTCTTCTGTAATTTCATTTATGCACATTGATCTAGTAGAATCGTCACACGAAAGAGTTGCAGGGAATGCACAGAATCCTCCAAAACACTAAGTCCGAGGTTAGAGCGAGAGAAACTGGTTACATTCTTAAACATGCTAGCTTTCCTCTAATTAATCCATATTGGATATTGAGGAGTTACACATCCAATTTCCAAGCATTTTTTAGTTGGAGAGGCCGTTTTGTAAACATGGATTTTCATGATGTCTCCAAACCTATAGATTCCAAATACCAAGACTCTTTATTGGCCTGTAAATTTTTTAGAACTAAAAACTTAAATTAATATCCCCTTCCCTTCTAGTTGTTGTCTTCATGGTATCAAAGTTTATATCCACTTCTTGTATCTCAAACACCATGACTAAAAAATCATTATTACTCAATTTCGTCTTATTTTTCATCATGCTCTTCTGTAGTTTCATTTATGCACTTTGGAGCTAGTTGGATCGTCACACGAAGAGTTTCAGGGAGTGCACAAAATCCTCCGAAACACTATGTCCGAGGTTAGAGCGAGAGAGAAACGGGTTACATTCTTAAACATGCTAGCTTTCCTCTAATTTATCCATATTGGATATTGAGGAGTTACACATCCAATTTCCAAGCATTTTTTAGTTAGAGAGGCCGTTTTATAAACATGGATTTTCATGATGTCTCCAAACCTATAGATTCCAAATACCAAGACTCTTTATTGGCACCGTAAATTTTTTAGAACTAAAAACTTCTATTAATATCCCCTTCCCTTCTAGTCGTGGTCTTCTTGGTATCAAAGTTGATATCCTCTTCTTGTATCTCAAACAACATGACCAAAAAATCATCATTACTCAATTTCGTCTTTTTTTTCATCGTGCTCTTCTGTAGTATCATTTATGCACTTTTGAGCTAATTGGATCGAAACATGAAAGTGTTTCAAGGAGTGCACAAAATCCACCAAAACACTAAGTCCGAGGTTAGAGCGAGAGAGAAACGGGTTACATTCTTAAACATGCTAGCTACTCTATAATTAATCCATAATGGATTTTGAGGAGTTACACTTTGAATTTCCGAGCATTTTTTAGTTGGAGAGGCCGGTCTGTAAACATGGAGTTTCATTATGGCTCCAAACCTATGGCTTCCAAATACCAAGACTCTATACTGGCCTGTAAATTTTTTAGAACCAAAAACTTCGATTAACTTCCCCTTCCCTTCTGGTCGTGGTCTTCTTGGTATCAAAGTTGATATCCTCTTCTTGTATCTCAAACACCATGACCAAAAAATAATCATTACTCAATTTCGTCTTTTTTTTCATCATGCTCCTCTGTAATTTCATTTATGCACTTTGATCTAGTAGAATCGTCACACGAAAGAGTTGCAGGGAATGCACAGAATCCTCCAAAACACTAAGTCCGAGGTTAGAGCGAGAGAAACTGGTTACATTCTTAAACATGCTAGCTTTCCTCTAATTAATCCATATTGGATATTGAGGAGTTACACATCCAATTTCCAAGCATTTTTTAGTTGGAGAGGCCGTTTTGTAAACATGGATTTTCATGATGTCTCCAAACCTATAGATTCCAAATACCAAGACTCTTTATTGGCCGTAAATTTTTTAGAACTAAAAACTTCAATTAATATCCCCTTCCCTTCTAGTTGTTGTCTTCATGGTATCAAAGTTTATATCCACTTCTTGTATCTCAAACACCATGACTAAAAAATCATTATTACTCAATTTCGTCTTATTTTTCATCATGCTCTTCTGTAGTTTCATTTATGCACTTTGGAGCTAGTTGGATCGTCACACGAAAGAGTTTCAGCGAGTGCACAAAATCTTCCGAAACACTATGTCCGAGGTTAGAGCGAGAGAGAAACGGGTTACATTCTTAAACATGCTAGCTTTCCTCTAATTAATCCATATTGGATATTGAGGAGTTACACATCCAATTTCCAAGCATTTTTTAGTTGGAGAGGCCGTTTTTTAAACATGGATTTTCATGATGTCTCCAAACCTATAGATTCCAAATACCAAGACTCTTTATTGGCTCGTAAATTTTTTAGAACTAAAAACTTCTATTAATATCCCCTTCCCTTCTAGTCGTGGTCTTCTTTGTATCAAAGTTGATATCCTCTTCTTGTATCTCAAACAACATGACCAAAAAATCATCATTACTCAATTTCGTCTTTTTTTCATCATGCTCTTCTGTAGTATCATTTATGCACTTTTGAGCTAATTGGATCGAAACACGAAAGTGTTTCAAGGAGTGCACAAAATCCACCAAAACACTAAGTCTGAGGTTAGAACGAGAGAGAAACTGGTTACATTCTTAAACATGCTAGCTACTCTATAATTAATCCATAATGGATTTTGAGGAGTTACACTTTCAATTTCCGAGCATTTTTTAGTTGGAGAGGCCGTTCTGTAAACATGGAGTTTCATTATGGCTCCAAACCTATGGCTTCCAAATACCAAGACTCTATCTTGGCTTCGTAAATTTTTTAGAACCAAAAACTTCGATTAACTTCCCCTTCCCTTCGGTCGTGGTCTTCTTGGTATCAAAGTTGATATCCTCTTCTTGTATCTCAAACACCATGACCAAAAAATCATCATTACTCAATTTCGTCTTTTTTTTCATCATGCTCTTCTGTAATTTCATTTATGCACTTTGATCTAGTAGGATCATCACACGAAAGAGTTTGAGGGAATGCACAGAATCCTCCGAAACACTAAGTCCGAGGTTAGAGCGAGAGAAACTGGTTACATTCTTAAACATGCTAGCTTTCCTCTAATTAATCCATATTGGATATTGAGGGGTTACACATCCAATTTCCAAGCATTTTTTAGTTGGAGAGGCCGTTTTGTAAACATGGATTTTCATGATGTCTCCAAACCTATAGATTCCAAATACCAAGACTCTTTATTGGCCGTAAATTTTTTAGAACTAAAAACTTCAATTAATATCCCCTTCCCTTCTAGTTGTTGTCTTCATGGTATCAAAGTTTATATCCACTTCTTGTATCTCAAACACCATGACTAAAAAATCATTATTACTCAATTTCGTCTTATTTTTCATCATGCTCTTCTGTAGTTTCATTTATGCACTTTGGAGCTAGTTGGATCATCACACGAAAGAGTTTCAGGGAGTGCACAAAATCCTCCGAAACACTATGTCCGAGGTTAGAGCGAGAGAGAAACGGGTTACATTCTTAAACATGCTAGCTTTCCTCTAATTAATCCATATTGGATATTGAGGAGTTACACATCCAATTTCCAAGCATTTTTTAGTTGGAGAGCCCGTTTTGTAAACATGGATTTTCATGATGTCTCCAAACCTATAGATTCCAAATACCAAGACTCTTTATTGGCCTGTAAATTTTTTAGAACTAAAAACTTCTATTAATATCCCCTTCCCTTCTAGTCGTGGTCTTCTTGGTATCAAAGTTGATATCCTCTTCTTGTATCTCAAACAACATGACCAAAAAATCATCATTACTCAATTTCGTCTTTTTTTTCATCATGCTCTTCTGTAGTATCATTTATGCACTTTTGAGCTAATTGGATCGAAACACGAAAGTGTTTTAAGGAGTGCACAAAATCCACCAAAACACTAAGTCCGAGGTTAGAGCGAGAGAGAAACGGGTCACATTCTTAAACATGCTAGCTACTCTATAATTAATCCATAATGGATTTTGAGGAGTTACACTTTCAATTTTCGAGCATTTTTTAGTTGGAGAGGCCGTTCTGAAAACATGGAGTTTCATTATGGCTCCAAACCTATGGCTTCCAAATACCAAGACTCTATACTGGCCTGTAAATTTTTTAGAACCAAAAACTTCGATTAACTTCCCCTTCCCTTCTGGTCGTGGTCTTCTTGGTATCAAAGTTGATATCCTCTTCTTGTATCTCAAACACCATGACCAAAAAATCATCATTACTCAATTTCGTCTTGTTTTTCATCATGCTCTTCTGTAATTTCATTTATGTACTTTGATCTAGTAGGATCGTCACACGAAAGAGTTTCAGGGAATGCACAGAATCCTCCGAAACACTAAGTCCGAGGTTAGAGCGAGAGAAACTGGTTACATTCTTAAACATGCTAGCTTTCCTCTAATTAATCCATATTGGATATTGAGGAGTTACACATCCAATTTCCATGCATTTTTTAGTTGGAGAGGCCGTTTTGTAAACATGGATTTTCATGATGTCTCCAAACCTATAGATTCCAAATACCAAGACTCTTTATTGGCCTGTAAATTTTTTAGAACTAAAAACTTCAATTAATATCCCCTTCCCTTCTAGTTGTTGTCTTCATGGTATTAAAGTTTATATCCACTTCTTGTATCTCAAACACCATGACTAAAAAATCATTATTACTCAATTTCGTCTTATTTTTCATCGTGCTCTTCGTAGTTTCATTTATGCACTTTGGAGCTAGTTGGATCGTCACACGAAAGAGTTTCAGCGAGTGCACAAAATCTTCCGAAACACTATGTCCGAGGTTAGAGCGAGAGAGAAACGGGTTACATTCTTAAACATGCTAGCTTTCCTCTAATTAATCCATATTGGATATTGAGGAGTTACACATCCAATTTCCAAGCATTTTTTAGTTGGAGAGGCCGTTTTGTAAACATGGATTTTCATGATGTCTCCAAACCTATAGATTCCAAATACCAAGACTCTTTATTGGCCTGTAAATTTTTTAGAACTAAAAACTTCTATTAATATCCCCTTCCCTTCTAGTCGTGGTCTTCTTGGTATCAAAGTTGATATCCTCTTCTTGTATCTCAAACAACATGATCAAAAAATCATCATTACTCAATTTCGTCTTTTTTTTCATCATGCTCTTCTGTAGTATCATTTATGCTCTTTTGAGCTAATTGGATCGAAACACGAAAGTGTTTCAAGGAGTGCACAAAATCCACCAAAACACTAAGCCCGAGGTTAGAGCGAGAGAGAAACGGGTTACATTCTTAAACATGCTAGCTACTCTATAATTAATCCATAATGGATTTTGAGGAGTTACACTTTCAATTTCCGAGCAGTTTTTAGTTGGAGAGGCCGTTCTGTAAACATGGAGTTTCATTATGGCTCCAAACCTATGGCTTCCAAATATCAAGACTCTTTACTGTCCTGTAAATTTTTTAGAACCAAAAACTTCGATTAACTTCCCCTTCCCTTCTGGTCGTGGTCTTCTTGGTATCAAAGTTGATATCCTCTTCTTGTATCTCAAACACCATGACCAAAAAATCATCATTACTTAATTTCGTCTTTTTTTCATCATGCTCTTCTCGTAATTTCATTTATGCACTTTGATCTAGTAGGATCGTCACACGAAAGAGTTTCAGGGAATGCACAGAATCCTCCGAAACACTAAGTCCGAGGTTAGAGCGAGAGAAACTGGTTACATTCTTAAACATGCTAGCTTTCCTCTAATTAATCCATATTGGATATTGAGGAGTTACACATCCAATTTCCAAGCATTTTTTAGTTGGAGAGGCCGTTTTGTAAACATGGATTTTCATGATGTCTCCAAACCTATAGATTCCAAATACCAAGACTCTTTATTGGCCTGTAAATTTTTTAGAACTAAAAACTTCAATTAATATCCCCTTCCCTTCTAGTTGTTGTCTTCATGGTATCAAAGTTTATATCCACTTCTTGTATCTCAAACACCATGACTAAAAAATCATTATTACTCAATTTCGTCTTATTTTTCATCATGCTCTTCTCGTAGTTTCATTTATGCACTTTGGAGCTAGTTGGATCGTCACACGAAAGAGTTTCAGCGAGTGCACAAAATCTTCCGAAACACTATGTCCGAGGTTAGAGCGAGAGAGAAACGGGTTACATTCTTAAACATGCTAGCTTTCCTCTAATTAATCCATATTGGATATTGAGGAGTTACACATCCAATTTCCAAGCATTTTTTAGTTGGAGAGGCCGTTTTGTAAACATGGATTTTCATGATGTCTCCAAACCTATAGATTCCAAATACCAAGACTCTTTATTGGCACGTAAATTTTTTAGAACTAAAAACTTCTATTAATATCCCCTTCCCTTCTAGTCGTGGTCTTCTTGGTATCAAAGTTGATATTCTCTTCTTGTATCTCAAACAACATGATCAAAAAATCATCATTACTCAATTTCGTCTTTTTTTTCATCATGCTCTTCTGTAGTATCATTTATGCACTTTTGAGCTAATTGGATCGAAACACGAAAGTGTTTCAAGGAGTGCACAAAATCCACCAAAACACTAAGCCCGAGGTTAGAGCGAGAGAGAAACGGGTTACATTCTTAAACATGCTAGCTACTCTATAATTAATCCATAATGGATTTTGAGGAGTTACACTTTCAATTTCCGAGCATTTTTTAGTTGGAGAGGCCGTTCTGTAAACATGGAGTTTCATTATGGCTCCAAACCTATGGCTTCCAAATATCAAGACTCTTTACTGTCCTGTAATTTTTTAGAACCAAAAACTTCGATTAACTTCCCCTTCCCTTCTGGTCGTGGTCTTCTTGGTATCAAAGTTGATATCCTCTTCTTGTATCTCAAACACCATGACCAAAAAATCATCATTACTTAATTTCGTCTTTTTTTTCATCATGCTCTTCTCGTAATTTCATTTATGCACTTTGATCTAGTAGGATCGTCACACGAAAGAGTTTCGAGGGAATGCAATGGAATCCACCGAAACACTAAGTCCGAGGTTAGAGCGAGAGAGAAGCGGTTACATTCTTAAACATGCTAGCTTTCCTCGAATTAATCCATATTGGATATTGAGGAGTTACACATCCAATTTCCAAGCATTTTTTAGTTGGAGAGGCCGTTTTGTAAACATGGATTTTCATGATGTCTCCAAACCTATAGATTCCAAATACCAAGACTCTTTATTGGCCTGTAAATTTTTTAGAACTAAAAACTTCTATTAATATCCCCTTCCCTTCTAGTCGTGGTCTTCTTGGTATCAAAGTTGATATTCTCTTCTTGTATCTCAAACAACATGATCAAAAAATCATCATTACTCAATTTCGTCTTTTTTTTCATCATGCTCTTCTGTAGTATCATTTATGCACTTTTGAGCTAATTGGATCGAAACACGAAAGTGTTTCAAGGAGTGCACAAAATCCACCAAAACACTAAGCCCGAGGTTAGAGCGAGAGAGAAACGGGTTACATTCTTAAACATGCTAGCTACTCTATAATTAATCCATAATGGATTTTGAGGAGTTACACTTTCAATTTCCGAGCATTTTTTAGTTGGAGAGGCCGTTCTGTAAACATGGAGTTTCATTATGGCTCCAAACCTATGGCTTCCAAATATCAAGACTCTTTACTGTCCTGTAAATTTTTTAGAACCAAAAACTTCGATTAACTTCCCCTTCCCTTCTGGTCGTGGTCTTCTTGGTATCAAAGTTGATATCCTCTTCTTGTATCTCAAACACCATGACCAAAAAATCATCATTACTTAATTTCGTCTTTTTTTCATCATGCTCTTCTGTAATTTCATTTATGCACTTTGATCTAGTAGGATCGTCACACGAAAGAGTTTCAGGGAATGCACAGAATCCACCGAAACACTAAGTCCGAGGTTAGAGCGAGAGAAACTGGTTACATTCTTAAACATGCTAGCTTTCCTCTAATTAATCCATATTGGATATTGAGGAGTTACACATCCAATTTCCAAGCATTTTTTAGTTGGAGAGGCCGTTTTGTAAACATGGATTTTCATGATGTCTCCAAACCTATAGATTCCAAATACCAAGACTCTTTATTGGCCGTAAATTTTTTAGAACTAAAAACTTCAATTAATATCCCCTTCCCTTCTAGTTGTTGTCTTCATGGTATTAAAGTTTATATCCACTTCTTGTATCTCAAACACCATGACTAAAAAATCATTATTACTCAATTTCGTCTTATTTTTCATCGTGCTCTTCTGTAGTTTCATTTATGCACTTTGGAGCTAGTTGGATCGTCACACGAAAGAGTTTCAGCGAGTGCACAAAATCTTCCGAAACACTATGTCCGAGGTTAGAGCGAGAGAGAAACGGGTTACATTCTTAAACATGCTAGCTTTCCTCTAATTAATCCATATTGGATATTGAGGAGTTACACATCCAATTTCCAAGCATTTTTTAGTTGGAGAGGCCGTTTTGTAAACATGGATTTTCATGATGTCTCCAAACCTATAGATTCCAAATACCAAGACTCTTTATTGGCCGTAAATTTTTTAGAACTAAAAACTTCTATTAATATCCCCTTCCCTTCTAGTCGTGGTCTTCTTGGTATCAAAGTTGATATCCTCTTCTTGTATCTCAAACAACATGATCAAAAAATCATCATTACTCAATTTCGTCTTTTTTTTCATCATGCTCTTCTGTAGTATCATTTATGCACTTTTGAGCTAATTGGATCGAAACACGAAAGTGTTTCAAGGAGTGCACAAAATCCACCAAAACACTAAGCCCGAGGTTAGAGCGAGAGAGAAACGGGTTACATTCTTAAACATGCTAGCTACTCTATAATTAATCCATAATGGATTTTGAGGAGTTACACTTTCAATTTCCGAGCATTTTTTAGTTGGAGAGGCCGTTCTGTAAACATGGAGTTTCATTATGGCTCCAAACCTATGGCTTCCAAATATCAAGACTCTTTCTTGTCCCGTAAATTTTTTAGAACCAAAAACTTCGATTAACTTCCCCTTCCCTTCTGGTCGTGGTCTTCTTGGTATCAAAGTTGATATCCTCTTCTTGTATCTCAAACACCATGACCAAAAAATCATCATTACTTAATTTCGTCTTTTTTTCATCATGCTCTTCTGTAATTTCATTTATGCACTTTGATCTAGTAGGATCGTCACACGAAAGAGTTTCAGGGAATGCACAGAATCCTCCGAAACACTAAGTCCGAGGTTAGAGCGAGAGAAACTGGTTACATTCTTAAACATGCTAGCTTTCCTCTAATTAATCCATATTGGATATTGAGGAGTTACACATCCAATTTCCAAGCATTTTTTAGTTGGAGAGGCCGTTTTGTAAACATGGATTTTCATGATGTCTCCAAACCTATAGATTCCAAATACCAAGACTCTTTATTGGCCTGTAAATTTTTTAGAACTAAAAACTTCAATTAATATCCCCTTCCCTTCTAGTTGTTGTCTTCATGGTATCAAAGTTTATATCCACTTCTTGTATCTCAAACACCATGACTAAAAAATCATTATTACTCAATTTCGTCTTATTTTTCATCATGCTCTTTCGTAGTTTCATTTATGCACTTTGGAGCTAGTTGGATCGTCACACGAAAGAGTTTCAGCGAGTGCACAAAATCTTCCGAAACACTATGTCCGAGGTTAGAGCGAGAGAGAAACGGGTTACATTCTTAAACATGCTAGCTTTCCTCTAATTAATCCATATTGGATATTGAGGAGTTACACATCCAATTTCCAAGCATTTTTTAGTTGGAGAGGCCGTTTTGTAAACATGGATTTTCATGATGTCTCCAAACCTATAGATTCCAAATACCAAGACTCTTTATTGGCCTGTAAATTTTTTAGAACTAAAAACTTCTATTAATATCCCCTTCCCTTCTAGTCGTGGTCTTCTTGGTATCAAAGTTGATATCCTCTTCTTGTATCTCAAACACCATGACTAAAAAATCATTATTACTCACTTTCATCTTATTTTTCATCATGCTCCTCTGTAGTTTCATTTATGCACTTTGGAGCTAGTTGGATCGTCACACGAAAGAGTTTCAGGGAGTGCACAAAATCCTCCGAAACACTAAGTCCGAGGTTAGAGCGAGAGAGAAACGGGTTACATTCTTAAACATGCTAGCTACTCTCTACTTAATCCATAATGGATTTTGAGGAGTTACACAATAAGCATTTTTTAGTTGGAGAGGTCGTTCTGTAAACATGGAGTTTCATTATGGCTCCAAACCTATGGCTTCCAAATACCAAGAATCTTTACTGGCCTATAAATTTTTTAGAACCAAAAACTTCGATTAACTTCCCCTTCCCTTCTGGTCGTGGTCTTCTTGGTATCAAAGTTGATATCCTCTTCTTGTATCTCAAACACCATGACCAAAAAATCATCATTACTCAATTTCGTCTTTTTTTTCATCATGCTCTTCTGTAATTTCATTTATGCACTTTGATCTAGTAGGATCGTAACACGAAAGAGTTTTAGGGAATGCATAGAATCCTCCGAAACACTAAGTCCGAGGTTAGAGCGAGAGAAACTAGTTATATTCTTCAACATGGTAACTTTACTCTAATTAATCCATATTGGATATTGAGGAGTTACACATCCAATTTCAAAGCATTTCATAGTTGGACAGGCCGTTTTGTAAACATGGATTTTCATGATGTCTCCAAACCTCTAGATTCCAAATACGAAAACTCTTTATTGGCCTGTAAATTTTTTAGAACTAAAAACTACTATTCATATCCCCTTCCCTTCGGTTGTTGTCTTCTTGGTATCAAAGTTGATATCCACTTCTTGTATCTCAAACACCATGACTAAAAAATCATTATTACTCAATTTCGTCTTATATTTCATCATGCTCTTATGTAGTTTCATTTATGCACTTTGGAGCTAGTTGGATCGTCACACGAAAGAGTTTCAGGGAGTGCACATCATCCTCCGAAACACTAAGTCCGAGGTTAGAGCGAGAGAGAAACGGGTTACATTCTTAAACATGCTATTTACTCTATAATTAATCCATAATGGATATTGAGGAGTTACACTTTCAATTTCCGAGCATTTTTTAGTTGGAGAGGCCGTTCGTAAACATGGAGTTTCATTATGGCTCCAAACCTATGGCTTCCAAATACCAAGACTCTTTACCGGCCCGTAAATTTTTTACAACCAAAAACTTCGATTAACTTCCCCTTCCCTTCTGGTCGTGGTCTTCTTGGTATCAAAGTTGATATCCTCTTCTTGTATCTCAAACACCATGACCAAAAAATCATCATTACTCAATTTCGTCTTTTTTTTCATCATGCCCTTCTGTAATTTCATTTATGCACTTTGATCTAGTAGGATCGTCACACGAAAGAGTTTCAGGGAATGCACAGAATCCTCCGAAACACTAAGACCGAGGTTAGAGCGAGAGAAACTGGTTACATTCTTAAACATGCTAGCTTTCCTCTAATTAATCCATATTGGATATTGAGGAGTTACACATCCAATTTCCAAGCATTTTTTAGTTGGAGAGGCCGTTTTGTAAACATGGATTTTCATGATGTCTCCAAACCTATAGATTCCAAATACCAAGACTCTTTATTGGCCTGTAAATTTTTTAGAACTAAAAATTTCAATTCATATCCCCTTCCCTTCTAGTTGTTGTCTTCATGGTATCAAAGTTTATATCCACTTCTTGTATCTCAAACACCATGACTAAAAAATCATTATTACTCAATTTCGTCTTATTTTTCATCATGCTCTTCTGTAGTTTCATTTATGCACTTTGGAGCTAGTTGGATCGTCACACGAAAGAGTTTCAGCGAGTGCACAAAATCTTCCGAAACACTATGTCCGAGGTTAGAGCGAGAGAGAAACGGGTTACATTCTTAAACATGCTAGCTTTCCTCTAATTAATCCATATTGGATATTGAGGAGTTACACATCCAATTTCCAAGCATTTTTTAGTTGGAGAGGCCGTTTTGTAAACATGGATTTTCATGATGTCTCCAAACCTATAGATTCCAAATACCAAGACTCTTTATTGGCCCGTAAATTTTTTAGAACTAAAAACTTCTATTAATATCCCCTTCCCTTCTAGTCGTGGTCTTCTTGGTATCAAAGTTGATATCCTCTTCTTGTATCTCAAACAACATGACCAAAAAATCATCATTACTCAATTTCGTCTTTTTTTTCATCATGCTCTTCTGTAGTATCATTTATGCACTTTTGAGCTAATTGGATCGAAACACGAAAGTGTTTCAAGGAGTGCACAAAATCCACCAAAACACTAAGCCCGAGGTTAGAGCGAGAGAGAAACGGGTTACATTCTTAAACATGCTAGCTACTCTATAAATAATCCATAATGGATTTTGAGGAGTTACACTTTCAATTTCCGAGCATTTTTTAGTTGGAGAGGCCGTTCTGTAAACATGGAGTTTCATTATGGCTCCAAACCTATGGCTTCCAAATACCAAGACTCTTTACTGTCCTGTAAATTTTTTAGAACCAAAAACTTCGATTAACTTCCCCTTCCCTTCTGGTCGTGGTCTTCTTGGTATCAAAGTTGATATCCTCTTCTTGTATCTCAAACACCATGACCAAAACATCATCATTACTCAATTTCGTCTTTTTTTCATCATGCTCTTCTGTAATTTCATTTATGCACTTTGATCTAGTAGGATCGTCACACGAAAGAGTTTTAGGGAATGCACAGAATCCTCCGAAACACTAAGTCCGAGGTTAGAGCGAGAGAAACTAGTTATATTCTTCAACATGGTAACTTTACTCTAATTAATCCATATTGGATATTGAGGAGTTACACATCCAATTTCCAAGCATTTCATAGTTGGAGAGGCCGTTTTGTAAACATGGATTTTCATGATGTCTCCAAACCTCTAGATTCCAAATACGAAAACTCTATATTGGCCTGTAAATTTTTTAGAACTAAAAACTACTATTAATATCCCCTTCCCTTCTGGTTGTTGTCTTCTTGGTATCAAAGTTGATATCCACTTCTTGTATCTCAAACACCATGACTAAAAAATCATTATTACTCAATTTCGTCTTATATTTCATCATACTCTTATGTAGTTTCATTTATGCACTTTGGAGCTAGTTGGATCGTCACACAAAAGAGTTTCAGGGAGTGCACATAATCCTCCGAAACACTAAGTCCGAGGTTAGAGCGAGAGAAACTAGTTATATTCTTCAACATGGTAACTTTACTCTAATTAATCCATATTGGATATTGAGGAGTTACACATCCAATTTCAAAGCATTTCTTAGTTGGAGAGGCCGTTTTGTAAACATGGATTTTCATGATGTCTCCAAACCTCTAGATTCCAAATACGAAAACTCTTTATTGGCCTGTAAATTTTTTAGAACTAAAAACTACTATTAATATCCCCTTCCCTTCTGGTTGTTGTCTTCTTGGTATCAAAGTTGATATCCACTTCTTGTATCTCAAACACCATGACTAAAAAATCATTATTACTCAATTTCGTCTTATATTTCATCATGCTCTTATGTAGTTTCATTTATGCACTTTGGAGCTAGTTGGATCGTCACACGAAAGAGTTTCAGGGAGTGCACATCATCCTCCGAAACACTAAGTCCGAGGTTAGAGCGAGAGAGAAACGGGTTACATTCTTAAACATGCTATTTACTCTATAATTAATCCATAATGGATTTTGAGGAGTTACACTTTCAATTTCCGAGCATTTTTTAGTTGGAGAGGCCGTTCGTAAACATGGAGTTTCATTATGGCTCCATACCTATGGCTTCCAAATACCAAGACTCTTTACTGGCCTGTAAATTTTTTACAACCAAAAACTTCGATTAACTTCCCCTTCCCTTCTGGTCGTGGTCTTCTTGGTATCAAAGTTGATATCCTCTTCTTGTATCTCAAACACCATGACCAAAAAATCATCATTACTCAATTTCGTCTTTTTTTTCATCATGCTCTTCTGTAATTTCATTTATGCACTTTGATCTAGTAGGATCGTAACACGAAAGAGTTTTAGGGAATGCACAGAATCCTCCGAAACACTAAGTCCGAGGTTAGAGCGAGAGAAACTAGTTATATTCTTCAACATGGTAACTTTACTCTAATTAATCCATATTGGATATTGAGGAGTTACACATCCAATTTCAAAGCATTTCATAGTTGGAGAGGCCGTTTTGTAAACATGGATTTTCATGATGTCTCCAAACCTCTAGATTCCAAATACGAAAACTCTTTATTGGCCTGTAAATTTTTTAGAACTAAAAACTACTATTAATATCCCCTTCCCTTCTGGTTGTTGTCTTCTTGGTATCAAAGTTGATATCCACTTCTTGTATCTCAAACACCATGACTAAAAAATCATTATTACTCAATTTCGTCTTATATTTCATCATGCTCTTATGTAGTTTCATTTATGCACTTTGGAGCTAGTTGGATCGTCACACGAAAGAGTTTCGGTGGAGTGCACATCATCCTCCGAAACACTAAGTCCGAGGTTAGAGCGAGAGAGAAACGGGTTACATTCTTAAACATGCTATTTACTCTATAATTAATCCATAATGGATTTTGAGGAGTTACACTTTCAATTTCCGAGCATTTTTTAGTTGGAGAGGCCGTTCTGTAAACATGGAGTTTCATTATGGCTCCAAACCTATGGCTTCCAAATACCAAGACTCTTTACTGGCCTGTAAATTTTTTACAACCAAAAACTTCGATTAACTTCCCCTTCCCTTCTGGTCGTGGTCTTCTTGGTATCAAAGTTGATATCCTCTTCTTGTATCTCAAACACCATGACCAAAAAATCATCATTACTCAATTTCGTCTTTTTTTTCATCATGCCCTTCTGTAATTTCATTTATGCACTTTGATCTAGTAGGATCGTCACACGAAAGAGTTTCAGGGAATGCACAGAACCCTCCGAAACACTAAGACCGAGGTTAGAGCGAGAGAAACTGGTTACATTCTTAAACATGCTAGCTTTCCTCTAATTAATCCATATTGGATATTGAGGAGTTACACATCCAATTTCCAAGCATTTTTAGTTGGAGAGGCCGTTTTGTAAACATGGATTTTCATGATGTCTCCAAACCTATAGATTCCAAATACCAAGACTCTTTATTGGCCTGTAAATTTTTTAGAACTAAAAATTTCAATTCATATCCCCTTCCCTTCTAGTTGTTGTCTTCATGGTATCAAAGTTTATATCCACTTCTTGTATCTCAAACACCATGACTAAAAAATCATTATTACTCAATTTCGTCTTATTTTTCATCATGCTCTTCTGTAGTTTCATTTATGCACTTTGGAGCTAGTTGGATCGTCACACGAAAGAGTTTCGCCGAGTGCACAAAATCTTCCGAAACACTATGTCCGAGGTTAGAGCGAGAGAGAAACGGGTTACATTCTTAAACATGCTAGCTTTCCTCTAATTAATCCATATTGGATATTGAGGAGTTACACATCCAATTTCCAAGCATTTTTTAGTTGGAGAGGCCGTTTTGTAAACATGGATTTTCATGATGTCTCCAAACCTATAGATTCCAAATACCAAGACTCTTTATTGGCCCGTAAATTTTTTAGAACTAAAAACTTCTATTAATATCCCCTTCCCTTCTAGTCGTGGTCTTCTTGGTATCAAAGTTGATATCCTCTTCTTGTATCTCAAACAACATGACCAAAAAATCATCATTACTCAATTTCGTCTTTTTTTTCATCATGCTCTTCTGTAGTATCATTTATGCACTTTTGAGCTAATTGGATCGAAACACGAAAGTGTTTCAAGGAGTGCACAAAATCCACCAAAACACTAAGCCCAAGGTTAGAGCGAGAGAGAAACGGGTTACATTCTTAAACATGCTAGCTACTCTATAAATAATCCATAATGGATTTTGAGGAGTTACACTTTCAATTTCCGAGCATTTTTTAGTTGGAGAGGCCGTTCTGTAAACATGGAGTTTCATTATGGCTCCAAACCTATGGCTTCAAAATACCAAGACTCTTTACTCGGCCGTAAATTTTTTAGAACCAAAAACTTCGATTAACTTCCCCTTCCCTTCGGTCGTGGTCTTCTTGGTATCAAAGTTGATATCCTCTTCTTGTATCTCAAACACCATGACCAAAACATCATCATTACTCAATTTCGTCTTTTTTTCATCATGCTCTTCGTAATTTCATTTATGCACTTTGATCTAGTAGGATCGTCACACGAAAGAGTTTTAGGGAATGCACAGAATCCTCCGAAACACTAAGTCCGAGGTTAGAGCGAGAGAAACTAGTTATATTCTTCAACATGGTAACTTTACTCTAATTAATCCATATTGGATATTGAGGAGTTACACATCCAATTTCCAAGCATTTCATAGTTGGAGAGGCCGTTTTGTAAACATGGATTTTCATGATGTCTCCAAACCTCTAGATTCCAAATACGAAAACTCTTTATTGGCCTGTAAATTTTTTAGAACTAAAAACTACTATTAATATCCCCTTCCCTTCGGTTGTTGTCTTCTTGGTATCAAAGTTGATATCCACTTCTTGTATCTCAAACACCATGACTAAAAAATCATTATTACTCAATTTCGTCTTATATTTCATCATGCTCTTATGTAGTTTCATTTATGCACTTTGGAGCTAGTTGGATCGTCACACGAAAGAGTTTCAGGGAGTGCACATAATCCTCCGAAACACTAAGTCCGAGGTTAGAGCGAGAGAAACTAGTTATATTCTTCAACATGGTAACTTTACTCTAATTAATCCATATTGGATATTGAGGAGTTACACATCCACTTTCAAAGCATTTCATAGTTGGAGAGGCCGTTTTGTAAACATGGATTTTCATGATGTCTCCAAACCTCTAGATTCCAAATACGAAAACTCTTTATTGGCCTGTAAATTTTTTAGAACTAAAAACTACTATTAATATCCCCTTCCCTTCTGGTTGTTGTCTTCTTGGTATCAAAGTTGATATCCACTTCTTGTATCTCAAACACCATGACTAAAAAATCATTATTACTCAATTTCGTCTTATATTTCATCATGCTCTTATGTAGTTTCATTTATGCACTTTGGAGCTAGTTGGATCGTCACACGAAAGAGTTTCAGGGAGTGCACATCATCCTCCGAAACACTAAGTCCGAGGTTAGAGCGAGAGAGAAACGGGTTACAATCTTAAACATGCTATTTACTCTATAATTAATCCATAATGGATTTTGAGGAGTTACACTTTCAATTTCCGAGCATTTTTTAGTTGGAGAGGCCGTTCGTAAACATGGAGTTTCATTATGGCTCCAAACCTATGGCTTCCAAATACCAAGACTCTTTACCGGCCCGTAAATTTTTTACAACCAAAAACTTCGATTAACTTCCCCTTCCCTTCGGTCGTGGTCTTCTTGGTATCAAAGTTGATATCCTCTTCTTGTATCTCAAACACCATGACCAAAAAATCATCATTACTCAATTTCGTCTTTTTTTTCATCATGCCCTTCGTAATTTCATTTATGCACTTTGATCTAGTAGGATCGTCACACGAAAGAGTTTTCGTGGAATGCACGAGAATCCTCCGAAACACTAAGACCGAGGTTAGAGCTAGAGAAACTGGTTACATTCTTAAACATGCTAGCTTTCCTCTAATTAATCCATATTGGATATTGAGGAGTTACACATCCAATTTCCAAGCATTTTTAGTTGGAGAGGCCGTTTTGTAAACATGGATTTTCATGATGTCTCCAAACCTATAGATTCCAAATACCAAGACTCTTTATTGGCCTGTAAATTTTTTAGAACTAAAAATTTCAATTCATATCCCCTTCCCTTCTAGTTGTTGTCTTCATGGTATCAAAGTTTATATCCACTTCTTGTATCTCAAACACCATGACTAAAAAATCATTATTACTCAATTTCGTCTTATTTTTCATCATGCTCTTCTGTACTTTCATTTATGCACTTTGGAGCTAGTTGGATCGTCACACGAAAGAGTTTCAGCGAGTGCACAAAATCTTCCGAAACACTATGTCCAAGGTTAGAGCGAGAGAGAAACGGGTTACATTCTTAAACATGCTAGCTTTCCTCTAATTAATCCATATTGGATATTGAGGAGTTACACATCCAATTTCCAAGCATTTTTTAGTTGGAGAGGCCGTTTTGTAAACATGGATTTTCATGATGTCTCCAAACCTATAGATTCCAAATACCAAGACTCTTTATTGGCCTCGTAAATTTTTTAGAACTAAAAACTTCTATTAATATCCCCTTCCCTTCTAGTCGTGGTCTTCTTGGTATCAAAGTTGATATCCTCTTCTTGTATCTCAAACAACATGACCAAAAAATCATCATTACTCAATTTCGTCTTTTTTTTTCATCATGCTCTTCGTAGTATCATTTATGCACTTTTGAGCTAATTGGATTGAAACACGAAAGTGTTTCAAGGAGTGCACAAAATCCACCAAAACACTAAGCCCGAGGTTAGAGCGAGAGAGAAACGGGTTACATTCTTAAACATGCTAGCTACTCTATAAATAATCCATAATGGATTTTGAGGAGTTACACTTTCAATTTCCGAGCATTTTTTAGTTGGAGAGGCCGTTCTGTAAACATGGAGTTTCATTATGGCTCCAAACCTATGGCTTCCAAATACCAAGACTCTTTACTGTCCTGTAAATTTTTTAGAACCAAAAACTTCGATTAACTTCCCCTTCCCTTCTGGTCGTGGTCTTCTTGGTATCAAAGTTGATATCCTCTTCTTGTATCTCAAACACCATGACCAAAACATCATCATTACTCAATTTCGTCTTTTTTTTCATCATGCTCTTCTGTAATTTCATTTATGCACTTTGATCTAGTAGGATCGTCACACGAAAGAGTTTTAGGGAATGCACAGAATCCTCCGAAACACTAAGTCCGAGGTTAGAGCGAGAGAAACTAGTTATATTCTTCAACATGGTAACTTTACTCTAATTAATCCATATTGGATATTGAGGAGTTACACATCCAATTTCCAAGCATTTCATAGTTGGAGAGGCCGTTTTGTAAACATGGATTTTCATGATGTCTCCAAACCTCTAGATTCCAAATACGAAAACTCTTTATTGGCCTATAAATTTTTTAGAACTAAAAACTACTATTAATATCCCCTTCCCTTCTGGTTGTTGTCTTCTTGGTATCAAAGTTGATATCCACTTCTTGTATCTCAAACACCATGACTAAAAAATCATTATTACTCAATTTCGTCTTATATTTCATCATGCTCTTATGTAGTTTCATTTATGCACTTTGGAGCTAGTTGGATCGTCACACGAAAGAGTTTCAGGGAGTGCACATAATCCTCCGAAACACTAAGTCCGAGGTTAGAGCGAGAGAGAAACGGGTTACATTCTTAAACATGCTATTTACTCTATAATTAATCCATAATGGATTTTGAGGAGTTACACTTTCAATTTCCGAGCATTTTTTAGTTGGAGAGGCCGTTCTGTAAACATGGAGTTTCATTATGGCTCCAAACCTATGGCTTCCAAATACCAAGACTCTTTACTGGCCTGTAAATTTTTTAGAACCAAAAACTTCGATTAACTTCCCCTTCCCTTCTTGTCGTGGTCTTCTTGGTATCAAAGTTGATATCCTCTTCTTGTATCTCAAACACCATGACCAAAAAATCATCATTACTCAATTTCGTCTTTTTTTTCATCATGCTCTTCTGTAGTATCATTTATGCACTTTTGAGCTAATTGGATCGAAACACGAAAGTGTTTCAAGGAGTGCACAAAATCCACCAAAACACTAAGCCCGAGGTTAGAGCGAGAGAGAAACGGGTTACATTCTTAAACATGCTAGCTACTCTATAAATAATCCATAATGGATTTTGAGGAGTTACACTTTCAATTTCCGAGCATTTTTTAGTTGGAGAGGCCGTTCTGTAAACATGGAGTTTCATTATGGCTCCAAACCTATGGCTTCCAAATACCAAGACTCTTTACTGTCCTGTAAATTTTTTAGAACTAAAAACTTCAATTCATATCCCCTTCCCTTCTAGTTGTTGTCTTCATGGTATCAAAGTTTATATCCACTTCTTGTATCTCAAACACCATGACTAAAAAATCATTATTACTCAATTTCGTCTTATTTTTCATCATGCTCTTTCGTAGTTTCATTTATGCACTTTGGAGCTAGTTGGATCGTCACACGAAAGAGTTTCGCCGAGTGCACAAAATCTTCCGAAACACTATGTCCGAGGTTAGAGCGAGAGAGAAACGGGTTACATTCTTAAACATGCTAGCTTTCCTCTAATTAATCCATATTGGATATTGAGGAGTTACACATCCAATTTCCAAGCATTTTTTAGTTGGAGAGGCCGTTTTGTAAACATGGATTTTCATGATGTCTCCAAACCTATAGATTCCAAATACCAAGACTCTTTATTGGCTCGTAAATTTTTTAGAACTAAAAACTTCTATTAATATCCCCTTCCCTTCTAGTCGTGGTCTTCTTGGTATCAAAGTTGATATCCTCTTCTTGTATCTCAAACAACATGACCAAAAAATCATCATTACTCAATTTCGTCTTTTTTTTCATCATGCTCTTTCGTAGTATCATTTATGCACTTTTGAGCTAATTGGATCGAAACACGAAAGTGTTTCAAGGAGTGCACAAAATCCACCAAAACACTAAGCCCGAGGTTAGAGCGAGAGAGAAACGGGTTACATTCTTAAACATGCTAGCTACTCTATAAATAATCCATAATGGATTTTGAGGAGTTACACTTTCAATTTCCGAGCATTTTTTAGTTGGAGAGGCCGTTCTGTAAACATGGAGTTTCATTATGGCTCCAAACCTATGGCTTCCAAATACCAAGACTCTTTATCGTCCCGTAAATTTTTTAGAACCAAAAACTTCGATTAACTTCCCCTTCCCTTCGGTCGTGGTCTTCTTGGTATCAAAGTTGATATCCTCTTCTTGTATCTCAAACACCATGACCAAAACATCATCATTACTCAATTTCGTCTTTTTTTCATCATGCTCTTCTGTAATTTCATTTATGCACTTTGATCTAGTAGGATCGTCACACGAAAGAGTTTCAGGGAATGCACAGAATCCTCCGAAACACTAAGTCCGAGGTTGGAGCGAGAGAAACTGGTTACATTCTTAAACATGCTAGCTTTCCTCTAATTAATCCATATTGGATATTGAGGAGTTACACATCCAATTTCCAAGCATTTTTTAGTTGGAGAGGCCGTTTTGTAAACATGGATTTTCATGATGTCTCCAAACCTATAGATTCCAAATACCAAGACTCTTTATTGGCCTGTAAATTTTTTAGAACTAAAAACTTCAATTAATATCCCCTTCCCTTCTAGTTGTTGTCTTCATGGTATCAAAGTTTATATCCACTTCTTGTATCTCAAACACCATGACTAAAAAATCATTATTACTCAATTTCGTCTTATTTTTCATCATGCTCTTCTGTAGTTTCATTTATGCACTTTGGAGCTAGTTGGATCGTCACACGAAAGAGTTTCAGCGAGTGCACAAAATCCACCAAAACACTAAGCCCGAGGTTAGAGCGAGAGAGAAACGGGTTACATTCTTAAACATGCTAGCTACTCTATAAATAATCCATAATGGATTTTGAGGAGTTACACTTTCAATTTCCGAGCATTTTTTAGTTGGAGAGGCCGTTCTGTAAACATGGAGTTTCATTATGGCTCCAAACCTATGGCTTCCAAATATCAAGACTCTTTATCGTCCTGTAAATTTTTTAGAACCAAAAACTTCGATTAACTTCCCCTTCCCTTCTGGTCGTGGTCTTCTTGGTATCAAAGTTGATATCCTCTTCTTGTATCTCAAACACCATGACCAAAACATCATCATTACTCAATTTCGTCTTTTTTCATCATGCTCTTCTGTAATTTCATTTATGCACTTTGATCTAGTAGGATCGTCACACGAAAGAGTTTTAGAGGAATGCACGGAATCCTCCGAAACACTAAGTCCGAGGTTAGAGCGAGAGAGAAACCGGTTATATTCTTCAACATGGTAACTTTACTCTAATTAATCCATATTGGATATGGAGGAGTTACACATCCAATTTCCAAGCATTTCATAGTTGGAGAGGCCGTTTTGTAAACATGGATTTTCATGATGTCTCCAAACCTCTAGATTCCAAATACGAAAACTCTTTATTGGCCTGTAAATTTTTTAGAACTAAAAACTACTATTAATATCCCCTTCCCTTCTGGTTGTTGTCTTCTTGGTATCAAAGTTGATATCCACTTCTTGTATCTCAAACACCATGACTAAAAAATCATTATTACTCAATTTCGTCTTATATTTCATCATGCTCTTATGTAGTTTCATTTATGCACTTTGGAGCTAGTTGGATCGTCACACGAAAGAGTTTCAGGGAGTGCACATAATCCTCCGAAACACTAAGTCCGAGGTTAGAGCGAGAGAGAAACGGGTTACATTCTTAAACATGCTAGCTTTCCTCTAATTAATCCATATTGGATATTGAGGAGTTACACATCCAATTTCCAAGCATTTTTTAGTTGGAGAGGCCGTTTTGTAAACATGGATTTTCATGATGTCTCCAAACCTATAGATTCCAAATACCAAGACTCTTTATTGGCCTGTAAATTTTTTAGAACTAAAAACTTCTATTAATATCCCCTTCCCTTCTAGTCATGGTCTTCTTGGTATCAAAGTTGATATCCTCTTCTTGTATCTCAAACAACATGACCAAAAAATCATCATTACTCAATTTCGTCTTTTTTTTCATCATGCTCTTCTGTAGTATCATTTATGCACTTTTGAGCTAATTGGATCGAAACACGAAAGTGTTTCAAGGAGTGCACAAAATCCACCAAAACACTAAGCCCGAGGTTAGAGCGAGAGAGAAACGGGTTACATTCTTAAACATGCTAGCTACTCTATAAATAATCCATAATGGATTTTGAGGAGTTACACTTTCAATTTCCGAGCATTTTTTAGTTGGAGAGGCCGTTCTGTAAACATGGAGTTTCATTATGGCTCCAAACCTATGGCTTCCAAATACCAAGACTCTTTACCGTTCCGTAAATTTTTTAGAACCAAAAACTTCGATTAACTTCCCCTTCCCTTCTGGTCGTGGTCTTCTTGGTATCAAAGTTGATATCCTCTTCTTGTATCTCAAACACCATGACCAAAACATCATCATTACTCAATTTCGTCTTTTTTTCATCATGCTCTTCTGTAATTTCATTTATGCACTTTGATCTAGTAGGATCGTCACACGAAAGAGTTTCAGGGAATGCACAGAATCCTCCGAAACACTAAGTCCGAGGTTGGAGCGAGAGAAACTGGTTACATTCTTAAACATGCTAGCTTTCCTCTAATTAATCCATATTGGATATTGAGGAGTTACACATCCAATTTCCAAGCATTTTTTAGTTGGAGAGGCCGTTTTGTAAACATGGATTTTCATGATGTCTCCAAACCTATAGATTCCAAATACCAAGACTCTTTATTGGCCTGTAAATTTTTTAGAACTAAAAACTTCAATTAATATCCCCTTCCCTTCTAGTTGTTGTCTTCATGGTATCAAAGTTTATATCCACTTCTTGTATCTCAAACACCATGACTAAAAAATCATTATTACTCAATTTCGTCTTATTTTTCATCATGCTCTTCTCGTAGTTTCATTTATGCACTTTGGAGCTAGTTGGATCGTCACACGAAAGAGTTTCAGCGAGTGCACAAAATCTTCCGAAACACTATGTCCGAGGTTAGAGCGAGAGAGAAACGGGTTACATTCTTAAACATGCTAGCTTTCCTCTAATTAATCCATATTGGATATTGAGGAGTTACACATCCAATTTCCAAGGATTTTTTAGTTGGAGAGGCCGTTTTGTAAACATGGATTTTCATGATGTCTCCAAACCTATAGATTCCAAATACCAAGACTCTTTATTGGCCTGTAAATTTTTTAGAACTAAAAACTTCTATTAATATCCCCTTCCCTTCTAGTCGTGGTCTTCTTGGTATCAAAGTTTATATCCACTTCTTGTATCTCAAACACCATGACTAAAAAATCATTATTACTCACTTTCGTCTTATTTTTCATCATGCTCTTCTGTAGTTTCATTTATGCACTTTGGAGCTAGTTGGATCGTCACACGAAAGAGTTTCAGGGAGTGCACAAAATCCTCCGAAACAATAAGTCCGAGGTTAGAGCGAGAGAGAAACGGGTTACATTCTTAAACATGCTAGCTACTCTCTAATTAATCCATAATGGATTTTGAGGAGTTACACAATAAGCATTTTTTAGTTGGAGAGGTCGTTCGTAAACATGGAGTTTCATTATGGCTCCAAACCTATGGCTTCCAAATACCAAGAATCTTTACTGGCCTATAAATTTTTTAGAACCAAAAACTTCGATTAACTTCCCCTTCCCTTCTGGTCGTGGTCTTCTTGGTATCAAAGTTGATATCCTCTTCTTGTATCTCAAACACCATGACCAAAAAATCATCATTACTCAATTTCGTCTTTTTTTTCATCATGCTCTTCTGTAATTTCATTTATGCACTTTGATCTAGTAGAATCGTCACACGAAAGAGTTTTAGGGAATGCACAGAATCCTCCGAAACACTAAGTCCGAGGTTAGAGCGAGAGAAACTAGTTATATTCTTCAACATGGTAACTTTACTCTAATTAATCCATATTGGATATTGAGGAGTTACACATCCAATTTCCAAGCATTTCATAGTTGGAGAGGCCGTTTTGTAAACATGGATTTTCATGATGTCTCCAAACCTATAGATTCCAAATACGAAAACTCTTTATTGGCCTGTAAATTTTTTAGAACTAAAAACTACTATTAATATCCCCTTCCCTTCTGGTTGTTGTCTTCTTGGTATCAAAGTTGATATCCACTTCTTGTATCTCAAACACCATGACTAAAAAATCATTATTACTCAATTTCGTCTTATATTTCATCATGCTCTTATGTAGTTTCATTTATGCACTTTGGAGCTAGTTGGATCGTCACACGAAAGAGTTTCGTGGAGTGCACATAATCCTCCGAAACACTAAGTCCGAGGTTAGAGCGAGAGAGAAACGGGTTACATTCTTAAACATGCTAGCTACTCTATAATTAATCCATAATGGATTTTGAGGAGTTACACTTTCAATTTCCGAGCATTTTTTAGTTGGAGAGGCCGTTCTGTAAACATGGAGTTTCATTATGGCTCCAAACCTATGGCTTCAAAATACCAAGACTCTTTACTGGCCTGTAAATTTTTTAGAACCAAAAACTTCGATTAACTTCCCCTTCCCTTCTGGTCGTGGTCTTCTTGGTATCAAAGTTGATATCCTCTTCTCGTATCTCAAACACCATGACCAAAAAATCATCATTACTCAATTTCGTGTTTTTTTTCATCATGGCCTTCTGTAATTTCATTTATGCACTTTGATCTAGTAGGATCGTCACACGAAAGAGTTTCAGGGAATGCACAGAATCCTCCGAAACACTAAGTCCGAGGTTAGAGCGAGAGAAACTGGTTACATTCTTAAACATGCTAGCTTTCCTCTAATTAATCCATATTGGATATTGAGGAGTTACACATCCAATTTCCAAGTATTTTTTAGTTGGAGAGTCCGTTTTGTAAACATGGATTTTCATGATGTCTCCAAACCTATAGATTCCAAATACCAAGACTCTTTATTGGCCTGTAAATTTTTTAGAATTAAAAACTTCTATTAATATCACCTTCCATTCTAGTTGTTGTCTTCATGGTATCAAAGTTTACATCCACTTCTTGTATCTCAAACACCATGACTAAAAAATCATTATTACTCACTTTCGTCTTATTTTTCATCATGCTCTTCTGTAGTTTCATTTATGCACTTTGGAGCTAGTTGGATCGTCACACGAAAGAGTTTCAGGGAGTGCACAAAATCCTCCGAAACACTAAGTCCGAGGTTAGAGCGAGAGAGAAACGGGTTACATTCTTAAACATGCTAGCTACTCTCTAATTAATCCATAATGGATTTTGAGGAGTTACACAATAAGCATTTTTTAGTTGGAGAGGTCGTTCTGTAAACATGGAGTTTCATTATGGCTCCAAACCTATGGCTTCCAAATACCAAGAATCTTTACTGGCCTATAAATTTTTTAGAACCAAAAACTTCTATTAACATCCCCTTCCCTTCTGGTCGTGGTCTTCTTGGTATCAAAGTTGTTATCCTCTTCTTGTATCTCAAACACCATGACCAAAAAATCATCATTACTCAATTTCGTCTTTTTTTTCATCATGCTCTTCTGTAATTTCATTTATGCACTTTGATCTAGTAGGATCATCACACGAAAGAGTTTTAGGGAATGCACAGAATCCTCCGAAACACTAAGTCCGAGGTTAGAGCGAGAGAAACTAGTTATATTCTTCAACATGGTAACTTTACTCTAATTAATCCATATTGGATATTGAGGAGTTACACATCCAATTTCCAAGCATTTCATAGTTGGAGAGGCCGTTTTGTAAACATGGATTTTCATGATGTCTCCAAACCTATAGATTCCAAATACGAAAACTCTTTATTGGCCGTAAATTTTTTAGAACTAAAAACTACTATTAATATCCCCTTCCCTTCTGGTTGTTGTCTTCTTGGTATCAAAGTTGATATCCACTTCTTGTATCTCAAACACCATGACTAAAAAATCATTATTACTCAATTTCGTATTATATTTCATCATGCTCTTATGTAGTTTCATTTATGCACTTTGGAGCTAGTTGGATCGTCACACGAAAGAGTTTCAGGGAGTGCACATAATCCTCCGAAACACTAAGTCCGAGGTTAGAGCGAGAGAGAAACGGGTTACATTCTTAAACATGCTAGCTACTCTATAATTAATCCATCATGGATTTTGAGGAGTTACACTTTCAATTTCCGAGCATTTTTTAGTTGGAGAGGCCGTTCTGTAAACATGGAGTTTCATTATGGCTCCAAACCTATGGCTTCCAAATACCAAGACTCTTTACTGGCCTGTAAATTTTTTAGAACCAAAAACTTCGATTAACTTCCCCTTCCCTTCTGGTCGTGGTCTTCTTGGTATCAAAGTTGATATCCTCTTCTTGTATCTCAAACACCATGACCAAAAAATCATCATTACTCAATTTCGTCTTTTTTTTCATCATGGTCTTCTGTAATTTCATTTATGCACTTTGATCTAGTAGGATCGTCACACGAAAGAGTTTCAGGGAATGCACAGAATCCTCCGAAACACTAAGTCCGAGGTTAGAGCGAGAGAAACTGGTTACATTCTTAAACATGCTAGCTTTCCTCTAATTAATCCATATTGGATATTGAGGAGTTACACATCCAATTTCCAAGTATTTTTTAGTTGGAGAGGCCGTTTTGTAAACATGGATTTTGATGATGTCTCCAAACCTATAGATTCCAAATACCAAGACTCTTTATTGGCCTGTAAATTTTTTAGAATTAAAAACTTCTATTAATATCACCTTCCGTTCTAGTTGTTGTCTTCATGGTATCAAAGTTTACATCCACTTCTTGTATCTCAAACACCATGACTAAAAAATCATTATTACTCACTTTCGTCTTATTTTTCATCATGCTCTTCTGTAGTTTCATTTACGCACTTTGGAGCTAGTTGGATCATCACACGAAAGAGTTTCAGGGAGTGCACAAAATCCTCCGAAACACTAAGTCCGAGGTTAGAGCGAGAGAGAAACGGGTTACATTCTTAAACATGCTAGCTACTCTCTAATTAATCCATAATGGATTTTGAGGAGTTACACAATAAGCATTTTTTAGTTGGAGAGGTCGTTCGTAAACATGGAGTTTCATTATGGCTCCAAACCTATGGCTTCCAAATACCAAGAATCTTTATTGGCCTATAAATTTTTTAGAACCAAAAACTTCTATTAACATCCCCTTCCCTTTCGGTCGTGGTCTTCTTGGTATCAAAGTTGATATCCTCTTCTTGTATCTCAAACACCATGACCAAAAAATCATCATTACTCAATTTCGTCTTTTTTTTTCATCATGCTCTTCTGTAATTTCATTTATGCACTTTGATCTAGTAGGATCGTCACACGAAAGAGTTTTAGGGAATGCACGGAATCGTCCGAAACACTAAGTCCGAGGTTAGAGCGAGAGAAACTAGTTATATTCTTCAACATGGTAACTTTACTCTAATTAATCCATATTGGATATTGAGGAGTTACACATCCAATTTCCAAGCATTTCATAGTTGGAGAGGCCGTTTTGTAAACATGGATTTTCATGATGTCTCCAAACCTATAGATTCCAAATACGAAAACTCTTTATTGGCCTGTAAATTTTTTAGAACTAAAAACTACTATTAATATCCCCTTCCCTTCTAGTTGTTGTCTTCTTGGTATCAAAGTTGATATCCACTTCTTGTATCTCAAACACCATGACTAAAAAATCATTATTACTCAATTTCGTCTTATATTTCATCATGCTCTTATGTAGTTTCATTTATGCACTTTGGAGCTAGTTGGATCGTCACACGAAAGAGTTTCAGGGAGTGCACGTAATCCTCCGAAACACTAAGTCCGAGGTTAGAGCGAGAGAGAAACGGGTTACATTCTTAAACATGCTAGCTACTCTCTAATTAATCCATAATGGATTTTGAGGAGTTACACATTAAATTTCCGAGCATTTTTTAGTTGGAGAGGTCGTTCTGTAAACATGGAGTTTCATTATGGCTCCAAACCTATGGCTTCCAAATACCAAGACTCTTTACTGGCCTGTAAATTTTTTATAACCAAAACCTTATATTAACATCCCCTTCCCTTCTGGTCGTGGTCTTCTTGGAATCAAAGTTGATATCCTCTTCTTGTATCTCAAACACCATGACCAAAAAATCATCATTACTCAATTTCATCTTTTTTTCATCATGCTCTTCTGTATTTTCATTTAGGCACTTTGGAGCGAGTTGGATCGTCACACGAAAGAGTTTCAGAGAGTGCACAAAATCCTCCAAAACAATAAGTCCGAGGTTAGAGTGAGAGAGAAACGGGTAACATTCTTAAACATGCTAGCTACTCTCTAATTTATCCATAATGGATTTTGAGGAGTTACAGATTGAATTTCCGAGCATGTTTTAGTTGGAGAGGCCGTTCCGTAAACATGGAGTTTCATTATGGCTCCAAACCTATGGCTTCCAAATACCAAGAATCTTTACTGGCCTGTAAATTTTTTAGAACCAAAAACTTCTATTAACATCCCCTTCCCTTCTGGTTGTGGTCTTCTTGGTATCAAAGTTGATATCCTCTTCTTGTATCTCAAACACCATGACCAAAAAATCATCATTACTCAATTTCGTCTTTTTTTACATCATGCTCTTCTGTAATTTCATTTATGCCCTTTGTAGCTAGTAGGATCGTCACACGAAAGAGTTTCAGGGAATGCACAGAATCCTCCAAAACACTAAGTCCGAGGTTAGAGCGAGAGAGAAACGGGTTACATTCTTAAACATGCTAGCTACTCTATAATTAATCCATAATGGATTTTGAGGAGTTACACATTTAATTTCCGAGCATTTTTTAGTTGGAGAGGCTGTTCGGTAAACATGGAGTTTCATTATGGCTCCAAACCTATGGCTTCGAAATACCAAGACTCTTTACTGGCCTGTAAATTATTTAGAATTAAAAACTTCTATTAATATCCCCTTCCCTTCTAGTTGTTGTCTTCATGGTATCAAAGTTTATATCCACTTCGTGTATCTCAAACACCATGACTAAAAAATCATTATTACTCAATTTCATCTTATTTTTCATCATGCTCTTCTGTAGTTTCATTTATGCACTTTGGAGCTAGTTCGATCGTCACAGGAAACAGTTTTAGGGAGTGCACAAAATCCTCCGAAACACTAAGTCCGAAGTTAGAGCGAGTGAGAAACGGGTTACTATCTTCAACATGCTAGCTACTCTCTAATTAATCTATTATGGATTTTGAGGAGTTACACATTGAATTTCCGAGCATTTTTTAGTTAGAGAGGCCGTTCTGTAAACATGGAGTTTCATTATGGCTCCAAACCTATGGCTTCCAAATACCAAGACTCTTTACTGGCCTGTAAAATTTTTAGAACCAAAAACTACTATTAACATCCCCTTCCCTTCTGGTCCTGGTCTTCTTGGTATCAAAGTTGATATCCTCTTCTTGTATCTCAAACACCATGACCAAAAAATCATCATTACTCAATTTCGTCTTTTTTCATCATGCTCTTCTGTAATTTCATTTATGCCCTTTGGAGCTAGTAGGATTGTCACACGAAAGAGTTTTAGGGAATGCACAGAATCCTCCAAAACACTAAGTCCGAAGTTAGAGCGAGAGAGAAACGGGTTACTATCTTAAACATGCTAGCTACTCTCTAATTAATCTATAATGGATTTTGAGGAGTTACACATTGAATTTCCGAGCATTTTTTAGTTGGAGAGGCCGTTCTGTAAACATGGAGTTTCATTATGGCTCCAAACCTATGGCTTCCAAATACCAAGACTCTTTACTGGCCTGTAAAATTTTTAGAACCAAAAACTACTATTAACATCCCCTTCCCTTCTGGTCGTGGTCTTCTTGGTATCAAAGTTGATATCCTCTTCTTGTATCTCAAACACCATGACCAAAAAATCATCATTACTCAATTTCGTCTTTTTTTCATCATGCTCTTCGTAATTTCATTTATGCCCTTTGGAGCTAGTAGGATTCTCACACGAAAGAGTTTTAGGGAATGCACAGAATCCTCCAAAACACTAAGTCCGAGGTTAGAGCGAGAGAAACTGGTTACATTCTTAAACATTCTAGGTATCCTCTAATTAATCCATATTGGATATTGAGGAGTTACACATCCAATTTCTAAGCATTTTTTAGTTGGAGAGGCCGTTTTGTAAACATGGATGTTCATGATGTCTCCAAACCTATAGATTCCAAATACCAAGACTCTTTATTGGCCTGTAAATTTTTTAGAACTAAAAACTTCTATTAATATGCCATTCCCTTCTAGTCGTTGTCTTATTGGTATCAAAGTTGATATCCACTTCTTGTATCTCAAACACCATGATCAAAAACTCATTATTACTCAATTTCGTCTTATTTTTCATCATGCTCTTCTGTAGTTTCATTTAGGCACTTTGGAACGAGTTGGATCGTCACACGAAAGAGTTTCAGGGAGTGCAAAAAATCCTCCAAAACACTAAGTCCGAGGTTAGAGCGAGAGAGAAACGGCTTACATTCTTAAACATGCTAGCTACTCTATAATTAATCCATAATGGATTTTGAGGAGTTACACATTTAATTTCCGAGCATTTTTTAGTTGGAGAGGCCGTTATGTAAACACGGAGTTTCATTATGGCTCCATACCTATGGCTTCCAAATACCAAGACTCTTTACTGGCCTGTAAATTTTTTAGAATTAAAAACTTCTATTAATATCCCCTTCCCTTCTAGTTGTTGTCTTCTTGGTATCAAAGTTTATATCCACTTCTTGTATCTCAAACACCATGACTAAAAAATCATTATTACTCAATTTAGTCTTATTTTTCATCATGCTCTTCTGTAGTTTCATTTATGCAATTTGGAGCTAGTTGGATCGTCACAGGAAAGAGTTTCAGGGAGTGCACAAAATCCTCCGAAACACTAAGTCCGAAGTTAGAGCGAGAGAGAAACGGGTTACTATCTTAAACATGCTAGCTACTCTCTAATTAATCTATAATGGATTTTGAGGAGTTACACATTGAATTTCCGAGCATTTTTTAGTTGGAGAGGCCGTTTCGTAAACATGGAGTTTCATTATGGCTCCAAACCTATGGCTTCCAAATACCAAGACTCTTTACTGGCCTGTAAAATTTTTAGAACCAAAAACTACTATTAACATCCCCTTCCCTTCTGGTCGTGGTCTTCTTGGTATCAAAGTTGATATCCTCTTCTTGTATCTCAAACACCATGACCAAAAAATCATCATTACTCAATTTCGTCTTTTTTTCATCATGCTCTTCTGTAATTTCATTTATGCCCTTTGGAGCTAGTAGGATTCTGACACGAAAGAGTTTTAGGGAATGCACAGAATCCTCCAAAACACTAAGTCCGAGGTTAGAGCGAGAGAAACTGGTTACATTCTTAAACATTCTAGGTATCCTCTAATTAATCCATATTGGATATTGAGGAGTTACACATCCAATTTCTAAGCATTTTTTAGTTGGAGAGGCCGTTTTGTAAACATGGATGTTCATGATGTCTCCAAACCTATACATTCCAAATACCAAGACTCTTTATTGGCCGTAAATTTTTTAGAACTAAAAACTTCTATTAATATGCCATTCCCTTTTAGTCATTGTCTTCTTGGTATCAAAGTTGATATCCACTTCTTGTATCTCAAACACCATGATCAAAAAATCATTATTACTCAATTTCGTCTTATTTTTCATCATGCTCTTCTGCAGTTTCATTTAGGCACTTTGGAGCGAGTTGGATCGTCATACGAATGAGTTTCAGGGAGTGCACAAAATCCTCCAAAACACTAAGTCCGAGGTTAGAGCGAGAGAGAAACGGGTTACATTCTTAAACATGCTAGCTACTCTATAATTAATCCATAATGTATTTTGAGGAGTTACACAATTTATTTCCGAGCATTTGTTAGTTAGAGAGGCCGTTCTGTAAACATGGAGTTTCATTATGGCTCCAAACCTATGGCTTCCAAATACCAAGACTCTTTACTGGCCTATAGATTTTTTAGAACCAAAAACTTCTATTAACATCCCCTTCCCATCTGGTCGTGGTCTTCTTGGTATGAAAGTTGATATCCTCTTCTTGTAACTCAAACACCATGACCAAAAAATCATCATTACTCAATTTCTTCTTTTTTTTCATCATGCTCTTCTGTAATTTCATTTATGCCCTTTGGAGCTAGTAGGATCGTCATACGAAAGAGTTTTAGGGAATGCACGAATCCTCCGAAACACTAAGTCCGAGGTTAGAGAGAGAGAGAAACGGGTTACATTCTTAAACATGCTAGCTACTCTCTAATTAATCCATAATGGATTTTGAGGAGTTACACATTGAATTTCCGAGCATTTTTTAGTTGGAGAGGCCGTTCTGTAAACATGGAGTTTCATTATGGCTCCAAACCTATGGCTTCCAAATACCAAGACTCTTTACTGGCCTATAAATTTTTTAGAACCAAAAACTTCTATCAACATCCCCTTCCCTTCTGGTCGTGGTCTTCTTGGTATCAAAGTTTATATCCGGTTCTTGTATCTCAAACACCATGACCAAAAAATCATCATTACTCAATTTCGTCTTTTTTTCATCATGCTCTTCGTAATTTCATTTATGCACTTTGATCTAGTAGGATCGTCACACGAAAGAGTTTCGGGAATGCACGAGAATCCTCCGAAACACTAAGTCCGAGGTTAGAGCGAGAGAAACCGGTTACATTCTTAAACATGCTAGCTTTCCTCTAATTAATCCATATTGGATATTGAGGAGTTACACATCCAATTCCCAAGCATTTTTTAGTTGGAGAGGCCATTTTGTAAACATGGATTTTCATGATGTCTCCAAACCTATAGATTCCAAATACCAAGACTCTTTATTTGGCCCGGAAATTTTTTAGAACTAAAAACTTAAATTAATATCCCCTTCCCTTCTAGTTGTTGTCTTCATGGTATCAAAGTTTATATCCAGTTCTTGTATCTCAAACACCATGACTAAAAAATCATTATTACTCAATTTCGTCTTATTTTTCATCATGCTCTTCGTAGTTTCATTTATGCACTTTGGAGCTAGTTGGATTGTCACACGAAAGAGTTTCGTGGAGTGCACAAAATCCTCCAAAACACTAAGTCCGAGGTTAGAGCGTGAGAGAAACGGGTTACATTCTTAAACATGCTAGCTACTCTCTAATTAATCCATAATGGATTTTGAGGAGTTACACATTGAATTTTCGAGTATTTTTTAGTTGGAGAGGCCGTTCTGTAAACATGGAGTTTCATTATGGCTCCAAACCAATGGCTTCCAAATACCAAGACTCTTTACAGGCCTGTAAATTTTTTAGAACCAAAAACTTCAATTAACATCCCCTTCCCTTCTGGTCGTGGTCTTCTTGGTATGAAAGTTGATATCCTCTTCTTGTATCTCAAACACCATGACCAAAAAATCATCATTACTCAATTTCTTCTTTTTTTTCATCATGCTCTTCTGTAATTTCATTTATGCCCTTTGGAGCTAGTAGGATCGTCATACGAAAGAGTTTTAGGGAATGCACAGAATCCTCCGAAACACTAAGTCCGAGGTTAGAGAGAGAGAGAAACGGGTTACATTCTTAAACATGCTAGCTACTCTCTAATTAATCCATAATGGATTTTGAGGAGTTACACATTGAATTTCCGAGCATTTTTTAGTCGGAGAGGCCGTTTCGTAAACATGGAGTTTCATTATGGCTCCAAACCTATGGCTTCCAAATGCCAAGACTCTTTCTCGGCCTATAAATTTTTTAGAACCAAAAACTTCTATCAACATCCCCTTCCCTTCTGGTCGTGGTCTTCTTGGTATCAAAGTTTATATCCGGTTCTTGTATCTCAAACACCATGACCAAAAAATCATCATTACTCAATTTCGTCTTTTTTTCATCATGCTCTTCTCGTAATTTCATTTATGCACTTTGATCTAGTAGGATCGTCACACGAAAGAGTTTCGGGCAATGCACGAATCCTCCGAAACACTAAGTCCGAGGTTAGAGCGAGAGAAACCGGTTACATTCTTAAACATGCTAGCTTTCCTCTAATTAATCCATATTGGATATTGAGGAGTTACACATCCAATTCCCAAGCATTTTTTAGTTGGAGAGGCCATTTTGTAAACATGGATTTTCATGATGTCTCCAAACCTATAGATTCCAAATACCAAGACTCTTTATTTGGCCCGGAAATTTTTTAGAACTAAAAACTTAAATTAATATCCCCTTCCCTTCTAGTTGTTGTCTTCATGGTATCAAAGTTTATATCCAGTTCTTGTATCTCAAACACCATGACTAAAAAATCATTATTACTCAATTTCGTCTTATTTTTCATCATGCTCTTCTGTAGTTTCATTTATGCACTTTGGAGCTAGTTGGATTGTCACACGAAAGAGTTTCAGGGAGTGCACAAAATCCTCCAAAACACTAAGTCCGAGGTTAGAGCGTGAGAGAAACGGGTTACATTCTTAAACATGCTAGCTACTCTCTAATTAATCCATAATGGATTTTGAGGAGTTACACATTGAATTTTCGAGTATTTTTTAGTTAGAGAGGCCGTTCGTAAACATGGAGTTTCATTATGGCTCCAAACCAATGGCTTCCAAATACCAAGACTCTTTACGGCCTGTAAATTTTTTAGAACCAAAAACTTCAATTAACATCCCCTTCCCTTCGGTCGTGGTCTTCTTGGTATGAAAGTTGATATCCTCTTCTTGTATCTCAAACACCATGACCAAAAAATCATCATTACTCAATTTCTTCTTTTTTTTCATCATGCTCTTTCGTAATTTCATTTATGCCCTTTGGAGCTAGTAGGATCGTCATACGAAAGAGTTTTAGGGAATGCACGTAATCCTCCGAAACACTAAGTCCGAGGTTAGAGAGAGAGAGAAACGGGTTACATTCTTAAACATGCTAGCTACTCTCTAATTAATCCATAATGGATTTTGAGGAGTTACACATTGAATTTCCGAGCATTTTTTAGTTGGAGAGGCCGTTCTGTAAACATGGAGTTTCATTATGGCTCCAAACCTATGGCTTCCAAATACCAAGACTCTTTATCGGCCTATAAATTTTTTAGAACCAAAAACTTCTATCAACATCCCCTTCCCTTCTGGTCGTGGTCTTCTTGGTATCAAAGTTTATATCCGGTTCTTGTATCTCAAACACCATGACCAAAAAATCATCATTACTCAATTTCGTCTTTTTTTCATCATGCTCTTCTGTAATTTCATTTATGCACTTTGATCTAGTAGGATCGTCACACGAAAGAGTTTCAGTGCAATGCACGTAATCCTCCGAAACACTAAGTCCGAGGTTAGACCGAGAGAAACTGGTTACATTCTTAAACATGCTAGCTTTCCTCTAATTAATCCATATTGGATATTGAGGAGTTACACATCCAATTCCCAAGTATTTTTTAGTTGGAGAGGCCGTTTTATAAACATGGATTTTCATGATGTCTCCAAACCTATAGATTCCAAATACCAAGACTCTTTATTGGCCTGTAAATTTTTTAGAACTAAAAACTTCTATTAATATCCCCTTCCCTTCTAGTTGTTGTCTTCATGGTATCAAAGTTTATATCCACTTCTTGTATCTCAAACACCATGACTAAAAAATCTTTTTTACTCAATTTCGTCTTATTTTTCAAGATGCTCTTTCGTAGTTTCATTTATGCACTTTGGAGCTAGTTGGATCGTCACACGAAAGAGTTTCAGTCAATGCACGTAATCCTCCGAAACACTAAGTCCGAGGTTAGAGCGAGAGAAAGCCGGTTACATTCTTAAACATGCTAGCTTTCCTCTAATTAATCCATATTGGATATTGAGGAGTTACACATCCAATTCCCAAGCATTTTTTAGTTGGAGAGGCCATTTTGTAAACATGGATTTTCATGATGTCTCCAAACCTATAGATTCCAAATACCAAGACTCTTTATTTGGCCTGGAAATTTTTTAGAACTAAAAACTTAAATTAATATCCCCTTCCCTTCTAGTTGTTGTCTTCATGGTATCAAAGTTTATATCCAGTTCTTGTATCTCAAACACCATGACTAAAAAATCATTATTACTCAATTTCGTCTTATTTTTCATCATGCTCTTCTGTAGTTTCATTTATGCACTTTGGAGCTAGTTGGATTGTCACACGAAAGAGTTTCGTGGAGTGCACAAAATCCTCCAAAACACTAAGTCCGAGGTTAGAGCGTGAGAGAAACGGGTTACATTCTTAAACATGCTAGCTACTCTCTAATTAATCCATAATGGATTTTGAGGAGTTACACATTGAATTTTCGAGTATTTTTTAGTTGGAGAGGCCGTTCTGTAAACATGGAGTTTCATTATGGCTCCAAACCAATGGCTTCCAAATACCAAGACTCTTTACAGGCCTGTAAATTTTTTAGAACCAAAAACTTCAATTAACATCCCCTTCCCTTCGGTCGTGGTCTTCTTGGTATGAAAGTTGATATCCTCTTCTTGTATCTCAAACACCATGACCAAAAAATCATCATTACTCAATTTCTTCTTTTTTTTCATCATGCTCTTCCGTAATTTCATTTATGCCCTTTGGAGCTAGTAGGATCGTCATACGAAAGAGTTTTAGGGAATGCACGAGAATCCTCCGAAACACTAAGTCCGAGGTTAGAGAGAGAGAGAAACGGGTTACATTCTTAAACATGCTAGCTACTCTCTAATTAATCCATAATGGATTTTGAGGAGTTACACATTGAATTTCCGAGCATTTTTTAGTTGGAGAGGCCGTTCTGTAAACATGGAGTTTCATTATGGCTCCAAACCTATGGCTTCCAAATACCAAGACTCTTTACTGGCCTATAAATTTTTTAGAACCAAAAACTTCTATCAACATCCCCTTCCCTTCTGGTCGTGGTCTTCTTGGTATCAAAGTTTATATCCGGTTCTTGTATCTCAAACACCATGACCAAAAAATCATCATTACTCAATTTCGTCTTTTTTTCATCATGCTCTTCTGTAATTTCATTTATGCACTTTGATCTAGTAGGATCGTCACACGAAAGAGTTTCAGGCAATGCACAGAATCCTCCGAAACACTAAGTCCGAGGTTAGACCGAGAGAAACTGGTTACATTCTTAAACATGCTAGCTTTCCTCTAATTAATCCATATTGGATATTGAGGAGTTACACATCCAATTCCCAAGTATTTTTTAGTTGGAGAGGCCGTTTTATAAACATGGATTTTCATGATGTCTCCAAACCTATAGATTCCAAATACCAAGACTCTTTATTGGCCTGTAAATTTTTTAGAACTAAAAACTTCTATTAATATCCCCTTCCCTTCTAGTTGTTGTCTTCATGGTATCAAAGTTTATATCCACTTCTTGTATCTCAAACACCATGACTAAAAAATCATTATTACTCAATTTCGTCTTATTTTTCAGCATGCTCTTCTGTAGTTTCATTTATGCACTTTGGAGCTAGTTGGATCGTCACACGAAAGAGTTTCAGGCAATGCACAGAATCCTCCGAAACACTAAGTCCGAGGTTAGAGCGAGAGAAACTGGTTACATTCTTAAACATGCTAGCTTTCCTCTAATTAATCCATATTGGATATTGAGGAGTTACACATCCAATTCCCAAGCATTTTTTAGTTGGAGAGGCCATTTTGTAAACATGGATTTTCATGATGTCTCCAAACCTATAGATTCCAAATACCAAGACTCTTTATTGGCCTGGAAATTTTTTAGAACTAAAAACTTAAATTAATATCCCCTTCCCTTTTAGTTTGTTGTCTTCATGGTATCAAAGTTTATATCCAGTTCTTGTATCTCAAACACCATGACTAAAAAATCATTATTACTCAATTTCGTCTCATTTTTCATCATGCTCTTCTGTAGTTTCATTTATGCACTTTGGAGCTAGTTGGATTGTCACACGAAAGAGTTTCAGGGAGTGCACAAAATCCTCCGAAACACTATGTCCGAGGTTAGAGCGAGAGAGAAATGGGTTACATTCTTAAACATGCTAGCTTTCCTCTAATTAATCCATATTGGATATTGAGGAGTTACACATCCAATTTCCAAGCATTTTTTAGTTGGAGAGGCCGTTTTGTAAACATGGATTTTCATGATGTCTCCAAACCTATAGATTCCAAATACCAAGACTCTTTATTGGCCTGTAAATTTTTTAGAACTAAAAACTTCTATTAATATCCCCTTCCCTTCTAGTCGTGGTCTTCTTGGTATCAAAGTTGATATCCTCTTCTTGTATCTCAAACAACATGACCAAAAAATCATCATTACTCAATTTCGTCTTTTTTTTCATCATGCTCTTCTGTAATTTCATTTATGCACTTTGATCTAGTAGGATCGTCACACGAAAGAGTTTTAGGGAATGCACAGAATCCTCCGAAACATTAAGTCCGAGGTTAGAGCGAGAGAAACTAGTTATATTCTTCAACATGGTAACTTCACTCTAATTAATCCATATTGGATATTGAGGAGTTACACATCCAATTTCCAAGCATTTCATAGTTGGAGAGGCCGTTTTGTAAACATGGATTTTCATGATGTCTCCAAACCTATAGATTCCAAATACGAAAACTCTTTATTGGCCTGTAAATTTTTTAGAACTAAAAACTACTATTAATATCCCCTTCCCTTCTAGTTGTTGTCTTCTTGGTATCAAAGTTGATATCCACTTCTTCTATCTCAAACACCATGACTAAAAAATCATTATTACTCAATTTCGTCTTATATTTCATCATGCTCTTATGTAGTTTCATTTATGCACTTTGGAGCTAGTTGGATCGTCACACGAAAGAGTTTCGGTGGAGTGCACATAATCCTCCGAAACACTAAGTCCGAGGTTAGAGCGAGAGAGAAACGGGTTACATTCTTAAACATGCTAGCTACTCTCTAATTAATCCATAATGGATTTTGAGGAGTTACACATTAAATTTCCGAGCATTTTTTAGTTGGAGAGGTCGTTCTGTAAACATGGAGTTTCATTATGGCTCCAAACGTATGGCTTCAAAATACCAAGACTCTTTACTGGCCTGTAAATTGTTTATAACCAAAAACTTCTATTAACATCCCCTTCCCTTCTGGTCGTGGTCTTCTTGGTATCAAAGTTGATATCCTCTTCTTGTATCTCAAACACCATGACCAAAAAATCATCATTACTCAATTTCATCTTTTTTTCATCATGCTCTTCTGTATTTTCATTTAGGCACTTTGGAGCGAGTTGGATCGTCACACGAAAGAGTTTCAGGGAGTGCACAATATCCTCCAAAACAATAAGTCCGAGGTTAGAGTGAGAGAGAAACGGGTTACATTCTTAAATATGCTAGCTACTCTCTAATTAATCCTTAATGGATTTTGAGGAGTTACACATTGAATTTCCGAGCATGTTTTAGTTGGAGAGGCCGTTCGGTAAACATGGAGTTTCATTATGGCTCCAAACCTATGGCTTCCAAATACCAAGAATCTTTACTGGCCTGTAAATTTTTTAGAACCAAAAACTTCTATTAACATCCCCTTCCCTTCTGGTTGTGGTCTTCTTGGTATCAAAGTTGATATCCTCTTCTTGTATCTCAAACACCATGACCAAAAAATCATCATTACTCAATTTCGTCTTTTTTTACATCATGCTCTTCTGTAATTTCATTTATGCCCTTTGTAGTTAGTAGGATCGTCACACGAAAGAGTTTCAGGGAATGCACAGAATCCTCCAAAACACTAAGTCCGAGGTTAGAGCGAGAGAGAAACGGGTTACATTCTTAAACATGCTAGCTACTCTATAATTAATCCATAATGGATTTTGAGGAGTTACACATTTAATTTCCGAGCATTTTTTAGTTGGAGAGACTGTTCTGTAAACATGGAGTTTCATTATGGCTCCAAACCTATGGCCTCCAAATACCAAGACTCTTTACTGGCCTGTAAATTATTTAGAATTAAAAATTTCTATTAATATCCCCTTCCCTTCTAGTTGTTGTCTTCATGGTATCAAAGTTTATATCCACTTCTTGTATCTCAAACACCATGACTAAAAAATCATTATTACTCAATTTCATCTTATTTTTCATCATGCTCTTCTGTAGTTTCATTTATGCACTTTGGAGCTAGTTCGATCGTCACAGGAAACAGTTTTAGGGAGTGCACAAAATCCTCCGAAACACTAAGTCCGAAGTTAGAGCGAATGAGAAACGGGTTACTATCTTAAACATGCTAGCTACTCTCTAATGAATCTATTATGGATTTTGAGGAGTTACACATTGAATTTCCGAGCATTTTTTAGTTGGAGAGGCCGTTCTGTAAACATGGAGTTTCATTATGGCTCCAAACCTATGGCTTCCAAATACCAAGACTCTTTACTGGCCTGTAAAATTTTTAGAACCAAAAACTACTATTAACATCCCCTTCCCTTCTGGTCCTGGTCTTCTTGGTATCAAAGTTGATATCCTCTTCTTTTATCTCAAACACCATGACCAAAAAATCATCATTACTCAATTTCGTCTTTTTTTCATCATGCTCTTCTGTAATTTCATTTATGCCCTTTGGAGCTAGTAGGATTGTCACACGAAAGAGTTTTAGGGAATGCACAGAATCCTCCAAAACACTAAGTCCGAGGTTAGAGCGAGAGAAACTGGTTACATTCTTAAACATGCTAGCTATCCTCTAATTAATCCATATTGGATATTGAGGAGTTATACATCCAATTTCAAAGCATTTTTTAGTTGGAGAGGCCGTTTTGTAAACATGGATTTTCATGATGTCTCCAAACCTATAGATTCCAAATACCAAGACTCTTTATTGGCCTGTAAATTTTTTAAAACTAAAAACTTCTATTAATATGCCATTCCCTTCTAGTCGTTGTCTTATTGGTATCAAAGTTGATATCCACTTCTTGTATCTCAAACACCATGATCAAAAAATCATTATTACTCAATTTCGTCTTATTTTTCATCATGCTCTTCTGTAGTTTCATTTAGGCACTTTGGAACGAGTTGGATCGTCACACGAAAGAGTTTCGGGGAGTGCAAAAATCCTCCAAAACCCTAAGTCCGAGGTTAGAGCGAGAGAGAAACGGGTTACATTCTTAAACATGCTAGCTACTCTATAATTAATCCATAATGGATTTTGAGGAGTTACACATTTAATTTCCGAGCATTTTTTAGTTGGAGAGGCCGTTCTGTAAACATGGAGTTTCATTATGGCTCCATACCTATGGCTTCCAAATACCAAGACTCTTTACTGGCCTGTAAATTTTTTAGAATTAAAAACTTCTATTAATATCCCCTTCCCTTCTAGTTGTTGTCTTCTTGGTATCAAAGTTTATATCCACTTCTTGTATCTCAAACACCATGACTAAAAAATCATTATTACTCAATTTAGTCTTATTTTTCATCATGCTCTTCTGTAGTTTCATTTATGCACTTTGGAGCTAGTTGGATCGTCATAGGAAAGAGTTTCAGGGAGTGCACAAAATCCTCCGAAACACTAAGTCCGAAGTTAGAGCGAGTGAGAAACGGGTTACTATCTTAAACATGCTAGCTACTCTCTAATTAATATATAATGGATTTTGAGGAGTTACACATTGAATTTCCGAGCATTTTTTAGTTGGAGAGGCCGTTCTGTAAACATGGAGTTTCATTATGGCTCCAAACCTATGGCTTCCAAATACCAAGACTCTTTATCGGCCGTAAAATTTTTAGAACCAAAAACTACTATTAACATCCCCTTCCCTTCGGTCCCGGTCTTCTTGGTATCAAAGTTGATATCCTCTTCTTTTATCTCAAACACCATGACCAAAAAATCATCATTACTCAATTTCGTCTTTTTTCATCATGCTCTTCGTAATTTCATTTATGCCCTTTGGAGCTAGTAGGATTGTCACACGAAAGAGTTTTAGGGAATGCACGTAATCCTCCAAAACACTAAGTCCGAGGTTAGAGCGAGAGAAACTGGTTACATTCTTAAACATGCTAGCTATCCTCTAATTAATCCATATTGGATATTGAGGAGTTACACATCCAATTTCAAAGCATTTTTTAGTTGGAGAGGCCGTTTTGTAAACATGGATTTTCATGATGTCTTCAAAACTATAGATTCCAAATACCAAGACTCTTTATTGGCCTGTAAATTTTTTAGAACTAAAAACTTCTATTAATATGCCATTCCCTTCTAGTCGTTGTCTTATTGGTATCAAAGTTGATATCCACTTCTTGTACCTCAAACACCATGATCAAAAAATCATTATTACTCAATTTCGTCTTATTTTTCATCATGCTCTTCTGTAGTTTCATTTAGGCACTTTGGAACGAGTTGGATCGTCACACGAAAGAGTTTCAGGGAGTGCAAAAAATCCTCAAAAACCCTAAGTCCGAGGTTAGAGCGAGAGAGAAACGGGTTACATTCTTAAACATGCTAGCTACTCTATAATTATTCCATAATGGATTTTGAGGAGTTACACATTTAATTTCCGAGCATTTTTTAGTTGGAGAGGCCGTTCTGTAAACATGGAGTTTCATTATGGCTCCATACCTATGGCTTCCAAATACCAAGACTCTTTATCGGCTCGTAAATTTTTTAGAATTAAAAACTTCTATTAATATCCCCTTCCCTTCTAGTTGTTGTCTTCTTGGTATCAAAGTTTATATCCACTTCTTGTATCTCAAACACCATGACTAAAAAATCATTATTACTCAACTTAGTCTTATTTTTCATCATGCTCTTCTGTAGTTTCATTTATGCACTTTGGAGCTAGTTGGATCGTCACAGGAAAGAGTTTTCGGGAGTGCACAAAATCCTCCGAAACACTAAGTCCGAAGTTAGAGCGAGTGAGAAACGGGTTACTATCTTAAACATGCTAGCTACTCTCTAATTAATATATAATGGATTTTGAGGAGTTACACATTGAATTTCCGAGCATTTTTTAGTTGGAGAGGCCCTTCTGTAAACATGGAGTTTCATTATGGCTCCAAACCTATGGCTTCCAAATACCAAGACTCTTTACTGGCCTGTAAAATTTTTAGAACCAAAAACTACTATTAACATCCCCTTCCCTTCGGTCGTGGTCTTCTTGGTATCAAAGTTGATATCCTCTTCTTGTATCTCAAACACCATGACAAAAAAATCATCATTACTCAATTTCGTCTTTTTTTCATCATGCTCTTCTCGTAATTTCATTTATGCCCTTTGGAGCTAGTAGGATTCTCACACGAAAGAGTTTTAGGGAATGCACTAATCCTCCAAAACACTAAGTCCGAGGTTAGAGCGAGAGAAACTGGTTACATTCTTAAACATTCTAGGTATCCTCTAATTAATCCATATTGGATATTGAGGAGTTACACATCCAATTTCTAAGCATTTTTTAGTTGGAGAGGCCGTTTTGTAAACATGGATGTTCATGATGTCTCCAAACCTATACATTCCAAATACCAAGACTCTTTATTGGCCTGTAAATTTTTCGAACTAAAAACTTCTATTAATATGCCATTCCCTTTTAGTCATTGTCTTATTGGTATCAAAGTTGATATCCACTTCTTGTATCTCAAACACCATGATCAAAAAATCATTATTACTCAATTTCGTCTTATTTTTCATCATGCTCTTCTGCAGTTTCATTTAGGCACTTTGGAGCGAGTTGGATCGTCACACGAATGAGTTTCGGTGGAGTTCACAAAATCCTCCAAAACACTAAGTCCGAGGTTAGAGCGAGAGAGAAACGGGTTACATTCTTAAACATGCTAGCTACTCTATAATTAATCCATAATGTATTTTGAGGAGTTACACAATTTATTTCCGAGCATTTTTTAGTTGGAGAGGCCGTTCTGTAAACATGGAGTTTCATTATGGCTCCAAACCTATGGCTTCCAAATACCAAGACTCTTTACTGGCCTGTAAAATTTTTAGAACCAAAAACTACTATTAACATCCCCTTCCCTTCTGGTCCTGGTCTTCTTGGTATCAAAGTTGATATCCTCTTCTTTTATCTCAAACACCATGACCAAAAAATCATCATTACTCAATTTCGTCTTTTTTCATCATGCTCTTCTTAATTTCATTTATGCCCTTTGGAGCTAGTAGGATTGTCACACGAAAGAGTTTTAGGGAATGCACGTAATCCTCCAAAACACTAAGTCCGAGGTTAGAGCGAGAGAAACTGGTTACATTCTTAAACATGCTAGCTATCCTCTAATTAATCCATATTGGATATTGAGGAGTTACACATCCAATTTCAAAGCATTTTTTAGTTGGAGAGGCCGTTTTGTAAACATGGATTTTCATGATGTCTCCAAACCTATAGATTCCAAATACCAAGACTCTTTATTGGCCTGTAAATTTTTTAGAACTAAAAACTTCTATTAATATGCCATTCCCTTCTAGTCGTTGTCTTATTGGTATCAAAGTTGATATCCACTTCTTGTATCTCAAACACCATGATCAAAAAATCATTATTACTCAATTTCGTCTTAACATGCTCTTCTGTAGTTTCATTTAGGCACTTTGGAACGAGTTGGATCGTCACACGAAAGAGTTTCAGGGAGTGCAAAAAATCCTCCAAAACCCTAAGTCCGAGGTTAGAGCGAGAGAGAAATGGGTTACATTCTTAAACATGCTAGCTACTCTATAATTAATCCATAATGGATTTTGAGGAGTTACACATTTAATTTCCGAGCATTTTTTAGTTGGAGAGGCCGTTCTGTAAACATGGAGTTTCATTATGGCTCCATACCTATGGCTTCCAAATACCAAGACTCTTTATCGGCCCGTAAATTTTTTAGAATTAAAAACTTCTATTAATATCCCCTTCCCTTCTAGTTGTTGTCTTCTTGGTATCAAAGTTTATATCCACTTCTTGTATCTCAAACACCATGACTAAAAAATCATTATTACTCAACTTAGTCTTATTTTTCATCATGCTCTTCTGTAGTTTCATTTATGCACTTTGGAGCTAGTTGGATCGTCACGGAAAGAGTTTCGAGGAGTGCACAAAATCCTCGAAACACTAAGTCCGAAGTTAGAGCGAGTGAGAAACGGGTTACTATCTTAAACATGCTAGCTACTCTCTAATTAATATATAATGGATTTTGAGGAGTTACACATTGAATTTCCGAGCATTTTTTAGTTGGAGAGGCCGTTCTGTAAACATGGAGTTTCATTATGGCTCCAAACCTATGGCTTCCAAATACCAAGACTCTTTACTGGCCTGTAAAATTTTTAGAACCAAAAACTACTATTAACATCCCCTTCCCTTCTGGTCGTGGTCTTCTTGGTATCAAAGTTGATATCCTCTTCTTGTATCTCAAACACCATGACAAAAAAATCATCATTACTCAATTTCGTCTTTTTTTCATCATGCTCTTCTGTAATTTCATTTATGCCCTTTGGAGCTAGTAGGATTCTCACACGAAAGAGTTTTAGGGAATGCACAGAATCCTCCAAAACACTAAGTCCGAGGTTAGAGCGAGAGAAACTGGTTACATTCTTAAACATGCTAGCTATCCTCTAATTAATCCATATTGGATATTGAGGAGTTACACATCCAATTTCTAAGCATTTTTTAGTTGGAGAGGCCGTTTTGTAAACATGGATGTTCATGATGTCTCCAAACCTATACATTCCAAATACCAAGACTCTTTATTGGCCTGTAAATTTTTCAGAACTAAAAACTTCTATTAATATGCCATTCCCTTTTAGTCATTGTCTTCTTGGTATCAAAGTTGATATCCACTTCTTGTATCTCAAACACCATGATCAAAAAATCATTATTACTCAATTTCGTCTTATTTTTCATCATGCTCTTCTGCAGTTTCATTTAGGCACTTTGGAGCGAGTTGGATCGTCACACGAATGAGTTTCAGGGAGTTCACAAAATCCTCCAAAACACTAAGTCCGAGGTTAGAGCGAGAGAGAAACGGGTTACATTCTTAAACATGCTAGCTACTCTATAATTAATCCATAATGTATTTTGAGGAGTTACACAAATTATTTCCGAGCATTTGTTAGTTAGAGAGGCCGTTCTGTAAACATGGAGTTTCATTATGGCTCCAAACCTATGGCTTCCAAATACCAAGACTCTTTACTGGCCTATAGATATTTTAGAACCAAAAAGTTCTATTAACATCCCCTTCCCTTCTGGTCGTGGTCTTCTTGGTATGAAAGTTGATATCCTCTTCTTGTATCTCAAACACCATGACGAAAAAATCATCATTACTCAATTTCGTCTTTTTTCATCATGCTCTTCTGTAATTTCATTTATGCCCTTTGGAGCTAGTAGGATTGTCACACGAAAGAGTTTTAGGGAATGCACAAAATCCTCCAAAACACTAAGTCCGAGGTTAGAGCGAGAGAAACTGGTTACATTCTTAAACATGCTAGCTATCCTCTAATTAATCCATATTGGATATTGAGGAGTTACACATCCAATTTCAAAGCATTTTTTAGTTGGAGAGGCCGTTTTGTAAACATGGATTTTCATGATGTCTCCAAACCTATAGATTCCAAATACCAAGACTCTTTATTGGCTCCGTAAATTTTTTAGAACTAAAAACTTCTATTAATATGCCATTCCCTTCTAGTCGTTGTCTTATTGGTATCAAAGTTGATATCCACTTCTTGTATCTCAAACACCATGATCAAAAAATCATTATTACTCAATTTCATCTTATTTTTCATCATGCTCTTCTGTAGTTTCATTTAGGCACTTTGGAACGAGTTGGATCGTCACACGAAAGAGTTTCAGGGAGTGCAAAAAATCCTCCAAAACCCTAAGTCCGAGGTTAGAGCGAGAGAGAAACGGGTTACATTCTTAAACATGCTAGCTACTCTATAATTAATCCATAATGGATTTTGAGGAGTTACACATTTAATTTCCGAGCATTTTTTAGTTGGAGAGGCCGTTCTGTAAACATGGAGTTTCATTATGGCTCCATACCTATGGCTTCCAAATACCAAGACTCTTTACTGGCCTGTAAATTTTTTAGAATTAAAAACTTCTATTAATATCCCCTTCCCTTCTAGTTGTTGTCTTCTTGGTATCAAAGTTTATATCCACTTCTTGTATCTCAAACACCATGACTAAAAAATCATTATTACTCAACTTAGTCTTATTTTTCATCATGCTCTTCTGTAGTTTCATTTATGCACTTTGGAGCTAGTTGGATCGTCACAGGAAAGAGTTTCAGGGAGTGCACAAAATCCTCCGAAACACTAAGTCCGAAGTTAGAGCGAGTGAGAAACGGGTTACTATCTTAAACATGCTAGCTACTCTCTAATTAATATATAATGGATTTTGAGGAGTTACACATTGAATTTCCGAGCATTTTTTAGTTGGAGAGGCCGTTCTGTAAACATGGAGTTTCATTATGGCTCCAAACCTATGGCTTCCAAATACCAAGACTCTTTACTGGCCTATAAAATTTTTAGAACCAAAAACTACTATTAACATCCCCTTCCCTTCTGGTCGTGGTCTTCTTGATATCAAAGTTGATATCCTCTTCTTGTATCTCAAACACCATGACAAAAAAATCATCATTACTCAATTTCGTCTTTTTTTCATCATGCTCTTCTGTAATTTCATTTATGCCCTTTGGAGCTAGTAGGATTCTCACACGAAAGAGTTTTAGGGAATGCACAGAATCCTCCAAAACACTAAGTCCGAGGTTAGAGCGAGAGAAACTGGTTACATTCTTAAACATTCTAGGTATCCTCTAATTAATCCATATTGGATATTGAGGAGTTACACATCCAATTTCTAAGCATTTTTTAGTTGGAGAGGCCGTTTTGTAAACATGGATGTTCATGATGTCTCCAAACCTATACATTCCAAATACCAAGACTCTTTATTGGCTCGTAAATTTTTTAGAACTAAAAACTTCTATTAATATGCCATTCCCTTTTAGTCATTGTCTTCTTGGTATCAAAGTTGATATCCACTTCTTGTATCTCAAACACCATGATCAAAAAATCATTATTACTCAATTTCGTCTTATTTTTCATCATGCTCTTCTAGTTTCATTTAGGCACTTTGGAGCGAGTTGGATCGTCACACGAATGAGTTTCGGTGGAGTTCACAAAATCCTCCAAAACACTAAGTCCGAGGTTAGAGCGAGAGAGAAACGGGTTACATTCTTAAACATGCTAGCTACTCTATAATTAATCCATAATGTATTTTGAGGAGTTACACAAATTATTTCCGAGCATTTGTTAGTTAGAGAGGCCGTTCTGTAAACATGGAGTTTCATTATGGCTCCAAACCTATGGCTTCCAAATACCAAGACTCTTTACTGGCCTATAGATATTTTAGAACCAAAAACTTCTATTAACATCCCCTTCCCTTCTGGTCGTGGTCTTCTTGGTATGAAAGTTGATATCCTCTTCTTGTATCTCAAAAACCATGACGAAAAAATCATCATTACTCAATTTCGTCTTTTTTTCATCATGCTCTTCTGTAATTTCATTTATGCACTTTTATCTAGTAGGATCGTCACACGAAACTGTTTCAGGGAATGCACAGAATCCTCCGAAATACTAAGTCCGAGGTTAGAGCGAGAGAAACTGGTTACATTCTTAAACATGCTAGCTTTCCTCTAATTAATCCATATTGGATATTGAGGAGTTACACATCCAAGTCCCAAGCATTTTTTAGTTGGAGAGGCCGTTTTGTAAACATGGATTTTCATGATGTCTCCAAACCTATAGATTCCAAATACCAAGACTCTTTATTGGCCTGTAAACTTTTTAGAACTAAAAACTTCTATTAATATCCCCTTCCCTTCTAGCCATTGTCTTCTTGGTATCAATGTTGATATCCACTTCTTGTATCTCAAACACCGTGACTAAAAAATCATTATTACTCAATTTCTTCTTATTTTTCATCATGCTCTTCTGTAGTTTCCATTATGCACTTTGGAGCTAGTTGGATCGTCACACGAAAGAGTTTCAGGGAGTGCAAAAAATCCTCCGAAACACTAAGTCCGAGGTTAGAGCGTGAGAGAAACGGGTTACATTATTAAACATGCTAGCTACTCTCTAATTAATCCATAATGGATTTTGAGGAGTTACACGTTGAATTTTCGAGTATTTTTTAGTTGGAGAGGCCGTTCTGTAAACATGGAGTTTCATTATGGCTCCAAACCAATGGCTTCCAAATACCAAGACTCTTTACAGGCCTGTAAATTTTTTAGAACCAAAAACTTCTATTAACATCCCCTTCCCTTCTGGTCGTGGTCTTCTTGGTATGAAAGTTGATATCCTCTTCTTGTATCTCAAACACCATGACCAAAAAATCATCATTACTCAATTTCTTCTTTTTTTTCATCATGCTCTTCTGTAATTTCATTTATGCCCTTTGGAGCTAGTAGGATCGTCATACGAAAGAGTTTTAGGGAATGCACGTAATCCTCCGAAACACTAAGTCCGAGGTTAGAGAGAGAGAGAAACGGGTTACATTCTTAAACATGCTAGCTACTCTCTAATTAATCCATAATGGATTTTGAGGAGTTACACATTGAATTTCCGAGCATTTTTTAGTTGGAGAGGCCGTTCTGTAAACATGGAGTTTCATTATGGCTCCAAACCTATGGCTTCCAAATACCAAGACTCTTTACTGGCCAATAAATTTTTTAGAACCAAAAACTTCTATCAACATCCCCTTCCCTTCTGGTCGTGGTCTTCTTGGTATCAAATTTGATATCCGGTTCTTGTATCTCAAACACCATGACCAAAAAATCATCATTACTCAATTTCGTCTTTTTTTCATCATGCTCTTCTCGTAATTTCATTTATGCACTTTGATCTAGTAGGATCGTCACACGAAAGAGTTTCGGGCAATGCACGAGAATCCTCCGAAACACTAAGTCCGAGGTTAGAGCGAGAGAAACTGGTTACATTCTTAAACATGATAGCTTTCCTCTAATTAATCCATATTGGATATTGAGGAGTTACACATCCAATTCCCAAGCATTTTTTAGTTGGAGAGGCCGTTTTTTAAACATGGATTTTCATGATGTCTCCAAACCTATAGATTCCAAATACCAAGACTCTTTATTGGCCTGTAAACTTTTTAGAACTAAAAACTTCAATTAATATCCCCTTCCTTTCTAGTCATTGTCTTCTTGGTATCAAAGTTGATATCCACTTCTTGTATCTCAAACACCGTGACTAAACAATCATTATTACTCAATTTCTTCTTATTTTTCATCATGCTCTTCTATAGTTTCATTTATGCACTTTGGAGCTAGTTGGATGGTCACACGAAAGAGTTTCAGGGAGTGCACAAAATCCTCCGAAACACTAAGTCCGAGGTTAGAGCGTGAGAGAAACGGGTTACATTCTTAAACATGCTAGCTACTCTCTAATTAATCCATAATGGATTTTGAGGAGTTACACATTGAATTTTCGAGTATTTTTTAGTTGGAGAGGCCGTTCTGTAAACATGGAGTTTCATTATGGCTCCAAACCAATGGCTTCCAAATACCAAGACTCTTTACAGGCCTGTAAATTTTTTAGAAAAAAAAACTTCTATTAACATCCCCTTCCCTTCTGGTCGTGGTCTTCTTGGTATGAAAGTTGATATCCTCTTCTTGTATCTCAAACACCATGACCAAAAAATCATCATTACTCAATTTCTTCTTTTTTTCATCATGCTCTTCTGTAATTTCATTTATGCCCTTTGGAGCTAGTAGGATCGTCATTCGAAAGAGTTTTAGGGAATGCACAGAATCCTCCGAAACACTAAGTCCAAGGTTAGAGAGAGAGAGAAACGGGTTACATTCTTAAACATGCTAGCTACTCTCTAATTAATCCATAATGGATTTTGAGGAGTTACACATTGAATTTCCGAGCATTTTTTAGTTGGAGAGGCCGTTCTGTAAACATGGAGTTTCATTATGGCTCCAAACCTATGGCTTCCAAATACCAAGACTCTTTACTGGCCTGTAAATTTTTTAGAACCAAAAACTTCTATCAACATCCCCTTCCCTTCGGTCGTGGTCTTCTTGGTATGAAAGTTGATATCCGGTTCTTGTATCTCAAACACCATGACCAAAAAATCATCATTACTCAATTTCGTCTTTTTCATCATGCTCTTCTCGTAATTTCATTTATGCACTTTGATCTAGTAGGATCGTCACACGAAAGAGTTTCGGGCAATGCACGAATCCTCCGAAACACTAAGTCCGAGGTTAGAGCGAGAGAAACTGGTTACATTCTTAAACATGCTAGCTTTCCTCTAATTAATCCATATTGGATATTGAGGAGTTACACATCCAATTCCCAAGCATTTTTTAGTTGGAGAGGCCGTTTTGTAAACATGGATTTTCATGATGTCTCCAAACCTATAGATTCCAAATACCAAGACTCTTTATTGGCCCGTAAACTTTTTAGAACTAAAAACTTCTATTAATATCCCCTTCCCTTCTAGTCATTGTCTTCTTGGTATCAATGTTGATATCCACTTCTTGTATCTCAAACACCGTGACTAAAAAATCATTATTACTCAATTTCTTCTTATTTTTCATCATGCTCTTCTGTAGTTTCATTTATGCACTTTGGAGCTAGTTGGATCGTCACACGAAAGAGTTTCGTGGAGTGCAAAAAATCCTCCGAAACACTAAGTCCGAGGTTAGAGCGTGAGAGAAACGGGTTACATTCTTAAACATGCTAGCTACTCTCTAATTAATCCATAATGGATTTTGAGGAGTTACGGATTGAATTTCCGAGTATTTTTTAGTTGGAGAGGCCGTTCGTAAACATGGAGATTCATTATGGCTCCAAACCAATGGCTTCAAAATACCAAGACTCTTTACAGGCCTGTAAATTTTTTAGAAAAAAAAACTTCTATTAACATCCCCTTCCCTTCGGTCGTGGTCTTCTTGGTATGAAAGTTGATATCCTCTTCTTGTATCTCAAACACCATGACCAAAAAATCATCATTACTCAATTTCTTCTTTTTTTTCATCATGCTCTTCGTAATTTCATTTATGCCCTTTGGAGCTAGTAGGATCGTCATACGAAAGAGTTTTAGGGAATGCACGGAATCCTCCGAAACACTAAGTCCGAGGTTAGAGAGAGAGAGAAACGGGTTACATTCTTAAACATGCTAGCTACTCTCTAATTAATCCATAATGGATTTTGAGGAGTTACACATTGAATTTCCGAGCATTTTTTAGTTGGAGAGGCCGTTCTGTAAACATGGAGTTTCATTATGGCTCCAAACCTATGGCTTCCAAATACCAAGACTCTTTCTTGGCCAATAAATTTTTTAGAACCAAAAACTTCTATCAACATCCCCTTCCCTTTCGGGTCGTGGTCTTCTTGGTATCAAAGTTGATATCCGGTTCTTGTATCTCAAACACCATGACCAAAAAATCATCATTACTCAATTTCGTCTTTTTTTCATCATGCTCTTCCGTAATTTCATTTATGCACTTTGATCTAGTAGGATCGTCACACGAAAGAGTTTCGGGCAATGCACGAATCCTCCGAAACACTAAGTCCGAGGTTAGAGCGAGAGAAACTGGTTACATTCTTAAACATGATAGCTTTCCTCTAATTAATCCATATTGGATATTGAGGAGTTACACATCCAATTCCCAAGCATTTTTTAGTTGGAGAGGCCGTTTTTTAAACATGGATTTTCATGATGTCTCCAAACCTATAGATTCCAAATACCAAGACTCTTTATTGGCTCGTAAACTTTTTAGAACTAAAAACTTCAATTAATATCCCCTTCCTTTCTAGTCATTGTCTTCTTGGTATCAAAGTTGATATCCACTTCTTGTATCTCAAACACCGTGACTAAACAATCATTATTACTCAATTTCTTCTTATTTTTCATCATGCTCTTCTATAGTTTCATTTATGCACTTTGGAGCTAGTTGGATCGTCACACGAAAGAGTTTCGTGGAGTGCACAAAATCCTCCGAAACACTAAGTCCGAGGTTAGAGCGTGAGAGAAACGGGTTACATTCTTAAACATGCTAGCTACTCTCTAATTAATCCATAATGGATTTTGAGGAGTTACACATTGAATTTTCGAGTATTTTTTAGTTGGAGAGGCCGTTCTGTAAACATGGAGTTTCATTATGGCTCCAAACCAATGGCTTCCAAATACCAAGACTCTTTACAGGCCTGTAAATTTTTTAGAAAAAAAAACTTCTATTAACATCCCCTTCCCATCTGGTCGTGGTCTTCTTGGTATGAAAGTTGATATCCTCTTCTTGTATCTCAAACACCATGACCAAAAAATCATCATTACTCAATTTCTTCTTTTTTTCATCATGCTCTTCTCGTAATTTCATTTATGCCCTTTGGAGCTAGTAGGATCGTCATTCGAAAGAGTTTTAGGGAATGCACAGAATCCTCCGAAACATTAAGTCCAAGGTTAGAGAGAGAGAGAAACGGGTTACATTCTTAAACATGCTAGCTACTCTCTAATTAATCCATAATGGATTTTGAGGAGTTACACATTGAATTTCCGAGCATTTTTTAGTTGGAGAGGCCGTTTCGTAAACATGGAGTTTCATTATGGCTCCAAACCTATGGCTTCCAAATACCAAGACTCTTTACCGGCCAATAAATTTTTTAGAACCAAAAACTTCTATCAACATCCCCTTCCCTTCTGGTCGTGGTCTTCTTGGTATCAAAGTTGATATCCGGTTCTTGTATCTCAAACACCATGACCAAAAAATCATCATTACTCAATTTCGTCTTTTTTTCATCATGCTCTTCTGTAATTTCATTTATGCACTTTGATCTAGTAGGATCGTCACACGAAAGAGTTTCGGGGCAATGCACAGAATCCTCCGAAACACTAAGTCCGAGGTTAGAGCGAGAGAAACTGGTTACATTCTTAAACATGATAGCTTTCCTCTAATTAATCCATATTGGATATTGAGGAGTTAGACATCCAATTCCCAAGCATTTTTTAGTTGGAGAGGCCGTTTTTTAAACATGGATTTTCATGATGTCTCCAAACCTATAGATTCCAAATACCAAGACTCTTTATTGGCCTGTAAACTTTTTAGAACTAAAAACTTCAATTAATATCCCCTTCCTTTCTAGTCATTGTCTTCTTGGTATCAAAGTTGATATCCACTTCTTGTATCTCAAACACCGTGACTAAACAATCATTATTACTCAATTTCTTCTTATTTTTCATCATGCTCTTCTATAGTTTCATTTATGCACTTTGGAGCTAGTTGGATGGTCACACGAAAGAGTTTCGTGGAGTGCACAAAATCCTCCGAAACACTAAGTCCGAGGTTAGAGCGTGAGAGAAACGGGTTACATTCTTAAACATGCTAGCTACTCTCTAATTAATCCATAATGGATTTTGAGGAGTTACACATTGAATTTTCGAGTATTTTTTAGTTGGAGAGGCCGTTCTGTAAACATGGAGTTTCATTATGGCTCCAAACCAATGGCTTCCAAATACCAAGACTCTTTACAGGCCTGTAAATTTTTTAGAAAAAAAAACTTCTATTAACATCCCCTTCCCTTCTGGTCGTGGTCTTCTTGGTATGAAAGTTGATATCCTCTTCTTGTATCTCAAACACCATGACCAAAAAATCATCATTACTCAATTTCTTCTTTTTTTCATCATGCTCTTCTGTAATTTCATTTATGCCCTTTGGAGCTAGTAGGATCGTCATTCGAAAGAGTTTTAGGGAATGCACATAATCCTCCGAAACACTAAGTCCAAGGTTAGAGAGAGAGAGAAACGGGTTACATTCTTAAACATGCTAGCTACTCTCTAATTAATCCATAATGGATTTTGAGGAGTTACACATTGAATTTCCGAGCATTTTTTAGTTGGAGAGGCCGTTTCGTAAACATGGAGTTTCATTATGGCTCCAAACCTATGGCTTCCAAATACCAAGACTCTTTACCGGCCTGTAAATTTTTTAGAACCAAAAACTTCTATCAACATCCCCTTCCCTTCGGTCGTGGTCTTCTTGGTATGAAAGTTGATATCCGGTTCTTGTATCTCAAACACCATGACCAAAAAATCATCATTACTCAATTTCGTCTTTTTCATCATGCTCTTCTGTAATTTCATTTATGCACTTTGATCTAGTAGGATCGTCACACGAAAGAGTTTCAGGCAATGCACAGAATCCTCCGAAACACTAAGTCCGAGGTTAGAGCGAGAGAAACTGGTTACATTCTTAAACATGCTAGCTTTCCTCTAATTAATCCATATTGGATATTGAGGAGTTACACATCCAATTCCCAAGCATTTTTTAGTTGGAGAGGCCGTTTTGTAAACATGGATTTTCATGATGTCTCCAAACCTATAGATTCCAAATACCAAGACTCTTTATTGGCCTGTAAACTTTTTAGAACTAAAAACTTCTATTAATATCCCCTTCCCTTCTAGTCATTGTCTTCTTGGTATCAATGTTGATATCCACTTCTTGTATCTCAAACACCGTGACTAAAAAATCATTATTACTCAATTTCTTCTTATTTTTCATCATGCTCTTCTGTAGTTTCATTTATGCACTTTGGAGCTAGTTGGATCGTCACACGAAAGAGTTTCAGGGAGTGCAAAAAATCCTCCGAAACACTAAGTCCGAGGTTAGAGCGTGAGAGAAACGGGTTACATTCTTAAACATGCTAGCTACTCTCTAATTAATCCATAATGGATTTTGAGGAGTTACAGATTGAATTTCCGAGTATTTTTTAGTTGGAGAGGCCGTTCTGTAAACATGGAGATTCATTATGGCTCCAAACCAATGGCTTCAAAATACCAAGACTCTTTACAGGCCTGTAAATTTTTTAGAACAAAAAACTTCTATTAACATCCCCTTCCCTTCTGGTCGTGGTCTTCTTGGTATGAAAGTTGATATCCTCTTCTTGTATCTCAAACACCATGACCAAAAAATCATCATTACTCAATTTCTTCTTTTTTTTCATCATGCTCTTCCGTAATTTCATTTATGCCCTTTGGAGCTAGTAGGATCGTCATACGAAAGAGTTTTAGGGAATGCACAGAATCCTCCGAAACACTAAGTCCGAGGTTAGAGAGAGAGAGAAACGGGTTACATTCTTAAACATGCTAGCTACTCTCTAATTAATCCATAATGGATTTTGAGGAGTTACACATTGAATTTCCGAGCATTTTTTAGTTGGAGAGGCCGTTCTGTAAACATGGAGTTTCATTATGGCTCCAAACCTATGGCTTCCAAATACCAAGATTCTTTACTGGCCAATAAATTTTTTAGAACCAAAAACTTCTATCAACATCCCCTTCCCTTCTGGTCGTGGTCTTCTTGGTATCAAAGTTGATATCCGGTTCTTGTATCTCAAACACCATGACCAAAAAATCATCATTACTCAATTTCGTCTTTTTTTCATCATGCTCTTCTGTAATTTCATTTATGCACTTTGATCTAGTAGGATCGTCACACGAAAGAGTTTCAGGCAATGCACAGAATCCTCCGAAACACTAAGTCCGAGGTTAGAGCGAGAGAAACTGGTTACATTCTTAAACATGATAGCTTTCCTCTAATTAATCCATATTGGATATTGAGGAGTTACACATCCAATTCCCAAGCATTTTTTAGTTGGAGAGGCCGTTTTTTAAACATGGATTTTCATGATGTCTCCAAACCTATAGATTCCAAATACCAAGACTCTTTATTGGCCTGTAAACTTTTTAGAACTAAAAACTTCAATTAATATCCCCTTCCTTTCTAGTCATTGTCTTCTTGGTATCAAAGTTGATATCCACTTCTTGTATCTCAAACACCATGACCAAAAAATCATCATTACTCAATTTCTTCTTTTTTTTCATCATGCTCTTCTGTAATTTCATTTATGCCCTTTGGAGCTAGTAGGATCGTCATACGAAAGAGTTTTAGGGAATGCACGAATCCTCCGAAACACTAAGTCCGAGGTTAGAGAGAGAGAGAAACGGGTTACATTCTTAAACATGCTAGCTACTCTCTAATTAATCCATAATGGATTTTGAGGAGTTACACATTGAATTTCCGAGCATTTTTTAGTTGGAGAGGCCGTTTCGTAAACATGGAGTTTCATTATGGCTCCAAACCTATGGCTTCCAAATACCAAGATTCTTTACCGGCCAATAAATTTTTTAGAACCAAAAACTTCTATCAACATCCCCTTCCCTTCTGGTCGTGGTCTTCTTGGTATCAAAGTTGATATCCGGTTCTTGTATCTCAAACACCATGACCAAAAAATCATCATTACTCAATTTCGTCTTTTTTTCATCATGCTCTTCTGTAATTTCATTTATGCACTTTGATCTAGTAGGATCGTCACACGAAAGAGTTTCAGGCAATGCATTTAATCCTCCGAAACACTAAGTCCGAGGTTAGAGCGAGAGAAACTGGTTACATTCTTAAACATGATAGCTTTCCTCTAATTAATCCATATTGGATATTGAGGAGTTACACATCCAATTCCCAAGCATTTTTTAGTTGGAGAGGCCGTTTTTTAAACATGGATTTTCATGATGTCTCCAAACCTATAGATTCCAAATACCAAGACTCTTTATTGGCCTGTAAACTTTTTAGAACTAAAAACTTCAATTAATATCCCCTTCCTTTCTAGTCATTGTCTTCTTGGTATCAAAGTTGATATCCACTTCTTGTATCTCAAACACCGTGACTAAACAATCATTATTACTCAATTTCTTCTTATTTTTCATCATGCTCTTCTATAGTTTCATTTATGCACTTTGGAGCTAGTTGGATCGTCACACGAAAGAGTTTCAGGGAGTGCACAAAATCCTCCGAAACACTAAGTCCGAGGTTAGAGCGTGAGAGAAACGGGTTACATTCTTAAACATGCTAGCTACTCTCTAATTAATCCATAATGGATTTTGAGGAGTTACACATTGAATTTTCGAGTATTTTTTAGTTGGAGAGGCCGTTCTGTAAACATGGAGTTTCATTATGGCTCCAAACCAATGGCTTCCAAATACCAAGACTCTTTACGAGCCTGTAAATTTTTTAGAAAAAAAAAACTTCTATTAACATCCCCTTCCCATCTGGTCGTGGTCTTCTTGGTTTGAAAGTTGATATCCTCTTCTTGTATCTCAAACACCATGACCAAAAAATCATCATTACTCAATTTCTTCTTTTTTTCATCATGCTCTTCTGTAATTTCATTTATGCCCTTTGGAGCTAGTAGGATCGTCATTCGAAAGAGTTTTAGGGAATGCACGAATCCTCCGAAACACTAAGTCCAAGGTTAGAGAGAGAGAGAAACGGGTTACATTCTTAAACATGCTAGCTACTCTCTAATTAATCCATAATGGATTTTGAGGAGTTACACATTGAATTTCCGAGCATTTTTTAGTTGGAGAGGCCGTTCTGTAAACATGGAGTTTCATTATGGCTCCAAACCTATGGCTTCCAAATACCAAGACTCTTTACTGGCCTGTAAATTTTTTAGAACCAAAAACTTCTATCAACATCCCCTTCCCTTCTGGTCGTGGTCTTCTTGGTATGAAAGTTGATATCCGGTTCTTGTATCTCAAACACCATGACCAAAAAATCATCATTACTCAATTTCGTCTTTTTCATCATGCTCTTCTGTAATTTCATTTATGCACTTTGATCTAGTAGGATCGTCACACGAAAGAGTTTCGGGCAATGCACGTAATCCTCCGAAACACTAAGTCCGAGGTTAGAGCGAGAGAAACTGGTTACATTCTTAAACATGCTAGCTTTCCTCTAATTAATCCATATTGGATATTGAGGAGTTACACATCCAATTCCCAAGCATTTTTTAGTTGGAGAGGCCGTTTTGTAAACATGGATTTTCATGATGTCTCCAAACCTATAGATTCCAAATACCAAGACTCTTTATTGGCCCGTAAACTTTTTAGAACTAAAAACTTCTATTAATATCCCCTTCCCTTCTAGTCATTGTCTTCTTGGTATCAATGTTGATATCCACTTCTTGTATCTCAAACACCGTGACTAAAAAATCATTATTACTCAATTTCTTCTTATTTTTCATCATGCTCTTCTCGTAGTTTCATTTATGCACTTTGGAGCTAGTTGGATCGTCACACGAAAGAGTTTCGTGGAGTGCAAAAAATCCTCCGAAACACTAAGTCCGAGGTTAGAGCGTGAGAGAAACGGGTTACATTCTTAAACATGCTAGCTACTCTCTAATTAATCCATAATGGATTTTGAGGAGTTACAGATTGAATTTCCGAGTATTTTTTAGTTGGAGAGGCCGTTCTGTAAACATGGAGATTCATTATGGCTCCAAACCAATGGCTTCAAAATACCAAGACTCTTTACAGGCCTGTAAATTTTTTAGAACAAAAAACTTCTATTAACATCCCCTTCCCTTCGGTCGTGGTCTTCTTGGTATGAAAGTTGATATCCTCTTCTTGTATCTCAAACACCATGACCAAAAAATCATCATTACTCAATTTCTTCTTTTTTTTTCATCATGCTCTTCGTAATTTCATTTATGCCCTTTGGAGCTAGTAGGATCGTCATACGAAAGAGTTTTAGGGAATGCACAGAATCCTCCGAAACACTAAGTCCGAGGTTAGAGAGAGAGAGAAACGGGTTACATTCTTAAACATGCTAGCTACTCTCTAAATAATCCATAATGGATTTTGAGGAGTTACACATTGAATTTCCGAGCATTTTTTAGTTGGAGAGGCCGTTCTGTAAACATGGAGTTTCATTATGGCTCCAAACCTATGGCTTCCAAATACCAAGACTCTTTACTGGCCTATAAATTTTTTAGAACCAAAAACTTCTATCAACATCCCCTTCCCTTCTGGTCGTGGTCTTCTTGGTATCAAAATTGATATCCGGTTCTTGTATCTCAAACACCATGACCAAAAAATCATCATTACTCAATTTCGTCTTTTTTTCATCATGCTCTTCTGTAATTTCATTTATGCACTTTGATCTAGTAGGATCGTCACACGAAAGAGTTTCGGGCAATGCACGAATCCTCCGAAACACTAAGTCTGAGGTTAGAGCGAGAGAAACTGGTTACATTCTTAAACATGCTAGCTTTCCTCTAATTAATCCATATTGGATATTGAGGAGTTACACATCCAATTCCCATGCATTTTTTAGTTGGAGAGGCCGTTTTTTAAACATGGATTTTCATGATGTCTCCAAACCTATAGATTCCAAATACCAAGACTCTTTATTGGCCTGTAAACTTTTTAGAACTAAAAACTTCTATTAATATCCCCTTCCCTTCTAGTCATTGTCTTCTTGGTATCAAGGTTGATATCCACTTCTTGTATCTCAAACACCGTGACTAAAAAATCATTATCACTCAATTTCTTCTTATTTTTCATCATGCTCTTCTGTAGTTTCATTTATGCACTTTGGAGCTAGTTGGATCGTCACACGAAAGAGTTTCAGGGAGTGCACAAAATCCTCCGAAACACTAAGTCCCAGGTTAGAGCGTGAGAGAAACGGGTTACAATCTTAAACATGCTAGCTACTCTCTAATTAATCCATAATGGATTTTGAGGAGTTACACATTGAATTTTCGAGTATTTTTTAGTTGGAGAGGCCGTTCTGTAAACATGGAGTTTCATTATGGCTCCAAACCAATGGCTTCCAAATACCAAGACTCTTTACAGCCTCGTAAATTTTTTAGAAAAAAAAACTTCTATTAACATCCCCTTCCCTTCTGGTCGTGGTCTTCTTGGTATGAAAGTTGATTTCCTCTTCTTGTATCTCAAACACCATGACAAAAAAATCATCAGTACTCAATTTCGTCTTTTTTTTCATCATGCTCTTCTGTAATTTCATTTATGCACTTTGATCTAGTAGGATTGTCACACGAGAGAGTTTCAGGGAATGCACAGAATCCTCCGAAACACTAAGTCCGAGGTTAGAGCGAGAGAAACTGGGTACATTCATAAACATGCTAGCTTTCCTCTAATTAATCCATATTGGATATTGAGGAGTTACACATCCAATTCCCAAGCATTTTTTAGTTGGAGAGGTCGTTTTGTAAACATGGATTTTCATGATGTCTCTAAACCTATAGATTCCAAATACCAAGACTCTTTATTGGCCTGTAATTTTTTTAGAACTAAAAACTTCTATTAATATCCCCTTCCCTTCTAATCATTGCCTTCTTGGTATCAAAGTTGATATCCACTTCTTGTATCTCAAACACCGTGACTAAAAAATCATTATTACTCAATTTCTTCTTATTTTTCATCATGCTCTTCTGTAGTTTCATTTATGCACTTTGGAGCTAGTTGGATCGTCACACGAAAGAGTTTCGGGGAGTGCACAAAATCCTCCGAAACACTAAGTCTGAGGTTAGAGCGAGAGAGAAACGGGTTACATTCTTAAACATGTTAGCTACTCTCTAATTAATCCATAATGGATTTAGAGGAGTTACACATTGAATTTCCGAGTATTTTTTAGTTGGAGAGGCCGTTCTGTAAACATGGAGTTTCATTATGGCTCCAAACCTATGGCTTCTAAATACCAAGACTCTTTATTGGCTGTAAATTTTTTAGAACCAAAAACTTCTATTAACATCCCCTTCCCTTCTTGTCGCTGTCTTGTTTGTATCAAAATTTATATCCTCTTCTTGTATCTCAAATACCCCGACCAAGAAATTATCATTACGCAATTTAATAGTGTATTTCATCATGCTCTTCCGTATTTTGATTTATGCACTTTGGAGCTAGTTGGATCGTCACACGAAAGTGTTTCAGGGAGTGCACAGAATCCTCTGAAACACTAAGTCCGAGGTTAGAGCGAGAGAGAAACAGGTTACATTCTTAAAAATTCTAGATACTCTCTAATTAATCCATAATGGATTATGAGGAGTTACACATAGAATTTCCGAGAATTTTTTAGTTGGAGAGGCCGTTCTGTAAACATGGATTTTCATTATGGATCCAAACCTATGGCTTCCAAATACCAAGACTCTTTATTGGCCTGTAAATTTTTTAGAACCAACAACTTCAATTAACATCCCCTTCCCTTTTGGTTGTGGTTTTCTTGGTATCAAATTTGATATCCTCTTCTTGTATCTCAAACACCAAGACCGAAAGATCATCATTACTCAATGTTGTTCTATTTTTCATCATGCTCTTCCGTATTTTCGTTTATGCACTTTGGAGCTCGCTAGATCGTCAAATGAAAGAGTCTCAAGGAGTGCACATAATCCTCCGAAACACTAAGTCCGAGGTTAGAACGAGAGAGAAACATGTTACATTCATAAACACGCTAGCTACTCTCTAATTAATCCATAATGGATTTTCAGGAGTTACACATTGAATTTCCTAGCATTTTTTAGTTGGAGAGGCCTTTCTTTAAACATGGATTTTCATTATGGCTCCAAACCTATGGCTTCCAAATACCAAGACTCTTTATTGGCCAGTAAATGTTTTACAACCAAAAACTTTTAATAACATCCCCTGCCCTTCTTGTCGTGGTCTTCTTGGTATCAAAGTTGATATCCTTTTCTTGTATCTCAAACACCACGACTGAAAAATCATCATTACTCAATGTTGTTCTATTTTTCATCATGCTCATCCGTATTTTCGTGTATGCACTTTGGAGTTTGCTAGATCGTAACATGAAAGAGTCTCAAAAAGAGCACATAATCCTCCGAAACACTAAGTTAGAGGTTAGAGCGTGAGAGAAGCAGGTTACATTCTTAAACATGCTAGCTATCCTCTAATTAATCCATATTGGATATTGAGGAGTTACACATCCAATTTCCAAGCATTTTGTAGTTGGAGAGGCCGTTTTGTAAACATGGATTTTCATGATGGCTCCAAACCTATAGATTCCAAATACCAAGACTCTTTATTGGCCTGTAAATTTTTTAGAACTAAAAACTTCTATTAATATCCCCTTCCCTTCTAGTCATTGTCTTCTTGGTATCAAAGTTGATATCCACTTCTTGTATCTCAAACACCGTGACTAAAAAATCATTATTACTCAATTTCTTCTTATTTTTCATCATGCTCTTCTGTAGTTTCATTTATGCACTTTGGAGCTAGTTGGATCGTCATACGAAGGAGTTTCAGGGAGTGCACAAAATCCTCCGAAACACTAAGTCCAAAATTAGAGCGAGAGACAAACAGGTTACATTCTTAAACATGCTAGCTACTCTCTAATTAATCCATAATGGATTTTGAGGAGTTGCACATTGAATTTCCTAGCATTTTTTAGTTAGGGAGGCCGTTCTTTAAACATGGATTTTCATTATGGCTCCAAACCTATGGCTTCCAAATACCAAGACTCTTTATTGGCCTGTAAATTTTTTAAAACCAAAAACTTCTATTAAAATCCCTTTCCCTTCTTGTTGTGGTCTTCTTGTTATCAAAGTTGATATTCTCTTCTTGTATCTCAAACACCACGACCGAAAAATTATCATTACTCAATTTCGGTCTATGTTTCATCATACTCTTTCGTATTTTCGTTTATGCACTTTGGATCTTGCTAGATCGTCGCACGAAAGAGTCTCAAGGAGTGCACATAATCCTCCGAAACACTACGCCCGAGGTTAGAGCGAGAGAGAAGCAGGTTACATTCTTAAACATGCTAGCTATCCTCTATTTAATCCATATTGGATATTGTGGAGTTACACATCCAATTTCCAAGCATTTCTTAGTTGGAGAGGCCGTTTTTTAAACATGGATTTCATGATGGCTCCAAACCTATAGATTCCAAATACCAAGACTCTTTATTGGCCTGTAAATTATTTAGAACTAAAAACTTGTATTAAAATCGCCTTCCCTTCTGGTCGTTGTCTTCTTGGTATCAAAGTTGATATCCTCTTCTTGTATCTCAAACACCATGACCAAAAAATCATTATTACACAATTTCGTCTTATTTTTCTTCATGCTCTTCTGTAGTTTCATTTATGCAGTTTGGAGATAGTTGGATCGTCACACGAAAGAGTTTTAGGGAGTGCACAGAATCCTCCGAAACACTAAGTCCAAGGTTAGAGCGAGAGATAAACAGGTTACATTCTTCAACATGCTATCTACTCTCTAATTAATCCATAATGGATTTTGAGGAGTTACACATTGAATTTCCCAGCCGTTTTTAGTTAGAGAGGACGTTCTGTAAACATGGCTTTTCATTATGGCTCCAAACCTATGGCTTCCAAACACCAAGACTCTTTATTGGCCAGTAAATTGTTTCCAACTAAGATCATCTAATAACATCCCCTCCCCTTTTGGTCGTGGTCTTCTTGGTATGAAAGTTGATATCCTCTTCTTGTATCTCAAACACCACGACCAAAAAATCATCATTACTCAATGTCGTTCTATCTTTCATCATGCTCTTCGATATTTTCGTTTATTCACTATGGAGCTAGCTGTATCGTCACACGAAAGAGTCTCGGGAAGTGCACATAATCCTCCGCAACATTAAGTCCGAGGTTAGAGCGAGAGAGAAACAAAGTTACATTTTTAAACATGCTAGGTATCGTCTAATTATCCATAATGCATATTGAGGTGTTACGGATCGAATTTCCAAGCATTTTTTAATTGGAGAGGGCATTTTTTAAACATGGATTTTCATAATGGGTCCAACCCTATAGATTCCAAATACCAAGACTCTTTATTTGCCGTAAATTTTTTAGAACCAAAAACTTCTATTAACATCCCCTTCCCTTCTTGTCACTGTCTTGTTTGTATCAAAATTTATATCCTCTTCTTGTATCTCAAATACCCCGACCAAGAAATTATCATTACGCAATTTCATAGTGTATTTCATGATGCTCTTCCGTATTTTCGTTTATGCACTTTGGAGCTTGCTAAATCGTAACACGAAAGAGTCTCAAGGAGAGCACATAATCCTCCGAAACACTAAGTCGAGGTTAGAGCGAGAGAGAAGCGAGTTACATTCTTAAACATGCTAGATGTCCTCTAATTAATCCATATTGGATATTGAGGAGTTACACATCCAATTTCCAAGCATTTTATATTTGGAGAGGCCGTTTTGTAAACATGGATTTTCATGATGGCTTCAAACCTATAGATTCCAAATACCAAGACTCTTTATTGGCCTGTAAATTTTTTAGAACTAAATACTTCTATTAACATCCCCTTCCCTTCTGGTCGTTGTCTTCTTGGTATCAAAGTTGATATCCTCTTCTTGTATCTCAAACACCATGACCAAAAAATCATTATTACTCAATTTCGTCTTATTTTTCATCATGCTCTTCTATAGTATCATTTATGCACTTTGGAGCTAGTTGGATTGTCACACGAAAGAGTTTCAGGGATTGCACAGAATCCTCCGAAACACTAAGTCCAAAATTAGAGCTAGAGAGAAAAAGGTTACATTCTTAAACATGCTAGCTACTCTCTAATTAATCCATAATGGATTTTAAGGAGTTACACATTGAATTTCAGAGCATTTTTTAGTTGGGGAGGCCGTTCTTTAAACATTGATTTTCATTATGGCTCCAAACCTATCGCTTCCAAATACCAAGACTCTTTATTGGCCTGTAAATTTTTTAAAACAAAAAACTTCTATTAAAATCCCTTTCCCTTCTTGTTGTGGTCTTCTTGTTATCAAAGTTGATATTCTCTTCTTGTATCTCAAACACCACGACCGAAAAATTATCATTACTCAATTTCGGTCTATGTTTCATCATACTCTTTCGTATTTTCGTTTATGCACTTTGGATCTTGCTAGATCGTCGCACGAAAGAGTCTCAAGGAGTGCACATAATCCTCCGAAACACTACGCCCGAGGTTAGAGCGAGAGAGAAGCGAGTTACATTCTTAAACATGCTAGCTATCCTCTATTTAATCCATATTGGATATTGTGGAGTTACACATCCAATTTCCAAGCATTTCTTAGTTGGAGAGGCCGTTTTTTAAACATGGATTTCATGATGGCTCCAAACCTATAGATTCCAAATACCAAGACTCTTTATTGGCCTGTAAATTATTTAGAACTAAAAACTTGTATTAAAATCGCCTTCCCTTCTGGTCGTTGTCTTCTTGGTATCAAAGTTGATATCCTCTTCTTGTATCTCAAACACCATGACCAAAAAATCATTATTACACAATTTCGTCTTATTTTTCTTCATGCTCTTCTGTAGTTTCATTTATGCGGTTTGGAGATAGTTGGATCGTCACACGAAAGAGTTTTAGGGAGTGCACAGAATCCTCCGAAACACTAAGTCCAAGGTTAGAGCGAGAGATAAACAGGTTACATTCTTCAACATGCTATCTACTCTCTAATTAATCCATAATGGATTTTGAGGAGTTACACATTGAATTTCCCGGCCGTTTTTAGTTAGAGAGGACGTTCTGTAAACATGGCTTTTCATTATGGCTCCAAACCTATGGCTTCCAAACACCAAGACTCTTTATTGGCCAGTAAATTGTTTCCAACTAAGATCATCTAATAACATCCCCTCCCCTTTTGGTCGTGGTCTTCTTGGTATGAAAGTTGATATCCTCTTCTTGTATCTCAAACACCACGACCAAAAAATCATCATTACTCAATGTCATTCTATCTTTCATCATGCTCTTCGATATTTTCGTTTATTCACTATGGAGCTAGCTGTATCGTCACACGAAAGAGTCTCAGGAAGTGCACATAATCCTCTGCAACATTAAGTCTGAGGTTAGAGCGAGAGAGAAACAGGTTACATTTTTAAACATGCTAGGTATCGTCTAATTATCCATAATGCATATTGAGGTGTTACAGATCGAATTTCCAAGCATTTTTTAATTGGAGAGGGCATTTTTTAAACATGGATTTTCATAATGGGTCCAACCCTATAGATTCCAAATACCAAGACTCTTTATTTGCTGTAAATTTTTTAGAACCAAAAACTTCTATTAACATCCCCTTCCCTTCTTGTCACTGTCTTGTTTGTATCAAAATTTATATCCTCTTCTTGTATCTCAAATACCCCGACCAAGAAATTATCATTACGCAATTTCATAGTGTATTTCATGATGCTCTTCCGTATTTTCGTTTATGCACTTTGGAGCTTGCTAAATCGTAACACGAAAGAGTCTCAAGGAGAGCACATAATCCTCCGAAACACTAAGTCAGAGGTTAGAGCGAGAGAGAAGCAGGTTACATTCTTAAACATGCTAGATGTCCTCTAATTAATCCATATTGGATATTGAGGAGTTACACATCCAATTTCCAAGCATTTTATATTTGGAGAGGCCGTTTTGTAAACATGGATTTTCATGATGGCTTCAAACCTATAGATTCCAAATACCAAGACTCTTTATTGGCCCGTAAATTTTTTAGAACTAAATACTTCTATTAACATCCCCTTCCCTTCTGGTCGTTGTCTTCTTGGTATCAAAGTTGATATCCTCTTCTTGTATCTCAAACACCATGACCAAAAAATCATTATTACTCAATTTCGTCTTATTTTTCATCATGCTCTTCTATAGTATCATTTATGCACTTTGGAGCTAGTTGGATTGTCACACGAAAGAGTTTCGAGGATTGCACGAGAATCCTCCGAAACACTAAGTCCAAAATTAGAGCTAGAGAGAAAAAGGTTACATTCTTAAACATGCTAGCTACTCTCTAATTAATCCATAATGGATTTTAAGGAGTTACACATTGAATTTCAGAGCATTTTTTAGTTGGGGAGGCCGTTCTTTAAACATTGATTTTCATTATGGCTCCAAACCTATCGCTTCCAAATACCAAGACTCTTTATTGGCCTGTAAATTTTTTAAAACAAAAAACTTCTATTAACATCCCCTTCCCTTCTGGTCGTGGTCTTCTTGGTATCAAAGTTGATATCCTCTTCTTGTATCACAAACACCACGACCGAAAAATTATCATTACTCAATGTCGTTCTATGTTTCATCATGCTCTTCCGTATTTTCGTTTATGCACTTTGGAGCTCGCTAGATCGTCACATGAAAGAGACTCAAGGAGTGCACATAATCCTCTGAAACAGTAAGTCCGAGGTTAGAGCGAGAGAGAAACAGGTTATATTCTAAAACATGCTAGCTATCCTTTAATTAATCCATATTGGATATTAAGGAGTTACACATCCAATTTCCAAGCATTTTTTAGTTGGAGAGGCTGTTTTGTAAACATGGATTATCATGATGGCTCCAAACCTATAGATTCCAAATACGAAGACTCTTTATTGGCCTGTAAATTTTTTAGAACTAAAAACTTCTATTAGGATCCCCTTCCCTTCTGGTTGTTGTCTTCTTGGTATCAAAGTTGATATCCTCTTCTTGTATCTCAAACACCATGACCGAAAAATAATCATTACTCAATTTCATCTTGTTTTTAATCATGCTCTTCCGTAATTTCATTTATGCACTTTGGAGCTAGTTGCATCGTCACACGAAAGAGTTTCAGGGAGTGCGCAGTATCCTCCGAAACACTAAGTCCCAGGTTAGAGCGAGAGAGAAACAGGTTACATTCTTAAACATGCTAGCTACTCTCTAATTAATCCATAATGGATTTTGAGGAGTTACACATTGCATTTCCGAGGATTTTTCAGTTGGAGAGGCCGTTCTGTAAACATCGATTTTCATTATGGCTCCAAACCTATGGCTTCCAAATACCAAGACTCTTTATTGGCCTGTAAATGTTTTACAACCAAAAACTTTTATTAACATCCCCTTCCCTTCTGGTCGTGCTCTTCTTGGTATCAAAGTTGATATCCTCTTCTTGTATCTCAAACACCACGACCAAAAAATCATCATTACTCAATGTCATTCTATTTTTTCATCATGCTCTTCCGTATTTTCGTTTATGTACTTTGGAGCTCGCAAGATCCTCACACGAAAGAGTCTCAAGGAGTGCACATCATCCTCCGAAACACTAAGTCCGAGGTTAGAGCTAGAGAGAAACAGGTTAAATTTTTTAAACATACTAGCTATCCTCTAATTAATCCATATTGGATATTGTGGAGTTACACATCCAATTTCCAAGCATTTCTTAGTTGGAGAGGCCGTTTTTTAAACATGGATTTCATGATGGCTCCAAACCTATAGATTCCAAATACCAAGACTCTTTATTGGCTACGTAAATTATTTAGAACTAAAAACTTGTATTAAAATCGCCTTCCCTTCGGTCGTTGTCTTCTTGGTATCAAAGTTGATATCCTCTTCTTGTATCTCAAACACCATGACCAAAAAATCATTATTACACAATTTCGTCTTATTTTTCTTCATGCTCTTCGTAGTTTCATTTATGCGTTTGGAGATAGTTGGATCGTCACACGAAAGAGTTTTAGGGAGTGCAGAATCCTCCGAAACACTAAGTCCAAGGTTAGAGCGAGAGATAAACAGGTTACATTCTTCAACATGCTATCTACTCTCTAATTAATCCATAATGGATTTTGAGGAGTTACACATTGAATTTCCCGGCCGTTTTTAGTTAGAGAGGACGTTCTGTAAACATGGCTTTTCATTATGGCTCCAAACCTATGGCTTCCAAACACCAAGACTCTTTATTGGCCAGTAAATTGTTTCCAACTAAGATCATCTAATAACATCCCCTCCCCTTTTGGTCGTGGTCTTCTTGGTATTAAAGTTGATATCTTCTTCTTGTATCGCAAACACTATGACCAAAAAATCATCATTACTCAATTTCATTCTATTTTACATCATGCTATTTCGTAGTTTCTTTTATGCACTTTGGAGCTAGCTGGATCGTCACACGAAAGAGTCTCAGGGAGTGCACATAATCCTCTTAAACACTAAGTCTGAGGTTAGAGCCAGAGAGAAACAGGTTACATTCTTAAACATGCTAGCTATCCTCTAATTAATCCATATTCGATATTGAGGAGTTACACATCGAATATCCAAACATTTTTTAGTTGGAGAGGCCGTTATATAATCATGGATTTTCATAATGGCTCCAAACCTATAGATTATAAGACCAAAACTCTTTATTGGCCTGTAAATTTTTTAGAACTAAAAACTTCTATTAACATCTCCTTCCCTTCTGGTCGTTGTGTTCTTGGTATCAAAGTTGATATCGTCTTCTTGTGTCTCAAACACCATGACCAAAAATTCATCATTACTCAATTTCGTCGTCTTTTTCATCATGCTCTTCCGTATTTTCTTTTATGCACTTTCCAGCTAGTTGGATCGTCACACAAAAGAGTCTAAGGGAGTGCACATAATCCTCTTAAACACTAAGTCCGAGGTTAGAGAGAGAGAGAAACAAGTTACATTCTTAAACATGCTAGCTACTCTCTAATTAATCCATAATGGATTTTGAGGAGTTACACATTGAATTTTTGAGCATTTTTTAGTTGGAGAGGCCGTTCTATAAACATGAATTTTCATTATGGCTCCAAACCTATGGCTTCCAAATACCAATACTCTTTATTGGCCAGTAAATTTTTTAGAACCAAAAACTTCTATTAATATACCCTTCCCTTCTAGTCGTGGTCTTCTTGGTATCAAAGTTGATATCTTCTTCTTGTATCTCAAACACCACGACCGAAAAATCATCATTACTCAATGTCATTCTATTTTTCATTATGCTCTTCCGTATTTTCGTTTATGTACTTTGGAGCTCGCAAGATCGTCACACGAAAGAGTCTCAAGGAGTGCACATCATCCTCCGAAACACTAAGTCCGAGGTTAGAGCTAGAGAGAAACAGGTTAAATTTTTTAAACATGCTAGCTATCCTCTAATTAATCCATATTGGATATTAAGGAGTTACTCATCCAATTTCCAAGCATTTTTAGTTGGAGAGGCTGTTTTGTAAACATGGATTTTCATGATGGCTCCAAACCTAAAGATTCCAAATACGATGACTCTTTATTGGCCTGTAAATTTATTAGAACTAAAAACTTCTATTAACATCCCCTTCCCTTCTCGTCGTTATCTTCTTGGTATCAAAGTTGATATCATCTTCTTGTATCTCAAACACCATGACCGAAAAAGTCATCATTACTCAATTTTGTCGTCATTTTCATCATGCTCTTCTATATTTTCTTCTATGTACTTTGGAGCAAGTTGGATCGTCACACGATAGAGTCTCAGGGAGTGCACAAAATTATCCGAAACACTAAGTCCGAGGTTAGAGCGAGAGAGAAACAGGTTACATTCTTAAACATGCTAGTTATCCTCTAGTTAATCCATATTGGATATTGACGAGATACACATCGAATTTCCAAGCATTTTTTAGTTAGAGAGGTCGTTCTGTAAACATGGATTTTCATTATGGCTCCAAACCTATGGCTTCCAAATACCAAGACTCTTTATTGGCCTGTAAAGTTTTTTGAACCAAAAACTTCTATGAACATCACCTTCCTTTCTAGTCTTGGTCTTCTTGGTATCAAAGTTGATATCTTCTTCTTGTATCTCCAACCCCACGACCGAAAAATCATCATTACTCAATTTCATTCTATTTTTCATCATGCTCTTCCGTATTTTCGTTTATGCACTTTGGAGCTAGCTGGATCATCACACGATAGAGTCTCAGGGAGTGCAAATAATCCTCCAAAACAATAAGTCCGACGTTAGAGCGAGAGAGAAATAGGTTACATTCTTAAACATGCTAGCTATCCATTAATTAATCCATATTGGATATTGAGGAGTTAGACATCGAATTTCAAAGCTTTTTTTAGTTGGAGAGGCCGTTTTGTAAACATGGAATTTCGTGATGGCTCCAAACCTATAGATTCCAAATACGAAGACTCTTTATTGGCCTGTAAATATATTAGAACTAAAAACTTCTATTAACATCCCCTTCCCTTCTGGTCGTTGTCTTCTTGGTATCAAAGTTGATATACTCTTCTTGTATCTGAAACACCGTGACCAAAAAGTCATCATTACTCAATTTCGTCGTCTCTTTCATCATGCTCTTCTGTATTTTCTTCTATGCACTTTGGAGCTAGTTGGATCGTCACACGACAGAGTGTCAGGGAGTGCACAAAATCATCTGAAACACTAAGTCTGAGGTTAGAGCGAGAGAGAAAGAGGTTACATTCTTAAACATGCTAGCAACTCTCTAATTAATCCATAATGTATTTTGAGGAGTTACACATTGAATTTCCGAGCATTTTTTAGTTGGAGAGGCCGTTCTGTAAACATAGATTTTCATTATGGCTCCAAACCTATGGCTTCCAAATACCAAGACTCTTTATTGGCCTGTAAAGTTTTTAGAACCAAAAACTTCTATGAACATCCCCTTCCCTTCTAGTCGTGGTCTTCTAGGTATCAAAGTTGATATCTTCTTCTTGTATCTCCAACACCACGGCCGAAAAATCATCCTTACTCAATTTCATTCTATTTTTCATCATGCTCTTGCGTATTTTCGTTTATGCACTTTGGAGCTAGTTGGATCGTGGTACGACGAGAGTGTCAGGGAGTGCACAAAGACATCCGAAACACTAAGTCCGAGGTTAGAGCGAGAGAGAAACAGGTTACATTCTTAAACATGGTAGTTATCCTCTAATTAATCCATATTGGATATTGAGGAGTTACACATCGAATTTCGAAGCATTTTTTAGTTGGAGAGGCCGTTCTGTAAACATGGATTTTCATTATGGCTCCAAACCTATGGCTTCCAAATACCAAGACTCTTTATTGGCCTGTAAAGTTTTTAGAACCAAAAACTTCTATGAACATCCCCTTCCTTTTTAGTCGTGGTCTTCTTGGTATCAAAGTTGATATCTTCTTCTTGTATCTCCAACACCACGACCGAAAAATCATCATTACTCAATTTCATTCTATTTTTCATCATGCTCTTCCATATTTTCGTTTACGCACTTTGGAGCTAGCTGGATCATCACACGATAATGTCTCAGGGAGTGCAAATAATCCTCCGAAACAGTAAGTCCGACGTTAGAGCGAGAGAGAAACAGGTTACATTCTTAAACATGCTAGCTATCCTCTAATTAATCCATATTGGATATTGAGGAGTAACACATCGAATTTCCAAGCTTTTTTTAGTTAGAGAGGCCGTTTTGTAAACATGGAATTTCATGATGGATCCAAACCTATAGATTCCAAATACGAAGTCTCTTTATTGGCCTGTAAATTTATTAGAACTAAAAACTTCTAGTAACATCCCCTTCCCTTCTGGTCGTTGTCTTCTTGGTATCAAAGTTGATATCGTCTTCTTGTATCTCAAACACCATGACCGAAAAATCATCATTATTAATTTCGTCGTCTATTTCATCATGCTCTTCTGTATTTTCTTTTATGCACTTTGGAGCTAGTTGGATCGTCACACGACAGAGTGTCAGGGAGTGCACAAAATCATCCGAAACAGTAAGTCCGAGGTTAGAGCGAGAGAGAAAGAGGTTACATTCTTAAACATGCTAGCAACTCTCTAATTAATCCATAATGTATTTTGAGGAGTTACACATTGAATTTCCGAGCATTTTTTAGTTGGAGAGGCCGTTCCGTAAACATGGATTTTCATTATGGCTCCAAACCTATGGCTTCCAAATACCAAGACTCTTTATTGGGCTGTAAAGTTTTAGAACCAAAAACTTCTATGAACATCCCCTTCCCTTCTAGTCGTGGTCTTCTAGGTATCAAAGTTGATATCTTCTTCTTGTATCTCCAACACCACGATCGAAAAATCATCCTTACTCAATTTCATTCTATTTTTCATCATGCTCGTCCGTATTTTCGTTTATGCACTTTGGAGCTAGTTGGATCGTCACACGACAGAGTGTCAAGGAGTGCACAAAGACATCTGAAACACTAAGTCCGAGGTTAGAGCGAGAGAGAAACAGGTTACATTCTTAAACATGCTAGTTATCCTCTAATTAATCCATATTGGATATTGAGGAGTTACACATCGAATTTCGAAGCATTTTTTAGTTGGAGAGGCCGTTCGTAAACATGGATTTTCATTATGGCTCCAAACCTATGGCTTCCAAATACCAAGACTCTTTATTGGCCTGTAAAGTTTTTAGAACCAAAAACTTCTATGAACATCCCCTTCCCTTCTAGTCGTGGTCTTCTAGGTATCAAAGTTGATATCTTCTTCTTGTATCTCCAACACCACGACCGAAAAATCATCCTTACTCAATTTCATTCTATTTTTCATCATGCTCTTGCGTATTTTCGTTTATGCACTTTGGAGCTAGTTGGATCGTGGTACGACAGAGTGTCAGGGAGTGCACAAAGACATCCGAAACACTAAGTCCGAGGTTAGAGCGAGAGAGAAACAGGTTACATTCTTAAACATGGTAGTTATCCTCTAATTAATCCATATTGGATATTGAGGGGTTACACATCGAATTTCGAAGCATTTTTTAGTTGGAGAGGCCGTTCGTAAACATGGATTTTCATTATGGCTCCAAACCTATGGCTTCCAAATACCAAGACTCTTTATTGGCACGTAAAGTTTTTAGAACCAAAAACTTCTATGAACATCCCCTTCCTTTCTAGTCGTGGTCTTCTTGGTATCAAAGTTGATATCTTCTTCTTGTATCTCCAACACCACGACCGAAAAATCATCATTACTCAATTTCATTCTATTTTTCATCATGCTCTTCCATATTTTCGTTTACGCACTTTGGAGCTAGTTGGATCATCACACGATAAAGTCTCAGGGAGTGCAAATAATCCTCCGAAACAGTAAGTCCGACGTTAGAGCGAGAGAGAAACAGGTTACATTCTTAAACATGCTAGCTATCCTCTAATTAATCCATATTGGATATTGAGGAGTACACATCGAATTTCCAAGCTTTTTTTAGTTGGAGAGGCCGTTTTGTAAACATGGAATTTCATGATGGATCCAAACCTATAGATTCCAAATACGAAGACTCTTTATTGGCCTGTAAATTTATTAGAACTAAAAACTTCTAGTAACATCCCCTTCCCTTCTGGTCGTTGTCTTCTTGGTATCAAAGTTGATATCGTCTTCTTGTATCTCAAACACCATGACCGAAAAATCATCATTACTCAATTTCGTTGTCTATTTCATCATGCTCTTCTGTATTTTCTTTTATGCACTTTTGAGCTAGTTGGATCGTCACACGACAGAGTGTCAGGGAGTGCACAAAATCATCCGAAACACTAAGTCCGAGGTTAGAGCGAGAGAGAAAGAGGTTACATTCTTAAACATGCTAGCAACTCTCTAATTAATCCATAATGTATTTTGAGGAGTTACACATTGAATTTCCGAGCATTTTTTAGTTGGAGAGGCCGTTCTGTAAACATGGATTTTCATTATGGCTCCAAACCTATGTCTTCCAAATACCAAGACTCTTTATTGGGCTGTAAAGTTTTAGAACCAAAAACTTCTATGAACATCCCCTTCCCTTCTAGTCGTGGTCTTCTAGGTATCAAAGTTGATATCTTCTTCTTGTATCTCCAACACCATGACCGAAAAATCATCCTTACTCAATTTCATTCTATTTTTCATCATGCTCGTCCGTATTTTCGTTTATGCACTTTGGAGCTAGTTGGATCGTCACACGACAGAGTGTCAGGGAGTGCACAAAGACATCTGAAACACTAAGTCCGAGGTTAGAGCGAGAGAGAAACAGGTTACATTCTTAAACATGCTAGTTATCCTCTAATTAATCCATATTGGATATTGAGGAGTTACACATCGAATTTCCAAGCATTTTTTAGTTGGAGAGGCCGTTCTGTAAACATGGATTTTGATTATGGCTCCAAACCTATGGCTTCCAAAGACCAAGACTCTTTATTGGCCTGTAAAGTTTTTAGAACCAAAAACTTCTATGAACATCCCCTTCCTTTCTAGTCGTGGTCTTGTTGGTATCAAAGTTGATATCTTCTTCTTGTATCTCCAACACCACGACCGAAAAATCATCATTACTCAATTTCATTCTATTTTTCATCATGCTCTTCCATATTTTCGTTTACGCACTTTGGAGCTAGCTGGATCATCACACGATAAAGTCTCAGGGAGTGCAAATAATCCTCCGAAACAGTAAGTCCGACGTTAGAGCGAGAGAGAAACAGGTTACATTCTTAAACATGCTAGCTATCCTGTAATTAATCCATATTGGATATTGAGGAGTTACACATCGAATTTCCAAGCTTTTTTTTAGTTGGAGAGGCCGTTTTGTAAACATGGAATTTCATGATGGCTCCAAACCTATAGCTTCCAAATATGAAGACACGTTATTGGCCTGTAAATTTATTAGAACTAAAAACTTCTATTAACATCCCCTTCCCTTCTGGTCGTTGTCTTCTTGCTATCAAAGTTGATATCCTCTTCTTGTATCTCAAACACCATGACCAAAAAATCATCATCACTCAATTTCGTCGTCTTTTTCATCATGCTCTTCCGTATTTTCTTTTATGCACTTTGGAGCTAGTTGGATCGTCACACGACAGAGTGTCAGGGAGTGCACAAAATCCTCCGATACACTATGTCCGAGGATAGAGCGAGAGAGAAACAGGTTACATTCTTAAACATGCTAGCAACTCTCTAATTAATCCATAATGTATTTTGAGGAGTTACACATTGAATTTCCGAGCATTTTTTAGTTGGAGAGGCCGTTCTGTAAACATGGATTTTCATTATGGCTCCAAACCTATGGCTTCCAAATACAAAGACTCTTTATTGGCCTGTAAAGTTTTTAGAACCAAAAACTTCTATGAACATCCCCTTCCCTTCTAGTTGTGGTCTTCTTGGTATCAAAGTTGATGTCTTCTTCTTGTATCTCCCACACCACGACTGAAAAATCATCATTACTGAATTTCATTCTATTTTTCATCATGCTCTTCCGTATTTTCGTTTACGTACTTTGGAGCTAGCTGGATCGTCACACGATAGAGTCACAGGGAGTGCAAATAATCCTCCGAAACAGTAAGTCCGAGGTTAGAGCGAGAGAGAAACAGGTTACATTCTTAAACATGCTAGCTATCCTCTAATTAATCCATATTGGATATTGAGGACTTACACATCGAATTTCCAAGCATTTTTTAGTTTGAGAGGCCGTTTTGTAAACATGGATTTTCATGATGGCTCCAAACCTATAGCTTCCAAATATGAAGACACGTTATTGGCCTGTAAATTTATTAGAACTAAAAACTTCTATTAACATCCCCTTCCCTTCTGGTCGTTGTCTTCTTGCTATCAAAGTTGATATCCTCTTCTTGTATCTCAAATACCATGACCGAAAAATCATCATTACTCAATTTCGTCGTCTTTTTCATCATGCTCTTCCGTATTTTCTTTTATGCACTTTGGAGCTAGTTGGATCGTCACACGGCAGAGTGTCAGGGAGTGCACAAAATCCTCCGAAATAGTAAGTCTGAGGTTAGAGCAAGAGAGAAACAGGTTACATTCTTAAACATTCTAGAAACTCTCAGGTTACATTCTTAAACATTCTAGAAACTCTCTAATTAATCCATAATGTATTTTTAGGAGTTACACATTGAATTTCCGAGCATTTTTTAGTTGGAGAGGCTGTTCTGTAACATGGATTTTCATTATGGCTCCAAACCTATGGCTGCCAAATACCAAGACTCTTTATTGGCCTGTAAAGTTTTTAGAACCAAAAACTTCTATGAACATCCCCTTCCCTTCTAGTCGTGGTCTTCTTGGTATCAAAGTTGATGTCTTCTTCTTGTATCTCCAACACCACGACCGAAAAATCATCATTACTCAATTTCATTCTATTTTTCACTATGCTCTTCCGTATTTTCGTTTACGTACTTTGGAGCTAGCTGGATCGTTACACGATAGAGTCTCAGGGAGTGCAAATAATCCTCCGAAACAGTAAGTCCGAGGTTAGAGCGAGAGAGAAACAGGTTACATTCTTAAACATGCTAGCTATCCTCTAATTAATCCATATTGGATATTGAGGAGTTACACATCGAATTTCCAAGCATTTTTTAGTTTGAGAGGCCGTTTTGTAAACATGGATTTTCATGATGGCTCCAAACCTATAGCTTCCAAATATGAAGACACGTTATTGGCCTGTAAATTTATTAGAACTAAAAACTTCTATTAACATCCCCTTCTCTTCTGGTCGTTGTCTTCTTGCTATCAAAGTTGATATCCTCTTCTTGTATCTCAAATACCATGACCGAAAAATCATCATTACTCAATTTCGTCGTCTTTTTCATCATGCTCTTCCGTATTTTCTTTTATGCACTTTGGAGCTAGTTGGATCGTCACACGGCAGAGTGTCAGGGAGTGCACAAAATCCTCCGAAATAGTAAGTCTGAGGTTAGAGCAAGAGAGAAACAGGTTACATTCTTAAACATTCTAGAAACTCTCAGGTTACATTCTTAAACATTCTAGAAACTCTCTAATTAATCCATAATGTATTTTTAGGAGTTACACATTGAATTTCCGAGCATTTTTTAGTTGGAGAGAGGAGACCGTTCTGTAACATGGATTTTCATTATGGCTCCAAACCTATGGCTTCCAAATACCAAGACTCTTTATTGGCCTGTAAAGTTTTTAGAACCAAAAACTTCTATGAACATCCCCTTCCCTTCTAGTCGTGGTCTTCTTGGTATCAAAGTTGATGTCTTCTTCTTGTATCTCCAACACCACGACCGAAAAATCATCATTACTCAATTTCATTCTATTTTTCACTATGCTCTTCCGTATTTTCGTTTACGTACTTTGGAGCTAGCTTGATCGTTACACGATAGAGTCTCAGGGAGTGCAAATAATCCTCCGAAACGAGAAGTCCGAGGTTAGAGCGAGAGAGAAACGAGGTTACATTCTTAAACATGCTAGCTATCCTCTAATTAATCCATATTGGATATTGAGGAGTTACACATCGAATTTCCAAGCATTTTTTAGTTTGAGAGGCCGTTTTGTAAACATGGATTTTCATGATGGCTCCAAACCTATAGCTTCCAAATATGAAGACACGTTATTGGCTCCGTAAATTTATTAGAACTAAAAACTTCTATTAACATCCCCTTCCCTTCTGGTCGTTGTCTTCTTGCTATCAAAGTTGATATCCTCTTCTTGTATCTCAAATACCATGACCGAAAAATCATCATTACTCAATTTCGTCGTCTTTTTCATCATGCTCTTCCGTATTTTCTTTTATGCACTTTGGAGCTAGTTGGATCGTCACACGGCAGAGTGTCAGGGAGTGCACAAAATCCTCCGAAATAGTAAGTCTGAGGTTAGAGCAAGAGAGAAACGAGTTACATTCTTAAACATTCTAGAAACTCTCAGGTTACATTCTGAAACATTCTAGAAACTCTCTAATTAATCCATAATGTATTTTTAGGATTTACACATTGAATTTCCGAGCATTTTTTAGTTGGAGAGGCTGTTCTGTAACATGGATTTTCATTATGGCTCCAAACCTATGGCTTCCAAATACCAAGACTCTTTATTGGCCTGTAAAGTTTTTAGAACCAAAAACTTCTATGAACATCCCCTTCCCTTCTAGTCGTGGTCTTCTTGGTATCAAAGTTGATGTCGTCTTCTTGTATCTCCAACACCACGACCGAAAAATCATCATTACTCAATTTCATTCTATTTTTCACTATGCTCTTCCGTATTTTCGTTTACGTACTTTGGAGCTAGCTGGATCGTTACACGATAGAGTCTCAGGGAGTGCAAATAATCCTCCGAAACAGTAAGTCCGAGGTTAGAGGGAGAGAGAAAAGGGTTACATTCTTAAATATGCTAGCTATCCTCTAATTAATCCATATTCGATATTGAGGAGTTACACATCGAATGTCCAAGCATTTTTTAGTTGGAGAGGCCATTATGTAATCATGGATTTTCATGATGGCTCCAAACCTATAGATTCCAAATACGAAGACTCTTTATTGGCCTGTAAATTTATTACAACTAAAAACTTCTATTAACATCCCCCTCCCTTCTGGTCGTTGTCTTCTTGGTATCAAAGTTGGTATCTCAAACACCATGACCGAAAAATTATCATTACCCAATTTCATTCTATTTTTCATCATGCTCTTCCGTATTTTCGTTTATGCACTTTGGAGCTAGCTACATCGTCACACGATAGAGTCTCAGGGCGTGCACATAATCCTCCAAAACAGTAAGTCCGAGGTTAGAGCGAGAGAGAAACAGGTTACATTCTTAAACATGCTTGCTATCCTCTAATTAATCCATATTGGATATTGAGGTGTTACACATCGAATTTCCAAGCATTTTTTAGTTGGAGAGGCCGTTCTGTAAACATGGATTTTCATTATGGCTCCAACCCTATGGCTTCCAAATACCAAGACTCTTTATTGGCCTGTATTGTTTTTAAAACCAAAAACTTCTATGAACATCCCCTTCCCTTCTAGTCGTGGTTTTCTTGGTATCAAATTTGATGTCTTCTTCTTGTATCTCCAACACCACGACCGAAAAATCATCATTACTCAATTTCATTCTATTTTTCATCATGCTCTTCCATATTTTCATTTACGTACTTTGGAGCTAGCTGGATCGTCACACGATAGAGTCTCAGGGAGTGCAAATAATCCTCCGAAACAGTAAGTCCGAGGTTAGAGCGAGAGAGAAACAGGTTACATTCTTAAACATGCTAGCTACACTCTAATTAATCCATAATGTATTTTGAGGAGTTACACATTGAATTTCCGAGCATTTTTTAGTTGGAGAGGCCGTTCTGTAAACATGGTTTTTCGTTATGTCTCCAACCTATGGCTTCCAAATACCAAGACTCTTTATTGGTCTGTAATGTTTTTAGAACCAAAAACTTCTATTAACACCCCCTTCCCTTCTGGTCGTGGGCTTCTTAGTATCAAAGTTGATATGTTCTTCTCGTGTCTCAAACACCACGACCGAAAAATCATCATTACTCAATTTCATTCTATTTTTCATCATGCTCTTTCGTATTTTCGTTTATGCACTTTGGAGCTAGCTGGATCGTCACACGAAAGAGTCACAGGGAGTGCCCATAATCCTCTTAAACGCTAAGTCCGAGGTTAGAGGGAGAGAGAAACAGGTTACATTCTTAAACATGCTAGCTATCCTCTAATTAATCCATATTGGATATTGAGGAGTTACACATCGAATTTCCAAGCATTTTTTAGTTGGAGAGGCCATTTTGTAAACATGGATTTTCATTGTGGCTCCAAACCTATGGCTTCCAAATACCAAGACTCTTTATTGGCCTGTAAAGTTTTTAGAACCAAAAACTTCTATTAATATCCCCTTCCCTTCTAGTCGTGGTCTTCTGGTATCAAAGTTGATATCTTCTTCTTGTATCTCAAACACCACGACCGAAAAATCATCATTACTCAATTTCACTCTATTTTTCATCATGCTCTTTCGTATTTTCGTTTATGCATTTTGGACCTAGCGGGATCGTCACACGAAAGAGTCTTAGGGAGTGCACATAATCCTCTTAAACACTAAATCCGAGGTTAGAGCCAGAGAGAAACAGGTTATATTCTTAAACATGCTAGCTATCCTCTAATTAATCCATATTCGATATTGAGGAGTTACACATCGAATGTCCAAGCATATTTTAGTTAGAGAGGCCATTTTGTAAACATGGATTTTCATTATGGCTCCAAACCTATGGCTTCCAAATACCAAGACTCTTTATTGGCCTGTAAAGGTTTTAGAACCAAAAACTTCTATTAATATCCCCTTCCCTTCTAGTCGTGGTCTTCTGGTATCAAAGTTGATATCTTCTTCTTGTATCTCAAACACCACGACCGAAAAATCATCATTACTCAATTTCATTCTATTTTTCATCATGCTCTTCCGTATTTTCGTTTATGCACTTTGGAGCTAGCTGGATCGTCACACGATAGAGTCCCAGGGAGTGCACATAATCCTCCAAAACAGTAAGTCCGAGGTTAGAGCGAGAGAGAAATAGGTTACATTCTTAAACATGCTAGCTATCCTCAAATAAACCATATTGGATATTGAGGAGTTACACATCGAATTTCCAAGCATTTTTTAGTTGGAGAGGCCATTTTGTAAACATGGATTTTCATTATGGCTCCAAACCTATGGCTTCCAAATACCAGTATTGGCCTGTAAAGTTTTTAGAACCAAAAACTTCTATTAATATCCCCTTCCCTTCTAGTCGTGGTCTTCTGGTATCAAAGTTGATATCTTCTTCTTGTATCTCAAACACCACGACCGAAAAATCATCATTACTCAATTTCATTCTATTTTTCATCATGCTCTTTCGTATTTTCGTTTATGCACTTTGGACCTAGCGGGATCGTCACACGAAAGAGTCTCAGGGAGTGCACATAATCCTCTTAAACACTAAATCCGAGGTTAGAGCCAGAGTGAAACAGGTTATATTCTTAAACATGCTAGCTATCCTCTAATTAATCCATATTCGATATTGAGGAGTTACACATCGAATGTCCAAGCATTTTTTAGTTGGAGAGGCCATTTTGTAAACATGGATTTTCATTATGGCTCCAAACCTATGGCTTCCGAATACCAAGACTCTTTATTGGCCTGTAAAGGTTTTTGAACCAAAAACTTCTATTAATATCCCCTTCCCTTCTAGTCGTGGTCTTCTGGTATCAAAGTTGATATCTTCTTCTTGTATCTCAAACACCACGACCGAAAATTCATCATTACTCAATTTCATTCTATTTTGCATCATGCTCTTCCGTATTTTTGTTTATGCACTTTGGAGCTAGCTGGATCGTCACACGATAGAGTCTCAGGGAGTGCACATAATCCTCCAAAATAGTAAGTCCGAGGTTAGAGCGAGAGAGAAACAGTTTACATTCTTAAACATTCTAGCTATCCTCTAATTAATCCATATTGGATATTGAGGAGTTACACATCGAATTTCCAAGCATTTTTTAGTTGGAGAGGCCGTTTTGTAAACATGGATTTTCATGTTGGCTCCAAACCTAAAGATTCCAAATACCAAGAATCTTTATTGACCTGTAAATTTATTAGAACTAAAAACTTCTATTAACATGCCCATCCCTTCTGGTCATTGTCTTCGTGGTATCAAATTTGATATCCTCTTCTTGTATCTCAAACACCATGACCAAAAACTCATCATTACTCAATTTCGGCGTGTTTTTCATCATGCTCTTCCGTATTTTCTTTTATGCACTTTGGAGCTAGTTCGGTCGTCACACGAAAGAGTCTCAGGGAGTGCACAGAATCCTCTGAAACCCTAAGTCCGAGGTTAGAGAGAGAGAAACAGGCTACATTCTTAAACATGCTAGCTACTCACTAATTAATCCATAATTGATTTTGAGGAGATACACATTGAATTTCCGAGCATGTTTTAGTTGAAGAGGCCGTTCTGCAAATGTGGATTTTCGTTATAGCTCCAAACCTATGGCTTCCAAATACCAAGACTCTTTATTAGCCTTTAATGTTTTTAGAACCAAAAACTTCTATTAACATCCCCTTCCCTTCTGGTCGTGGTCTTCTTGGTATCAATGTTGATATCTTCTTCTTGTATCTCAGACACCACGACGGAAAAATCATCATTACTCAATTTCATTCTATTTTTATCATGATTTTCCCTATTTTCTTTTATGCAGTTTGGAGCTAGTTGGATCGTCACAGAAAAGAGTCGTAGGGAGTGTACAGAATCCTCCGAAACACTAAGTCCGAAGTTAGAGCGAGAGTGAAACAGGTTACATTCTTAAAGATGCTAGCTATCCTCTAATTAATCCATAATGGATATTGAGGAGTTACACATCGAGTTTCTAAGCATCTTTTAGTTCGAGAGGCCATTTTGTAAACATGGATTTTCATAATGGGTCCAACCCTATAGATTCCAAATAGCAATACTCTTTATTGGCCTGTAAATTTTTTATAACCAAAAACTTCTATTAACATCCCCTTCCCTTCTGGTCATGGTCTTTTTTACATGAAATATTATATCCTCTTCTTGTATCTAAAACTCCAAGACCAAAAAATCATCATTACTCAATTTCGTTCTATTTTTCATCATGCTCTTCCATATTTTCGTTTATGCACTTTGGAGCTAGTTGGATCGTCACACAAAAGAGTCTCAGGGAGTGCACATAATCCTCCGAAACACTAAGTCTGAGGTTAGAGGGAGAGAGAAACAGATTACGTTCTTAAACATGCTAGCTATCCTCTAATTAATCCATAATGGATATTGAGGAGTTACACATCGAGTTTCCAAGCATTTTTTAGTTGGAGAGGCCATTTTGTAAACATGTATTTTCATAATAAGTCCAACCCTATAGATTCGAAATACCAAGACTCTTTATTGGTCTGTAAATTTTTTAAAACCAAAATCTTCTATTAACATCCCCTTCCCTTCTGGGCATGGTCTTTTTGGCATCAAAGTTGATATCTTCTTCTTGTATCTCAAACACCACGACCGAAAAATCATCATTACTCAATTTCGTTCTATTTTTCATCATGCTCTTCCATATTTTCGTTTATGCACTTTGGAGCTAGCTGGATCGTCACACAAAAGAGTCTCAGGGAGTGCACATAATCCCCCGACACACTAAGTCCGAGGTTAGAGGGAGAGAGAAACAAGTTACATTCTTCAACATGCTAGCTATCCTCTAATTAATCCATAATGGATATTGAGGAGTTACACATCGAGTTTCCAAGCATTTTTTAGTTGGAGAGGCGATTTTGTAAACATGGATTTTCATAATGGGTCCAACCCTATATATTCCAAATACCAAGACTCTTTATTGGCCTGTAAATTTTTTATAACCAAAAACTTCTATTAACATCCCCTTCCCTTCTGGTCATGGTCTTTTTTGCATGAAATATTATATCCTCTTCTTGTATCTAAAACTCCAAGACCAAAACATCATCATTACTCAATTTCGTTCTATTTTTCATCATGCTCTTCCATATTTTCGTTTATGCACTTTGGAGCTAGTTGGATCGTCACACAAAAGAGTCTCAGGGAGTGCACATAATCCTCCGAAACACTAAGTCTGAGGTTAGAGGGAGAGAGAAACAGATTACGTTCTTAAACATGCTAGCTATCCTCTAATTAATCCATAATGGATATTGAGGAGTTACACATCGAGTTTCCAAGCATTTTTTAGTTGGAGAGGCCATTTTGTAAACATGTATTTTCATAATAAGTCCAACCCTATAGATTCGAAATACCAAGACTCTTTATTGGTCTGTAAATTTTTTAAAACAAAAATCTTCTATTAACATCCCCTTCCCTTCTGGGCATGGTCTTTTTGGCATCAAAGATGATATCCTCTTCTTGTATCTCAAACACCACGACCAAAAAATCATCATTACTCAATGTCGTTCTATTTTTCTTCTTGCTCTTCCGTATTTTCGTTTATGCACTTTGGAGCTAGCTATATCATCACACGAAAGAGTCTCAGGGAGTGCACAGAATCCTCTGAAACACTAAGTTTGAGGTTAGAGGGAGATAGAAACAGCTTACATTCTTAAACATGCTAGCTATCCTCTAATTAATCCATAATGGATTTTGAGGAGTTACAAATCGAATTTCCAAGCATTTTTTAGTTCGAGAGGCCGTTTTGTAAACATGGATTTTCATGAGCGCTTCAAACCTATAGATTCGAAATACCAATACTCTTTATTGGCCTGTAAATTTTTTATAACCAAAAACTTCTATTAACTTCCCCTTTCCTTTTAGTCGTCGACTTTTTGGTATCAAAGTTGGTATCCTCTGCTTGTATCTCAAACACCACAACCGAAAAATCATCATTACTCAATTTCGTTCTATTTTTCATCATGATCTTCCGTATTTTCGTTTATGCACGTTGGAGCTAGCTGGATCGTCACACGATAGAGTCTCAGGGAGTGCACATAATTCTCCGAAACACTATGTTTGAGGTTAGAGCGAGAGAGAAATAGGTTACATTCTTAAACATGCTAGCCATCCTATAATTAATACATAATGGATATTGAGGAGTTACACATCGAATTTCCAAGCATTTTTTAGTTGGAGAGGCCGTTTTGTAATCTGGATTTCATGATAGTTCCAAACCTATAAATTCCAAATACGAAAACTCTTTATTGGCCTGTAAATTTTTTAGAACTAAAAACTTCTATTAATATCCCCTTCCCTTCTTGTCGTTGTCTTCTTGGTATTAAAGTTGATATCCTCTTCTTGTATCTCAAATACCATGACAAAAATTACTCAATTCCGTCGTGTTTTTCATCATGCTATTCCGTATTTTCTTTTATCCACTTTGGGGCTAGTTAGATCGTCACACAAAAGAGTCTCGGGGAGTGTACGAATCCGCCGAAACACTAAGTCCGAGGTTAGAGCGAGAGAGATACGAGTTACATTCTTAAACATGCTAGATATCTTGTAATTAATCCATAATGGATTTTGAGGACTTACACATTGAATTTCCAAGAATTTTTTACTTGGAGAGGCCTATTTGTAAACATGGATTTTCATGATAGTTCCAAACCTATAAATTCCAAATACGAAAACTCTTTATTGGCCTGTAAATTTTTTAGAACAAAAAACTTCTATTAAGATCCCCTTCCCTTCTTGTCATTGTCTTCTTGGTAATAAAGTTGATATCCTCATCTTGTATCTTAAACACCATGACCGAAAAATCATCATTACTCAATTTCGTCGTGTTTTCATCATGCTATTCAGTATTTTCATTTATGCACTTTGGAGCTAGTTGGATCGTCACACGAAAGAGTCTCAAGGAGTGCACAGAATCCTTCGAAACACTAAGTCCGATGTTAGAGCGAGAGAGATACAGGTTACATTCTTAAAGATGTTAGGCATCCTCTAATTAATCCATAATGGGTTTTGATGGGTTACACATCAAATTTCCGAGCATTTTTTAATTGGAGAGGCCATTTTGTAAACATGGATTTTCATGATGGCTCCAAACCTATATATTCCAAATACCAAGACTCTTTATTTGCTTGTAAGTTTTTTAGAACTAAAAACTTCTATTAACATCCCCTTCCCTTCTAGTCGTTGTCTTCTTGGTATCAAAATTGATATCCTCTTCTTGTATCTCAAACACCCCGACCGAGAAATCATCATTACTTAATTTCGTAGTGTATTTCATCATGATTTTTCTTATTTTCATTTATGCACATTGGAGCTAGTTGGATAGTCACGCGAAAGAGACTGAGGCAGTGCACAAAATCCTCTGAAACACTAAGTCCGAGGTTAGAGCGAGAGAGAAACAGTTTACATTCCTAAACATGCTAGCTATCCTCTAAATAATCCATAATGGATTTTGAGGAGTTACACATCCAATTTCCGAGCATTTTTTCGTTGGAGAGGCGGTTTTGTAAACATGGATTTTCAATATGGCTCCAAACCTATGGGTTCCAAATACCAAGTCTCTTTATTGGCCTGTAAATTTGTTAGAAAAAAAAACTTCTATTAACATCCCCTTCCCTTTTGGTCGTTGTCTTCTGGGTAGCAAAGTTGATATCCTCTTCTTGTATCTCAAACACCAGGACCGAAAAATCGTAATTACTCAATTTTGTTCTATTTTTCATCATGCTCTTCCGTATTTTCGTTTATGCACTTTGGAGCTAGCTGGATCGTCACGCGAAAGAGTCTCAGGGAGTGCACATAATCCTTCGAAGCACTAAGTCCGTGGATAAAGAGAGAGAGAAACGAGGTTACATTCTTAAACATGCTAGATATCTTCTAATTAATCCATAATGGATTTTGAGGAGTTACACATCCAATTTCCGAGCATTTTCTTGTTGGAGTGGCGGTTTTATAAACATGGATTTTCAATATGGCTCCAAACCTATGGGTTCAAAATACCAAGTCTCTTTATTGGCCTGTAAATTTTTTAGAACCAAAAATTTCTATTAACATTCCCTTCCCTTCTGGTCGTTATCTTCTGCGTATCAAAGTTGATATCCTCTTCTTGTATCTCAAACACCAGGACCGAAAAATTATCATTACTCAATTTTGTTCTATTTTTCATCATGTTCTTCCGTATTTTCGTTTATCCAGTTTGGATCTAGCTAGATCGTCACACGAAAGAGTCTCATGGAGTGCACAGAATCGTTCGAAACACTAAGTCCGAGGTTAACGCGAGAGAGAAACAGGTTACATTCTTAAACATGTTAGCTATCCTCTAATTAATCCATAATGAATTTTAAGGAGTTACACATCCATTTCCGAGAATTTTTTAGTTGGAGAGACCGTTCTGTAAATATGGATTATCATGATGGGTCCAACGCTATAGTTTCCAAATAACAAGAATCTTTATTAACCTGTAAAGTTTTTAGAACAAAAATCTTCTATTAACATCCCCTTCCCTTCCGGTCGTTGTCTTCTTGGTATCAAAATTGATATCCTCTTCTTGTATCTCCAACACCCCAACCAACAAATCGTCATTACTCAATTTTATAGTGTATTTCCTCATGCTCTTCCGTATTTTGATTTATGCACTTTAGAGTGAGTTGGATCGTCATGCGAAGAGACTCGGGGAGTGCACGGAATCCTCCGAAACACTAAGTCCGAAGATAGAGCTAGAGAGAAACAGTTTACATTCTTAAACATGTTAGCTATCCTCTAATTAATCCATAATGGATTTTGAGGAGTTACACATCCAATTTCCAAGTATTTTTTAGTTGGAGACACCATTTCGTAAACATGGATTTTCATGATGGCTCCAAACCTATAGATTCCAAATACCAAGACTCTTTATTGGCCTATAAAATTTTTAGAACTATAAACTTCTATTAACATCCCCTTCCCTTCTGGTCGTTGTCTTCTTGGTCTCAAAGTTGATATCCTCTTCTTGTATCTCAAACAACACGACCGAGAAATCATCATTACTCATTTTCGTAGTGTATTTCATCATGCTCTTCCGTATTTTAATTTATGCTCTTTGGAGCTAGTTGGAACGTCACACGAAAGAGTCTCATAGAGTGCGAGAGATACTCCGAAACACTAAGTTCGAGGTTAGAGCGAGAGAGAAATAGGTTATATTCTTAAACATGCTAGCTATTCTCTAATTAATCAATAATGGATTTTCAGGAGTTACACATCGAATTTCGGAGCATTTTTTAGTTGGAGAGGCGGTTCTGTAAACATGGATTTTCATTATTGCTCCAAACCTATGGGTTCCAAATACCAAGTCTCTTTATTGGCCTGTAAATTTTTTAGAACCAACAATTTCTATTAACATCCCCTTCCCTTCTGGTCGTTATCTTCTAGGTATCAAAGTTGATATCCCCTTCTTGTATCTCAAACACCAGGACCGAAAAATGATCATTACTCAATTTTGTTCTATTTTTCATCATGTTCTTCCGTATTTTCGTTTATCCAGTTTGGATCTAGCTAGATTGTCACACGAAAGAGTCTCATGGAGTGCACAGAATCGTTCGAAACACTAAGTCTGAGGTTAACGTGAGAGAGAAACAGGTTACATTCTTAAACATGTTAGCTATCCTCTAATTAATCCATAATGAATTTTAAGGAGTTACACATCCATTTCCGAGAATTTTTTATTTGGAGAGACCGTTCTGTAAATATGGATTATCATGATGGCTCCAACGCTATAGTTTCCAAATAACAAGAATCTTTATTAACCTGTAAATTTTTTAGAACAAAAATCTTCTATTAACATCCCCTTCCCTTCCGGTCGTTGTCTTCTTGGTATCAAAATTGATATCCTCTTCTTGTATCTCCAACACCCCAACCAACAAATCGTCATTACTCAATTTTATAGTGTATTTCCTCATGCTCTTCCGTATTTTGATTTATGCACTTTAGAGCGAGTTGGATCGTCATGCGAAGAGACTCGGGGAGTGCACGGAATCCTCCGAAACACTAAGTCCGAAGATAGAGCTAGAGAGAAACGGTTTACATTCTTAAACATGTTAGCTATCCTCTAATTAATCCATAATGGATTTTGAGGAGTTACACATCCAATTTCCAAGTATTTTTTAGTTGGAGACACCGTTTTGTAAACATGGATTTTCATGATGGCTCCAAACCTATAGATTCCAAATACCAAGACTCTTTATTGGCCTATAAAATTTTTAGAACTATAAACTTCTATTAACATCCCCTTCCCTTCTGGTCGTTGTCTTCTTGGTCTCAAAGTTGATATCCTCTTCTTGTATCTCAAACAACACGACCGAGAAATCATCATTACTCATTTTCGTAGTGTATTTCATCATGCTCTTCCGTATTTTAATTTATGCTCTTTGGAGCTAGTTGGAACGTCACACGAAAGAGTCTCATAGAGTGCGAGATACTCCGAAACACTAAGTTCGAGGTTAGAGCGAGAGAGAAATAGGTTACATTCTTAAACATGCTAGCTATTCTCTAATTAATCAATAATGGATTTTCAGGAGTTACACATCGAATTTCGGAGCATTTTTTAGTGGGAGAGGTGGTTTTGTAAACATGGATTTTCATTATTGCTCCAAACCTATGGGTTCCAAATACCAAGTCTCTTTATTGGCCTGTAAATTTTTTAGAACCAACAATTTCTATTAACATCCCCTTCCCTTCTGGTCGTTATCTTCTAGGTATCAAAGTTGATATCCTCTTCTTGTATCTCAAACACCAGGACCGAAAAATTATCATTACTCAATTTTGTTCTATTTTTCATCATGTTCTTCCGTATTTTCGTTGATCCAGTTTGGATCTAGCTGGATCGTCACACGAAAGAGTCTCATGGAGTGCACAGAATCGTTCGAAACACTAAGTCCGAGGTTAAAGCAAGAGAGAAACAGGTTACATTCTTAAACATGTTAGCTATCCTCTAATTAATCCATAATGAATTTTGAGGAGTTACACATCCATTTCCGAGAATTTTTTAGTTGGAGGGACCGTTCTGTAAATATGGATTTTCATGATGGCTCCAACGCTATAGTTTCCAAATAACAAGAATCTTTATTAACCTGTAAATTTTTTAGAAAAAAAAATCTTCTATTAACATCCCCTTCCCTTCCCGTCGTTGTCTTCTTGGTATCAAAATTGATATCCTCTTCTTGTATCTCCAACACCCCGACCAACAAATCGTCATTACTCAATTTTATAGAGTATTTCCTCATGCTCTTCCATATTTTGATTTATGCACTTTAGAGCTAGTTGGATCGTCATGCGAAGAGACTCGGGGAGTGCACGGAATCCTCCGAAACACTAAGTCCGAGGATAGAGCTAGAGAGAAACGCTTTACATTCTTAAACATGTTAGCTATCCTCTAATTAATCCATAATGGATTTTGAGGAGTTACACATCCAATTTCCATGAATTTTTTATTTGAGAGGACGTTTCGTAAACATGGATTTTTATGATGGCACCAAACCTATAGATTCCAAATACCAAGACTCTTTATTGGCCTATAAAATTTCTAGAACTATAAACTTCTATTAACATCCCCTTCCCTTCTGGTCGTTGTCTTCTTGGTCTCAAAGTTGATATCCTCTTCTTGTATCTCAAACAACACGACCAAGAAATCATCATTACTCATTTTCGTAGTGTATTTCATCATGCTCTTCCATATTTTAATTTATGCTCTTTGGAGCTAGTTGGAACGTCACACGAAAGAGTCTCATAGAGTGCAGAGATACTCCGAAACACTAAGTTCGAGGTTAGAGCGAGAGAGAAATAGGTTACATTCTTAAACATGCTAGCCATCCTATAATTAATACATAATGGATATTGAGGAGTTACACATCGAATTTCCAAGCATTTTTTAGTTGGAGAGGCCGTTTTGTAATCTGGATTTCATGATAGTTCCAAACCTATAAATTCCAAATACGAAAACTCTTTATTCGCCTGTAAATTTTTTAGAACTAAAAACTTCTATTAATATCCCCTTCCCTTCTTGTCGTTGTCTTCTTGGTATTAAAGTCGATATCCTCTTCTTGTATCTCAAATACCATGACAAAAATTACTCAATTCCGTCGTGTTTTTCATCATGCTATTCCGTATTTTCTTTTATCCACTTTGGGGCTAGTTAGATCGTCACACAAAAGAGTCTCAGGGAGTGTACAGAATCCGCCGAAACACTAAGTCCGAGGTTAGAGCGAGAGAGATACAGGTTACATTCTTAAACATGCTAGATATCTTGTAATTAATCCATAATGGATTTTGAGGACTTACACATTGAATTTCCAAGAATTTTTTACTTGGAGAGGCCTATTTGTAAACATGGATTTTCATGATAGTTCCAAACCTATAAATTCCAAATACGAAAACTCTTTATTGGCCTGTAAATTTTTTAGAACAAAAAACTTCTATTAAGATCCCCTTCCCTTCTTGTCATTGTCTTCTTGGTAATAAAGTTGATATCCTCATCTTGTATCTCAAACACCATGACCGAAAAATCATCATTACTCAATTTCGTCGTGTTTTCATCATGCTATTCAGTATTTTCATTTATGCACTTTGGAGCTAGTTGGATCGTCACACGAAAGAGTCTCAAGGAGTGCACGAATCCTTCGAAACACTAAGTCCGATGTTAGAGCGAGAGAGATACAGGTTACATTCTTAAAGATGTTAGGCATCCTCTAATTAATCCATAATGGATTTTGATGGGTTACACATCAAATTTCCGAGCATTTTTTAATTGGAGAGGCCATTTTGTAAACATGGATTTTCATGATGGCTCCAAACCTATATATTCCAAATACCAAGACTCTTTATTTGCTTGTAAGTTTTTTAGAACTAAAAACTTCTATTAACATCCCCTTCCCTTCTAGTCGTTGTCTTCTTGGTATCAAAATTGATATCCTCTTCTTGTATCTCAAACACCCCGACCGAGAAATCATCATTACTTAATTTCGTAGTGTATTTCATCATGATTTTTCTTATTTTCATTTATGCACATTGGAGCTAGTTGGATAGTCACGCGAAAGAGGCGAGGCGATTGCACAAAATCCTCCGAAACACTAAGTCCGAGGTTAGAGCGAGAGAGAAACGATTTACATTCCTAAACATGCTAGCTATCCTCTAAATAATCCATAATGGATTTTGAGGAGTTACACATCCAATTTCCGAGCATTTTTTCGTTGGAGAGGCGGTTTTGTAAACATGGATTTTCAATATGGCTCCAAACCTATGGGTTCCAAATACCAAGTCTCTTTATTGGCACGTAAATTTGTTAGAAAAAAAAACTTCTATTAACATCCCCTTCCCTTTTGGTCGTTGTCTTCTGGGTAGCAAAGTTGATATCCTCTTCTTGTATCTCAAACACCAGGACCGAAAAATCGTAATTACTCAATTTTGTTCTATTTTTCATCATGCTCTTCCGTATTTTCGTTTATGCACTTTGGAGCTAGCTGGATCGTCACGCGAAAGAGTCTCAGGGAGTGCACATAATCCTTCGAAGCACTAAGTCCGTGGATAAAGAGAGAGAGAAACAGGTTACATTCTTAAACATGCTAGATATCTTCTAATTAATCCATAATGGATTTTGAGGAGTTACACATCCAATTTCCGAGCATTTTCTTGTTGGAGTGGCGGTTTTATAAACATGGATTTTCAATATGGCTCCAAACCTATGGGTTCAAAATACCAAGTCTCTTTATTGGCCTGTAAATTTTTTAGAACCAAAAATTTCTATTAACATTCCCTTCCCTTCTGGTCGTTATCTTCTGCGTATCAAAGTTGATATCCTCTTCTTGTATCTCAAACACCAGGACCGAAAAATTATCATTACTCAATTTTGTTCTATTTTTCATCATGTTCTTCCGTATTTTCGTTTATCCAGTTTGGATCTAGCTAGATCGTCACACGAAAGAGTCTCATGGAGTGCACAGAATCGTTCGAAACACTAAGTCCGAGGTTAACGCGAGAGAGAAACAAGTTACATTCTTAAACATGTTAGCTATCCTCTAATTAATCCATAATGAATTTTAAGGAGTTACACATCCATTTCCGAGAATTTTTTAGTTGGAGAGACCGTTCTGTAAATATGGATTATCATGATGGGTCCAACGCTATAGTTTCCAAATAACAAGAATCTTTATTAACCTGTAAAGTTTTTAGAACAAAAATCTTCTATTAACATCCCCTTCCCTTCCGGTCGTTGTCTTCTTGGTATCAAAATTGATATCCTCTTCTTGTATCTCCAACACCCCAACCAACAAATCGTCATTACTCAATTTTATAGTGTATTTCCTCATGCTCTTCCGTATTTTGATTTATGCACTTTAGAGCGAGTTGGATCGTCATGCGAAGAGACTCGGGGAGTGCACGGAATCCTCCGAAACACTAAGTCCGAAGATAGAGCTAGAGAGAAACGGTTTACATTCTTAAACATGTTAGCTATCCTCTAATTAATCCATAATGGATTTTGAGGAGTTACACATCCAATTTCCAAGTATTTTTTAGTTGGAGACACCATTTCGTAAACATGGATTTTCATGATGGCTCCAAACCTATAGATTCCAAATACCAAGACTCTTTATTGGCCTATAAAATTTTTAGAACTATAAACTTCTATTAACATCCCCTTCCCTTCTGGTCGTTGTCTTCTTGGTCTCAAAGTTGATATCCTCTTCTTGTATCTCAAACAACACGACCGAGAAATCATCATTACTCATTTTCGTAGTGTATTTCATCATGCTCTTCCGTATTTTAATTTATGCTCTTTGGAGCTAGTTGGAACGTCACACGAAAGAGTCTCATAGAGTGCAGAGATACTCCGAAACACTAAGTTCGAGGTTAGAGCGAGAGAGAAATAGGTTATATTCTTAAACATGCTAGCTATTCTCTAATTAATCAATAATGGATTTTCAGGAGTTACACATCGAATTTCGGAGCATTTTTTAGTTGGAGAGGCGGTTCGTAAACATGGATTTTCATTATTGCTCCAAACCTATGGGTTCCAAATACCAAGTCTCTTTATTGGCCTGTAAATTTTTTAGAACCAACAATTTCTATTAACATCCCCTTCCCTTCTGGTCGTTATCTTCTAGGTATCAAAGTTGATATCCCCTTCTTGTATCTCAAACACCAGGACCGAAAAATTATCATTACTCAATTTTGTTCTATTTTTCATCATGTTCTTCCGTATTTTCGTTTATCCAGTTTGGATCTAGCTAGATTGTCACACGAAAGAGTCTCATGGAGTGCACAGAATCGTTCGAAACACTAAGTCTGAGGTTAACGCGAGAGAGAAACAGGTTACATTCTTAAACATGTTAGCTATCCTCTAATTAATCCATAATGAATTTTAAGGAGTTACACATCCATTTCCGAGAATTTTTTAGTTGGAGAGACCGTTCTGTAAATATGGATTATCATGATGGCTCCAACGCTATAGTTTCCAAATAACAAGAATCTTTATTAACCTGTAAATTTTTTAGAACAAAAATCTTCTATTAACATCCCCTTCCCTTCCGGTCGTTGTCTTCTTGGTATCAAAATTGATATCCTCTTCTTGTATCTCCAACACCCCAACCAACAAATCGTCATTACTCAATTTTATAGTGTATTTCCTCATGCTCTTCCGTATTTTGATTTATGCACTTTAGAGCGAGTTGGATCGTCATGCGAAGAGACTCGGGGAGTGCACGGAATCCTCCGAAACACTAAGTCCGAAGATAGAGCTAGAGAGAAACAGTTTACATTCTTAAACATGTTAGCTATCCTCTAATTAATCCATAATGGATTTTGAGGAGTTACACATCCAATTTCCAAGTATTTTTTAGTTGGAGACACCGTTTTGTAAACATGGATTTTCATGATGGCTCCAAACCTATAGATTCCAAATACCAAGACTCTTTATTGGCCTATAAAATTTTTAGAACTATAAACTTCTATTAACATCCCCTTCCCTTCTGGTCGTTGTCTTCTTGGTCTCAAAGTTGATATCCTCTTCTTGTATCTCAAACAACACGACCGAGAAATCATCATTACTCATTTTCGTAGTGTATTTCATCATGCTCTTCCGTATTTTAATTTATGCTCTTTGGAGCTAGTTGGAACGTCACACGAAAGAGTCTCATAGAGTGCAGAGATACTCCGAAACACTAAGTTCGAGGTTAGAGCGAGAGAGAAATAGGTTACATTCTTAAACATGCTAGCTATTCTCTAATTAATCAATAATGGATTTTCAGGAGTTACACATCGAATTTCGGAGCATTTTTTAGTGGGAGAGGTGGTTTTGTAAACATGGATTTTCATTATTGCTCCAAACCTATGGGTTCCAAATACCAAGTCTCTTTATTGGCTCCGTAAATTTTTTAGAACCAACAATTTCTATTAACATCCCCTTCCCTTCTGGTCGTTATCTTCTAGGTATCAAAGTTGATATCCTCTTCTTGTATCTCAAACACCAGGACCGAAAAATTATCATTACTCAATTTTGTTCTATTTTTCATCATGTTCTTCCGTATTTTCGTTGATCCAGTTTGGATCTAGCTGGATCGTCACACGAAAGAGTCTCATGGAGTGCACAGAATCGTTCGAAACACTAAGTCCGAGGTTAAAGCAAGAGAGAAACAAAGTTACATTCTTAAACATGTTAGCTATCCTCTAATTAATCCATAATGAATTTTGAGGAGTTACACATCCATTTCCGAGAATTTTTTAGTTGGAGGGACCGTTCTGTAAATATGGATTTTCATGATGGCTCCAACGCTATAGTTTCCAAATAACAAGAATCTTTATTAACCTGTAAATTTTTTAGAAAAAAAATCTTCTATTAACATCCCCTTCCCTTCCCGTCGTTGTCTTCTTGGTATCAAAATTGATATCCTCTTCTTGTATCTCCAACACCCCGACCAACAAATCGTCATTACTCAATTTTATAGAGTATTTCCTCATGCTCTTCCATATTTTGATTTATGCACTTTAGAGCTAGTTGGATCGTCATGCGAAGAGACTCGGGGAGTGCACGGAATCCTCCGAAACACTAAGTCCGAGGATAGAGCTAGAGAGAAACAGTTTACATTCTTAAACATGTTAGCTATCCTCTAATTAATCCATAATGGATTTTGAGGAGTTACACATCCAATTTCCATGAATTTTTTATTTGAGAGGACGTTTCGTAAACATGGATTTTTATGATGGCACCAAACCTATAGATTCCAAATACCAAGACTCTTTATTGGCCTATAAAATTTCTAGAACTATAAACTTCTATTAACATCCCCTTCCCTTCTGGTCGTTGTCTTCTTGGTCTCAAAGTTGATATCCTCTTCTTGTATCTCAAACAACACGACCAAGAAATCATCATTACTCATTTTCGTAGTGTATTTCATCATGCTCTTCCATATTTTAATTTATGCTCTTTGGAGCTAGTTGGAACGTCACACGAAAGAGTCTCATGGAGTGCAGAGATACTCCGAAATACTAAGTTCGAGGTTAGAGCGAGAGAGAAGCAGGTTACATTCTTAAACATGCTAGCTATTCTCTAATTAATCAATAATGGATTTTCAGGAGTTACACATCGAATTTCGGAGCATTTTTTTAGTTGGAGAGGCGGTTACGTAAACATGGATTTTCATTATGGCTCCAAACCTATGGGTTCCAAATACCAAGTCTCTTTATTGGCACGTAAATTGTTTAGAACCAAAAACTTCTATTAACATCCCCGTCCCTTCTGGTCGTTCTCTTCTAGGTATCAAAGTTGATATCCTTTTCTTGTATCTCAAACACCAGGACCAAAAAATTATTATTACTCAATTTTGTTCTATTTTTCATCATGCTCTTCCGTATTTTCGTTTATGCACTTTGGATCTTGCTGGATCGTCACACGAAAGAGTCTCAGGGAGTGCACAAAATCCTTCGAAACACTAAGTTCGAGGTTAGAGCGAGAGAGAAACAGGTTACATTCTTAAACATGTTAGCTAACCTCTAATTAATCCACAATGGATTTTGTGGAGTTACACATCCAATTTCTGAGAATTATTTAGTTTGAGAGGCCGTTTTGTAAACATGGATTTTCATGATGGCTCCAAACCTATAGATTCCAAATACAGGACTCTTTATTGGCCTATAAAATATTTTAGAACTATAAACTTCTATTAACATCCTCTTCCCTTCGGTCGTTATCTTCTTGGTATCAAAGTTGATATCCTCTTCTTGTATCTCAAACAAGCACGACCGAGAAATCATCATTACTCATTTTCGTAGAGTATTTCATCATGCTCTTCCGTATTTTAATTTATGCTCTTTGGAGCTAGTTGGAACGTCACACGAAAGAGTCTCATGGAGTGCGAGAGATACTCCGAAACACTAAGTTCGAGGTTAGAGCGAGAGAGAAATAGGTTACATTCTTAAACATGCTAGCTATTCTCTAATTAATCAATAATGGATTTTCAGGAGTTACACATCGAATTTCGGAGCATTTTTTAGTGGGAGAGGCGGTTCTGTAAACATGGATTTTCATTATTGCTCCAAACCTATGGGTTCCAAATACCAAGTCTCTTTATTGGCTTCGTAAATTTTTTAGAACCAACAATTTCTATTAACATCCCCTTCCCTTCTGGTCGTTATCTTCTAGGTATCAAAGTTGATATCCTCTTCTTGTATCTCAAACACCAGGACCGAAAAATTATCATTACTCAATTTTGTTCTATTTTTCATCATGTTCTTCCGTATTTTCGTTTATCCAGTTTGGATCTAGTTGGATCGTCACACGAAAGAGTCTCATGGAGTGCAAAGAAACGTTCGAAACACTAAGTCCGAGGTTAAAGCAAGAGAGAAACAGGTTACATTCTTAAACATGTTAGCTATCCTCTAATTAATCCATAATGAATTTTGAGGAGTTACACATCCATTTCCGAGAATTTTTTAGTTGGAGGGACCGTTACGTAAATATGGATTTTCATGATGGCTCCAACGCTATAGTTTCCAAATAACAAGAATCTTTATTAACTCCGTAAATTTTTTAGAAAAAAAATCTTCTATTAACATCCCCTTCCCTTCCCGTCGTTGTCTTCTTGGTATCAAAATTGATATCCTCTTCTTGTATCTCCAACACCCCGACCAACAAATCGTCATTACTCAATTTTATAGTGTATTTCCTCATGCTCTTCCATATTTTGATTTATGCACTTTAGAGCTAGTTGGATCGTCATGCGAAGAGACTCGGGGAGTGCACGGAATCCTCCGAAACACTAAGTCCGAGGATAGAGCTAGAGAGAGAAACTTTACATTCTTAAACATGTTAGCTATCCTCTAATTAATCCATAATGGATTTTGAGGAGTTACACATCCAATTTCCAAGAATTTTTTATTTGAGAGGACGTTTCGTAAACATGGATTTTTATGATGGCACCAAACCTATAGATTCCAAATACCAAGACTCTTTATTGGCCTATAAAATTTCTAGAACTATAAACTTCTATTAACATCCCCTTCCCTTCTGGTCGTTGTCTTCTTGGTCTCAAAGTTGATATCCTCTTCTTGTATCTCAAACAACACGACCAAGAAATCATCATTACTCATTTTCGTAGTGTATTTCATCATGCTCTTCCATATTTTAATTTATGCTCTTTGGAGCTAGTTGGAACGTCACACGAAAGAGTCTCATGGAGTGCAGAGATACTCCGAAATACTAAGTTCGAGGTTAGAGCGAGAGAGAAACAGGTTACATTCTTAAACATGCTAGCTATTCTCTAATTAATCAATAATGGATTTTCAGGAGTTACACATCGAATTTCAGAGCATTTTTTTAGTTGGAGAGGCGGTTCTGTAAACATGGATTTTCATTATGGCTCCAAACCTATGGGTTCCAAATACCAAGTCTCTTTATTGGCCTGTAAATTGTTTAGAACCAAAAACTTCTATTAACATCCCCGTCCCTTCTGGTCGTTCTCTTCTAGGTATCAAAGTTGATATCCTTTTCTTGTATCTCAAACACCAGGACCAAAAAATTATTATTACTCAATTTTGTTCTATTTTTCATCATGCTCTTCCGTATTTTCGTTTATGCACTTTGGATCTTGCTTTGGATCGTCACACGAAAGAGTCTCGGGGAGTGCACAAAATCCTTCGAAACACTAAGTCCGAGGTTAGAGCGAGAGAGAAACGAGTTACATTCTTAAACATGTTAGCTAACCTCTAATTAATCCACAATGGATTTTGTGGAGTTACACATCCAATTTCTGAGAATTATTTAGTTTGAGAGGCCGTTTTGTAAACATGGATTTTCATGATGGCTCCAAACCTATAGATTCCAAATACACAGACTCTTTATTGGCCTATAAAATATTTTAGAACTATAAACTTCTATTAACATCCTCTTCCCTTCTGGTCGTTATCTTCTTGGTATCAAAGTTGATATCCTCTTCTTGTATCTCAAACAGCACGACCGAGAAATCATCATTACTCATTTTCGTAGAGTATTTCATCATGCTCTTCCGTATTTTAATTTATGCTCTTTGGAGCTAGTTGGAACGTCACACGAAAGAGTCTCATGGAGTGCAGAGATACTCCGAAACACTAAGTTCGAGGTTAGAGCGAGAGAGAAATAGGTTACATTCTTAAACATGCTAGCTATTCTCTAATTAATCAATAATGGATTTTCAGGAGTTACACATCGAATTTCGGAGCATTTTTTAGTGGGAGAGGCGGTTCTGTAAACATGGATTTTCATTATTGCTCCAAACCTATGGGTTCCAAATACCAAGTCTCTTTATTGGCCTGTAAATTTTTTAGAACCAACAATTTCTATTAACATCCCCTTCCCTTCTGGTCGTTATCTTCTAGGTATCAAAGTTGATATCCTCTTCTTGTATCTCAAACACCAGGACCGAAAAATTATCATTACTCAATTTTGTTCTATTTTTCATCATGTTCTTCCGTATTTTCGTTTATCCAGTTTGGATCTAGCTGGATCGTCACACGAAAGAGTCTCATGGAGTGCAAAGAAACGTTCGAAACACTAAGTCCGAGGTTAAAGCAAGAGAGAAACAGGTTACATTCTTAAACATGTTAGCTATCCTCTAATTAATCCATAATGAATTTTGAGGAGTTACACATCCATTTCCGAGAATTTTTTAGTTGGAGGGACCGTTCTGTAAATATGGATTTTCATGATGGCTCCAACGCTATAGTTTCCAAATAACAAGAATCTTTATTAACCCGTAAATTTTTTAGAAAAAAAAATCTTCTATTAACATCCCCTTCCCTTCCCGTCGTTGTCTTCTTGGTATCAAAATTGATATCCTCTTCTTGTATCTCCAACACCCCGACCAACAAATCGTCATTACTCAATTTTATAGTGTATTTCCTCATGCTCTTCCATATTTTGATTTATGCACTTTAGAGCTAGTTGGATCGTCATGCGAAGAGACTCGGGGAGTGCACGGAATCCTCCGAAACACTAAGTCCGAGGATAGAGCTAGAGAGAAACAGTTTACATTCTTAAACATGTTAGCTATCCTCTAATTAATCCATAATGGATTTTGAGGAGTTACACATCCAATTTCCAAGAATTTTTTATTTGAGAGGACGTTTCGTAAACATGGATTTTTATGATGGCACCAAACCTATAGATTCCAAATACCAAGACTCTTTATTGGCCTATAAAATTTCTAGAACTATAAACTTCTATTAACATCCCCTTCCCTTCTGGTCGTTGTCTTCTTGGTCTCAAAGTTGATATCCTCTTCTTGTATCTCAAACAACACGACCAAGAAATCATCATTACTCATTTTCGTAGTGTATTTCATCATGCTCTTCCATATTTTAATTTATGCTCTTTGGAGCTAGTTGGAACGTCACACGAAAGAGTCTCATGGAGTGCGGAGATACTCCGAAATACTAAGTTCGAGGTTAGAGCGAGAGAGAAACGAAGTTACATTCTTAAACATGCTAGCTATTCTCTAATTAATCAATAATGGATTTTCAGGAGTTACACATCGAATTTCAGAGCATTTTTTTAGTTGGAGAGGCGGTTCTGTAAACATGGATTTTCATTATGGCTCCAAACCTATGGGTTCCAAATACCAAGTCTCTTTATTGGCCCGTAAATTGTTTAGAACCAAAAACTTCTATTAACATCCCCGTCCCTTCGGTCGTTCTCTTCTAGGTATCAAAGTTGATATCCTTTTCTTGTATCTCAAACACCAGGACCAAAAAATTATTATTACTCAATTTTGTTCTATTTTTCATCATGCTCTTCCGTATTTTCGTTTATGCACTTTGGATCTTGCTGGATCGTCACACGAAAGAGTCTCAGGAGTGCACAAAATCCTTCGAAACACTAAGTCCGAGGTTAGAGCGAGAGAGAAACAGGTTACATTCTTAAACATATTAGCTAACCTCTAATTAATCCATAATGGAATTTGTGGAGTTACACATCCAATTTCTGAGAATTATTTAGTTTGAGAGGCCGTTTTGTAAACATGGATTTTCATGATGGCTCCAAACCTATAGATTCCAAATACACAGACTCTTTATTGGCCTATAAATATTTTAGAACTATAAACTTCTATTAACATCCTCTTCCGTTCTGGTCGTTATCTTCTTGGTATCAAAGTTAATATCCTCTTCTTGTATCTCAAACAGCACGACCGAGAAATCATCATTACTCATTTTCGTAGAGTATTTCATCATGCTCTTCCGTATTTTCATTTCTGCACTTTGGAGCAAGTTGGATCGTCACTGGAAAGAGACTCAGGGAGTTCACAGAATCCTCCGAAACACTAAGTCTGAGGTTAGAGCGAGATAGAAACAGTTTAAATTCTTAAACATGCTAGCAATCCTCTAATTAATCCACAATGGATTTTGAGGAGTTACACATCCAATTTCCGATAATTTTTTAGTTTGAGAGGCGGTTCTGTAAACATGGATTTTCATTATGGCTCCAAACCTATGGGTTCCAAATACCAAGACTCTTTATTGGCCTATAAATATTTTGCAACCAAAAACTTCAATTAACATCCCCTTCCCTTCTGGTCGTTGTGTTCTTGGTATCACAGTTGATATCCTCTTCTTGTATCTCAAACACTAGGACCGAAAAATCATCATTACTCAATTTTGTTCTATTTCTCATCATACTCTTTCGTATTTTCGTTTATGCACTTTGCAGCTAGCTGGATCGTCACACGAAAGTGTCTCAGGGAGTGCACAGAATCCTTCGAAACACTAAGTCCGAGGTTAGAGCAAGAGAGAAACAGGTTGCATTCTAAAACATTCTAGCTATCCTTTAATTAATCCATAATGGATTTTGAGGAGTTACACATCAAATTTCCGATCATTTTTTAGTCGGAGAGAACATTCTGTAAATATGGATTTTCATGATGGCTCCAACCCTATAGATTCCAAATACCAAGACTCTTTACTGGCTGTAAGTTTTTAGAACCAAAAACTTCTATTAACATCCCCTTCCCTTCTAGTCGTTGTCGTCTTGGTATCAAAGTTGATATCCTGTTCTTGTATCTCAAACAACACAACCGAGAAATCATCATTATTCATTTTCGTAGAGTATTTCATCATGCTCTTCCGTATTTTCATTTCTGCACTTTGGAGCAAGTTGGATCGTCACTCGAAAGAGACTGAGGGAGTGCACAAAATCCTCCGAAACACTAAGTCTGAGGTTAGAGGGAGAGAGAAACAGTTTAAATTCTTAAACATGCTAGCTATCCTCTAATTAATCCACAATGGATTTTGAGGAGTTACACATCCAATTTCCGATAATTTTTTAGTTTGAGAGGCGGTTCTGTAAACATGGATTTTCATTATGGCTCCAAACCTATGGGTTCCAAATACCAAGACTCTTTATTGGCCTATAAATATTTTGCAACCAAAAACTTCAATTAACATCCCCTTCCCTTCTGGTCGTTGTGTTCTTGGTATCACAGTTGGTATCCTCTTCTTGTATCTCAAACACTAGGACCGAAAAATCATCATTACTCAATTTTGTTCTATTTCTCATCATACTCTTTCGTATTTTCGTTTATGCACTTTGCAGCTAGCTGGATCGTCACACGAAAGTGTCTCAGGGAGTGCACAGAATCCTTCGAAACACTAAGTCCGAGGTTAGGGCAAGAGAGAAACAGGTTGCATTCTTAAACATGCTAGCTATCCTTTAATTAATCCATAATGGATTTTGAGGAGTTACACATCAAATTTCCGAGCATTTTTTAGTTGGAGAGACCATTCTATAAATATGGATTTTCATGATGTCTCCAACCCTATAGATTCCAAATACCAAGACTCTTTACTGGCTGTAAATTTTTAGAACCAAAAACATCTATTAACATCCCCTTCCCTTCTAGTCGTTGTTTTCTCGGTATCAAAGTTGATATCCTGTTCTTGTATCTCAAACAACACAACCGAGAAATCATCATTATTCATTTTCGTAGAGTATTTCATCATGCTCTTCCGTATTTTCATTTCTGCACTTTGGAGCAAGTTGGATCGTCACTCGAAAGAGACTGAGGGAGTGCACAAAATCCTCCGAAACACTAAGTCTGAGGTTAGAGGGAGAGAGAAACGCTTTAAATTCTTAAACATGCTAGCTATCCTCTAATTAATCCACAATGGATTTTGAGGAGTTACACATCCAATTTCCGATAATTTTTTAGTTTGAGAGGCGGTTCTGTAAACATGGATTTTCATTATGGCTCCAAACCTATGGGTTCCAAATACCAAGACTCTTTATTGGCCTATAAATTTTTTGGAACATAAAACTTCAATTAACATCCCCTTCCCTTCAGGTCGTTGTGTTCTTGGTATCAAAGTTGATATCCTCTTCTTGTATCTCAAACACCAGGACCGAAAAATTATCATTACTCATTTTCGTTGTGTATTTCATCATACTCTTCGGTATTTTCATTTATGCACTTTGGAGCTAGTTGGATCGTCACACGAAAGAGTCTCAGGGAGTGTAGAGATACTTCTAAACACTAAGTCCGAGGTTAGAGCGAGAGAGAAACAGGTTACATTCTTAAACATGCTAGCTATTCTCTAATTAATCCATAATGGATTTTCAGGAGTTACACATCGAATTTCCGAGCATTTTTTTGTTGGAGAGGCGGTTCTATAAACATGGATTTATATTATAGCTCCAAACCTATGGTTTCAAATAACAAATCTCTTTATTGGCATGTAAATTTTTTAGAACCAAAAACTTCTATTAACATCCTCTTCCCTTCTGGTCGTTGTCTTCTGGGTATCAAAGTTTATATCCTCTTCTTGTATCTCAAACACCAGGACCGAAAAATTATCATTACTCAATTTTGTTCGATTTTTTGTCATGCACTTCCGTATTTTCTTTTATGCACTTTGGATCTAGCTGGATCGTCACACGAAAGAGTCTCAGGGAGTGCACAGAATCCTTCGAAACACTAAGTCCGAGGTTAGGGCAAGAGAGAAACAGGTTGCATTCTTAAACATTCTAGCTATCCTTTAATTAATCCATAATGGATTTTGAGGAGTTACACATCAAATTTCCGATCATTTTTTAGTCGGAGAGAACATTCTGTAAATATGGATTTTCATGATGTCTCAAACCCTATAGATTCCAAATACCAAGACTCTTTATTGGCTGTAAATTTTTAGAACCAAAAACTTCTATTAACATCCCCTTCCCTTCTAGTCGTTGTTTTCTCGGTATCAAAGTTGATATCCTCTTCTTGTATCTCAAACAACACAACCGAGAAATCATCATTACTCATTTTCGTAGAGTATTTCATCATGCTCTTCCGTATTTTCATTTCTGCACTTTGGAGCAAGTTGGATCGTCATTCGAAAGAGACTCAGGGAGTGCACAGAATCCTCCGAAACACTAAGTCTGAGGTTAGAGCGAGAGAGAAACAGTTTAAATACTTAAACATGCTAGCTATCCTCTAATTAATCCACAATGGATTTTGAGGAGTTACACATCCAATTTCCGATAATTTTTTAGTTTGAGAGGCGGGTCTGTAAACATGGGTTTTCATTATGGCTCCAAACCTATGGGTTCCAAATACCAAGACTCTTTATTGGCCTATAAATTATTTGGAATCAAAAATTTCAATTAACATCCGCTTCCCTTCTGGTCGTTGTGTTCTTGGTATCAAAGTTGATATCCTCTTCTTGTATCTCAAACACCAGGACCGAAAAATCATCATTACTCAATTTTGTTCTATTTCTTATCATGCTCTTTCGTATTTTCGTTTATGCACTTTGCAGCTAGCTGGATCGTCACACGAAAGTGTCTCAGGGAGTGCACAGAATCCTTCGAAACACTGAGTCTGAGGTTAGAGCGAGAGAGAAACAGGTTACATACATAAACATGCTCGCTATCCTCTAATTAATCCATAATGGATTTTGAGGAGTTACACATTAAATTTCCGAGCATTTTTTAGTTGGAGAGTCCGTTCTGTAAACATGGATTTTCATGATGGCTCCAACCCTATAGATTCCAAATAACAAGAATCTTTATTGGCCAGTAAATATTTTACAACAAAAAACATCTATTAACATCCCCTTCCCTTCTGGTCGTTGTCTTCTTGGTATCAAAATTGATATCCTTTTCTTGTATCTCAAACACCCCGACCGAGAAATAATCATTACTCAATTTCGTAGTGTATTTCATCATGCTCTTCCGTATTTTGATTTATGCACTTTGGAGCTAGTTGGATCGTCACGCGAAAGAGACTCAGGGACTGCATAGAATCCTTTGAAACACTAAGTCCGAGGTTAGAGCGAGAGAGAAACGGTTTACATTCTTAAACATGCTAGCTATCCTCTAATTAATCCATAATGGATTTTGAGGAGTTTTTTAGTTTGAGAGGCCGTTTTGTAAACATGGATTTTCATGATGGCTCCAAACCTATAGATTCCAAATACCAAGAATCTCTATTGGCCTGTAAATGTTTTACAACCAAAAACTTCTATTAACATCCCCTTCCCTTTTGGTCGTGGTCTTCTCTATATCATAGTTGATATCCTCTTCTTGTAACTCAAACACCACGACCAAAAAATCATCATTACTCAATATTATTCTATTTTTCATCATGCTCTTCCGTATTTTCGTTTATTCACTTTCAAGCTAGCGGTATCTTCACACGAAATAGTCTCAGGGAGTGCACAGAATCCTCTGAAACACTAAGTCTGAGGTTAGAGTGATAGAAAAATAGGGTACATTCTTAAACATGCTAGCTATCGTCTAATTCATCCATAAGGGATATTAAAGAGTTACACATCGAATTTCCAATCATTTTTTAGTTGGAGAGGCGATTTTGTAAACATGGATTTTCATAATGGGTCCAACCCTATAGATTCCAAATACCAAAACTCTTTATCGGTTGTAAATTTTTTAGAACCAAAAACTTCTATTAACATCCCCTTCCCTTCTGGTCGTTGTCTCCTTGGTATTAAAATTGCTATCCTCTTCTTGTATCTCAAACATCCCGACCAAGAAATCATCTTTACTCAATTTCGTAGTGTATTACATCATGCTCTTCCGTATTTTCATTTATGCACTTTGGAGCAAGTTGGATCGTCACACGAAAGAGACTCGGGGAGTGCATAGAATCCTCCGAAACACTAAGTCTGAGGTTAGAGCGAGAGAGAAACAGTTTACAATCTTAAACATGCTAGCTATCCTCTAATTAATCTATAATGGAATTTGAGGAGTTTCATATCCAATTTTCGAGAAGTTTTTAGTTGGAGAGGCCGTTTTGTAATCATGGTATTGTATGATGGCTCCAAACCTATAGATTCCAAATACCAAGACTCTTTACTAGCCTGTAAATTTTTTAGAACCAAAAACTTTTATTAACATCCCCTTCCCTTTTGGTCGTGGTCTTCTTGGTATGAAAGTTGATATCCTCTTCTTGTATCTCAAACACCAAGACCGAGAAATCATCATTCCTCATTTTCATAGAGTATTTCATCATGCTCTTCCGTATTTTCATTTCTGCACTTTGGAGCAAGTTGGATCGTCACTCGAAAGAGACTTAGGGAGTGCACAGAATCCTCCGAAACACTAAGTCCAAGGTTAGAGCGAGAGAGAAACAGTTTAAATTCTTAAACATGCTAGCTATCCTCTAATTAATCCACAATGGATTTTGAGGAGTTACACATCCAATTTCCGATAATTTTTTAGTTTGAGAGACGGTTCTGTAAACATGGATTTTGATTATGGCTCCAAACCTATGGGTTCCAAATACCAAGACTCTTTATTGGCCTATAAATTTTTTGGAACCAAAAACTTCAGTTAACATCCCCTTCCCTTCTGGTCGTTGTGTTCTTGGTATCAAAGTTGATATCCTCTTCTTGTATCTCAAACACTAGGACCGAAAAATCATAATTACTCAATTTTGTTCTATTTCTGATCATGCTCTTTCGTATTTTTGTTTATGCACTTTGCAGCTAGCTGGATCGTCACACGAAAGTGTCTCAGGGAGTGCACAGAATCCTTCGAAACACTAAGTCTGAGGTTAGAGCGAGAGAGAAACAAGTTACATACTTAAACATGCTCGCTATCCTCTAATTAATCCATAATGGATTTTGAGGAGTTACACATTAAATTTCCGAGTATTTTTTAGTTGGAGAGTCCGTTCTGTAAACATGGATTTTCATGATGGCTCCAACCCTATAGATTCCAAATAACAGGAATCTTTATTGGCCAGTAAATATTTTACAACAAAAAACATCTATTAACATCCCCTTCCCTTCTGGTCGTTGTCTTCTTGGTATCAAAATTGATATCCTGTTCTTGTATCTCAAACACCCCGACCTAGAAATAATCATTACTCAATTTCGTAGTGTATTTCATCATGCTCTTCCGTATTTTGATTTATGCACTTTGGAGGTAGTTGGATCGTCACGCGAAAGAGACTCAGGGCCTGCACAGAATCCTTTGAAACACTAAGTCCGAGGTTAGAGCGAGAGAGAAACGGTTTACATTCTTAAACATGCTAGCTATCCTCTAATTAATCCATAATGGATTTTGAGGAGTTTTTTAGTTTGAGAGGCCGTTTTGTAAACATGGATTTTCATGATGGCTCCAAACCTATAGATTCCAAATACCAAGAATCTCTATTGGCCTGTAAATTTTTTACAACCAAAAACTTCTATTAACATCCCCTTCCCTTTTGGTCGTGGTCTTCTCTATATCATAGTTGATATCCTCTTCTTGTAACACAAACAACACGACCAAAAAATCATCATTACTCTATATTGTTCTATTTTTCATCATGCTCTTCCGTATTTTCGTTTATTCACTTTCAAGCTAGCTGTATCGTCACACGAAAGAGTCTCAGGGTGTTCACGAAACCTGCGAAACACTATGTCCGAGGTTAGAGTGAGAGAGAAATAGGTTACATTCTTAAACATGCTAGCTATCGTCTAATTCATCCATAATGGATATTAAAGAGTTACACATCGAATTTCCAAGCATTTTTTAGTTGGAGAGGCGATTTTGTAAACATGGATTTTCATAATGGGTCCAACCCTATAGATTCGAAATACCAAGACTCTTTATCGGTTGTAAATTTTTTAGAACTAAAAACTTCTATTAACATCCCCTTCCCTTCTGGTCAATGTCTCCTTGGTATAAAAATTGATATCCTCTTCTTGTATCTCAAACATCCCGACCAAGAAATCATCTTTACTCAATTTCGTAGTGTATTACATCATGCTCTTCCGTATTTTCATTTATGCACCTTGGAGCAAGTTGGATCGTCACACGAAAGAGACTCGGGGAGTGCACAGAATCCTCCGAAACACTAAGTCTGAGGTTAGAGCGAGAGAGAAACAGTTTACAATCTTAAACATGCTAGCTATCCTCTAATTAATCTATAATGGAATTTGAGGAGTTTCATATCCAATTTTCGAGAAGTTTTTAGTTGGAGAGGCCGTTTTGTAAACATGGTATTGTATGATGGCTCCAAACCTATAGATTCCAAATACCAAGACTCTTTACTAGCCTGTAAAATTTTTAGAACCAAAAACTTTTATTAACATCCCCTTCCCTTTTGGTCGTGGTCTTCTTGGTATCAAAATTGATATCCTGTTCTTGTATCTCAAACACCCCGACCGAGAAATCATCATTCCTCATTTTCATAGAGTATTTCATCATGCTCTTCCGTATTTTGATTTATTCACTTTGGAGGTAGTTGGATCGTCACGTGAAAGAGACTCAGGGACTGCACAGAATCCTTTGAAACACTAAGTCCGAGGTTAGAGCGAGAGAGAAACGGTTTACATTCTTAAACATGCTAGCTATCCTCTAATTAATCCATAATGGATTTTGAGGAGTTTTTTAGTTTGAGAGGCCGTTTTGTAAACATGGATTTTCATGATGGCTCCAAACCTATAGATTCCAAATACCAAGAATCTCTATTGGCCTGTAAATTTTTTACAACCAAAAACTTCTATTAACATCCCCTTCCCTTTTGGTCGTGGTCTTCTCTATATCATAGTTGATATCCTCTTCTTGTAACACAAACAACACGACCAAAAAATCATCATTACTCTATATTGTTCTATTTTTCATCATGCTCTTCCGTATTTTCGTTTATTCACTTTCAAGCTAGCTGTATCGTCACACGAAAGAGTCTCAGGGTGTTCACAGAAACCTCTGAAACACTATGTCCGAGGTTAGAGTGAGAGAGAAATAGGTTACATTCTTAAACATGCTAGCTATCGTCTAATTCATCCATAATGGATATTAAAGAGTTACACATCGAATTTCCAAGCATTTTTTAGTTGGAGAGGCGATTTTGTAAACATGGATTTTCAAAATGGGTCCAACCCTATAGATTCGAAATACCAAGACTCTTTATCGGTTGTAAATTTTTTAGAACTAAAAACTTCTATTAACATCCCCTTCCCTTCTGGTCAATGTCTCCTTGGTATCAAAATTGATATTTTCTTCTTCTATCTCAAACACCCCGACCGAGAAATCATCATTACTCAATTTCATAGTGTATTTCCTCATGTTCTTCCGTATTTTGATTTATGCACTTTGGAGCTAGTTGGATCGTCACGCGAAAGAGACTCCGGGAGTGCACAAAATCCTCTGAAACACTATGTCCGAGGTCTGAACGAGAGAGAAACAGGTTACATTCTTAAACATGCTAGCTATCCTCTAATTAATCTATAATAGATTTTGAGGAGTTACATATCCAATTTCCGAGAATTTTTTAGTTGGAGAGGTCGTTTTGTAAACATTGAATTTTCATGATGGCTCAAAACCTAGAGATTCCAAATACCAAGACTCTTTATTAGCCTGTTAATTTTTTAGGACCAAAAACATCTATTAACATCCCCTTCCCTTCTGGTTGTCGTCATCTTGGTATCAAAGTTGATATCCTCTTCTTGTATCTCAAACACGCCGACCGAAAACTCATCATTACTCAATTTCGTTCTATATTTCATCACGCTCTTCCGTATTTTCTTTTATGCACTTTGGAGCTAGCTGGATCGTCACGCAAAAGAGTCTCCGGGAATGCACAAAATCCTCCGAAACACTAAGTCCGAGGTTAGAGCGAGAGAGAAACAGGTTAAATTCTTAAACATGCTAGCTATACTCTAATTAATTCATGATGGATATTGAGGAGTTACACATTGAATTTCCAAGCATTTTTAGTTGGAGAGGCCATTTCGTAAAGATGGATTTTCATAATGGGTCCAACCCTATAGATTCCAAATACCTAGACTCTTTATTGGCTGTATGTTTATTAGAACCAAAAACTTCTATTCACATCCACTTCCCTTTTGGTCTTTGTCTTCTTGGTATCAAAATTAATATCCTCTTCTTGTATCTCAAACACCCCGACCGAGAAATCATCATTACTTAATTTCGTATTGTATTTCATCATGCTCTTCCGTTTTTTGATTTATGTACTTCGGAGCTAGTTGGATCGTCACGCGAAAGAGACTCGGGGAGTGCAAAGAATCCCTCCGAAACACTAAGTCCGAGGTTAGAGCCAGAGAGAAACCGTTTACATTCTTAAACATGCTAGCTATCCTCTAATTAATCCATAATGGATTTTGAGGAGTTACACATCCAAATTTCGAGAACTTTTTAGTTTAAGAGGCCGTTTTGTAAACATGGAATTTCATAATGGGTGCAACCCTATAGATTCCAAATACCAAGACTCTGTATTGCGCTGTAAATTTTTTAGAACCAAAAACTTCTATTAACATCCCCTGCCTTTCTGGTCGTGGTCTTCTTGATATCATAGTTGATATTCTCTTCTTGTATCTCAAACACCACAACCAAAAAATCATCATTACTCAATTTTGTTATATTTTTCATAATGCTTTTCCGTATTTTCGTTTAGTCACTTTAGTCACACGAAAGAGTCTCAGGGAGTGCACAAAATTCTCTGAAACACTAAGTTTGAGGTTAGAACGAGAGAGAAATAGGTTACATTCATAAACTTGCTAGCTATCGTCTACTTAATCCATAATGGATATCGAGGAGTTACACATCCAATTTCCAAGCATTTTTTAGTTGGAGAGGCCATTTAGTAAACATGGATTTTCATAATGGGTCCAACCCTATAGATTCCAAATACCAAGACTCTTTATTGGCTATAAATTTTTTAGAACCAAAAACTTCTATTAACATCCCCTTCCCTTCTGGTCGTTGTCTTCTTGGTATCAAAATTGATATTTTCTTCTTCTATCTCAAACACCCCGACCGAGAAATCATCATTACTCAATTTCATAGTGTATTTCCTCATGTTCTTCCGTATTTTGATTTATGCACTTTGGAGCTAGTTGGATCGTCACATGAAAGAGATTCAGGGAGTGCTTAGAATCCTCTGAAACACTAAGTCCGAGGTTAGAGCGAGAGAGAAACGGGTTACATTCTTAAACATGCTAGCTATCCTTTAATTAATCCATAATGGATTTTGAGGAGTTACACATCCAATTTCCGAGAAGTTTTTAGTTGGAGAGGCCGTTTTGTAAACATGCAATTTCATGATGGCTCCAAACCTATAGATTCCAAATACCAAGACTCTTTATTAGCCTGTAAATTTTTTAGAACCAAAAACATCTATGAACATCCCCTTCCCTTCTGGTTTTGGTCATCTTGGTATCAAAGTTGAAATCCTCTTTTTGTATCTCAAACACGACGACCGAAAAATCATCATTACTCAATTCCGTTCTATATTTCATCACGCTCTCCCGTATTTTCGTTTATGCACTTTAGAGCTAGTTGGATCGTCACACGAAAGAGTCGCCGGGAATGCGCATAATCCTCTGAAACACTAAGTCCGAGGTTAGAGTGAGAGAGAAACAGGTTATATTCTTAAACATGCTAGCTATCCTTCAATTAATCCACAATGGATATTGAGGAGTTACACATCAAATTTCCGAGTATTTTTTAGTTGGAGAGGCCGTTTTGTAAACATGGATTTTCATGATAGCTCCAAACCTATAGATTCCAAATACCAAGACACTTTATTGGCTGTAAATTTTTTAGAACCAAAAACTTCTATAAACACCCCCTTCCCTTTTGGTCGTTGTCTTCTTGGTATCAAAATTGATATCTTCTTCCTCTATCTCAAACACCTCGACCAAGAAATCATCATTACTCAACTTCATAGTGTATTTCATCATGCTCCGTATTTTGATTTATGCACTTTGGAGCTAGTTGGATCGTCACATGAAAGATACTCAAGGAGTGCTTAGAATCCTCCGAAACGGTAAGTCCGAGGTTAGAGCAAGAGAGAAACGGGTTATATTCTTAAACATGCTAGCTATCCTCTAATTAATCCATAATGGATTTTGAGGAGTTACATATCCAATTTCCGAGAATTTTTTAGTTCGAGAGGCCGTTTTGTAAACATGCAATTTTATGATGGCTCCAAACCTATAGATTCCAAATACCAAGACTCTTTATTAGCTCCGTAAATTTTTTAGAACCAAAAAATTCTATTAACATCCCCTTCCCTTCGGTTGTGGTCATCGTGGTATCAAAGTTGATATCCTCTTCTTGTATCTCAAACACGACGACCAAAAAATCATCATTACTCAATTCCGTTCTATATTTCATCACGCCCTTCCGTATTTTCGTTTATGCACTTTAGAGCTAGTTGGATCGTCACACGAAATAGTCTCCCGGAATGCACGAATCCTCTCGAAACACTAAGTCCGAGGTTAGAGTGAGAGAGAAACGAGTTATATTCTTAAACATGCTAGCTATCCTCCAATTAATCCACAATGGATATTGAGGAGTTACACATTAAATTTCCGAGTATTTTTTAGTCGGAGAGGCCGTTTTGTAAACATGGATTTTCATGATAGCTCCAAACCTATAGATTCCAAATACCAAGACTCTTTATTGGCTGTAAATTTTTTAGAACCAAAAACTTCTATAAACATCCCCTTCCCTTCTGGTCGTTGTCTTCTTGGTATCAAAATTGATATCTTCTTCTTCTATCTCAAACACCTCGACCAAGAAATCATCATTACTCAACCTCATAGTGTATTTCATCATGCTCCGTATTTTGATTTATGCACTTTGCGGCTAGTTGGATCGTCACATGAAAGAGACTCGGGGAGTGCTTAGAATTCTCTCGAAACACTAAGTCCGGGGTTAGAGCAAGAGAGAAATGGGTTACATTCTTAAACATGCTAGCTATCCTCTAATTAATCCATAATGGATTTTGAGGAGTTACATATCCAATTTCCGAGAATTTTTTAGTTCGAGAGGCCGTTTTGTAAACATGCAATTTCATGATGGCTCCAAACCTATAGATTCCAAATACCAAGACTCTTTATTAGCCTCGTAAATTTTTTAGAACCAAAAAATTCTATTAACATCCCCTTCCCTTCGGTTGTGGTCATCGTGGTATCAAAGTTGATATCCTCTTCTTGTATCTCAAACACGACGACCAAAAAATCATCATTACTCAATTCCGTTCTATATTTCATCACGCCCTTCCGTATTTTCGTTTATGCACTTTAGAGCTAGTTGGATCGTCACACGAAATAGTCTCCCGGAATGCACAGAATCCTCTGAAACACTAAGTCCGAGGTTAGAGTGAGAGAGAAACAGGTTATATTCTTAAACATGCTAGCTATCCTTCAATTAATCCACAATGGATATTGAGGAGTTACACATCAAATTTCCGAGTATTTTTTAGTTGGAGAGGCCGTTTTGTAAACATGGATTTTCATGATAGCTCCAAACCTATAGATTCCAAATACCAAGACACTTTATTGGCTGTAAATTTTTTAGAACCAAAAACTTCTATAAACATCCCCTTCCCTTTTGGTCGTTGTCTTCTTGGTATCAAAATTGATATCTTCTTCCTCTATCTCAAACACCTCGACCAAGAAATCATCATTACTCAACTTCATAGTGTATTTCATCATGCTCCGTATTTTGATTTATGCACTTTGGAGCTAGTTGGATCGTCACATGAAAGATACTCAAGGAGTGCTTAGAATCCTCCGAAACAAGTAAGTCCGAGGTTAGAGCAAGAGAGAAACGGGTTATATTCTTAAACATGCTAGCTATCCTCTAATTAATCCATAATGGATTTTGAGGAGTTACATATCCAATTTCCGAGAATTTTTTAGTTCGAGAGGCCGTTTTGTAAACATGCAATTTTATGATGGCTCCAAACCTATAGATTCCAAATACCAAGACTCTTTATTAGCCTGTAAATTTTTTAGAACCAAAAAATTCTATTAACATCCCCTTCCCTTCTGGTTGTGGTCATCGTGGTATCAAAGTTGATATCCTCTTCTTGTATCTCAAACACGACGACCAAAAAATCATCATTACTCAATTCCGTTCTATATTTCATCACGCCCTTCCGTATTTTCGTTTATGCACTTTAGAGCTAGTTGGATCGTCACACGAAATAGTCTCCCGGAATGCACGAATCCTCTCGAAACACTAAGTCCGAGGTTAGAGTGAGAGAGAAACAGGTTATATTCTTAAACATGCTAGCTATCCTCCAATTAATCCACAATGGATATTGAGGAGTTACACATTAAATTTCCGAGTATTTTTTAGTCGGAGAGGCCGTTTTGTAAACATGGATTTTCATGATAGCTCCAAACCTATAGATTCCAAATACCAAGACTCTTTATTGCCGTAAATTTTTTAGAACCAAAAACTTCTATAAACATCCCCTTCCCTTCTGGTCGTTGTCTTCTTGGTATCAAAATTGATATCTTCTTCTTCTATCTCAAACACCTCGACCAAGAAATCATCATTACTCAACCTCATAGTGTATTTCATCATGCTCCGTATTTTGATTTATGCACTTTGCGGCTAGTTGGATCGTCACATGAAAGAGACTCGGGGAGTGCTTAGAATTCTGCGAAACACTAAGTCCGGGGTTAGAGCAAGAGAGAAATGGGTTACATTCTTAAACATGCTAGCTATCCTCTAATTAATCCATAATGGATTTTGAGGAGTTACATATCCAATTTCCGAGAATTTTTTAGTTCGAGAGGCCGTTTTGTAAACATGCAATTTCATGATGGCTCCAAACCTATAGATTCCAAATACCAAGACTCTTTATTAGCCCGTAAATTTTTTAGAACCAAAAAATTCTATTAACATCCCCTTCCCTTCGGTTGTGGTCATCGTGGTATCAAAGTTGATATCCTCTTCTTGTATCTCAAACACGACGACCAAAAAATCATCATTACTCAATTCCGTTCTATATTTCATCACGCCCTTCCGTATTTTCGTTTATGCACTTTAGAGCTAGTTGGATCGTCACACGAAATAGTCTCCCGGAATGCACAGAATCCTCTGAAACACTAAGTCCGAGGTTAGAGTGAGAGAGAAACAAGTTATATTCTTAAACATGCTAGCTATCCTTCAATTAATCCACAATGGATATTGAGGAGTTACACATCAAATTTCCGAGTATTTTTTAGTTGGAGAGGCCGTTTTGTAAACATGGATTTTCATGATAGCTCCAAACCTATAGATTCCAAATACCAAGACACTTTATTGGCCGTAAATTTTTTAGAACCAAAAACTTCTATAAACATCCCCTTCCCTTTTGGTCGTTGTCTTCTTGGTATCAAAATTGATATCTTCTTCCTCTATCTCAAACACCTCGACCAAGAAATCATCATTACTCAACTTCATAGTGTATTTCATCATGCTCCGTATTTTGATTTATGCACTTTGGAGCTAGTTGGATCGTCACATGAAAGATACTCAAGGAGTGCTTAGAATCCTCTGAAACAGTAAGTCCGAGGTTAGAGCAAGAGAGAAGCGGGTTATATTCTTAAACATGCTAGCTATCCTCTAATTAATCCATAATGGATTTTGAGGAGTTACATATCCAATTTCCGAGAATTTTTTAGTTCGAGAGGCCGTTTTGTAAACATGCAATTTTATGATGGCTCCAAACCTATAGATTCCAAATACCAAGACTCTTTATTAGCCTGTAAATTTTTTAGAACCAAAAAATTCTATTAACATCCCCTTCCCTTCTAGTTGTGGTCATCGTGGTATCAAAGTTGATATCCTCTTCTTGTATCTCAAACACGACGACCAAAAAATCATCATTACTCAATTCCGTTCTATATTTCATCACGCCCTTCCGTATTTTCGTTTATGCACTTTAGAGCTAGTTGGATCGTCACACGAAATAGTCTCCCGGAATGCACAGAATCCTCTGAAACACTAAGTCCGAGGTTAGAGTGAGAGAGAAACAGGTTATATTCTTAAACATGCTAGCTATCCTCCAATTAATCCACAATGGATATTGAGGAGTTACACATTAAATTTCCGAGTATTTTTTAGTCGGAGAGGCCGTTTTGTAAACATGGATTTTCATGATAGCTCCAAACCTATAGATTCCAAATACCAAGACTCTTTATTTGGCTGTAAATTTTTTAGAACCAAAAACTTCTATAAACATCCCCTTCCCTTCTGGTCGTTGTCTTCTTGGTATCAAAATTGATATCTTCTTCTTCTATCTCAAACACCTCGACCAAGAAATCATCATTACTCAACCTCATAGTGTATTTCATCATGCTCCGTATTTTGATTTATGCACTTTGCAGCTAGTTGGATCGTCACATGAAAGAGACTCAGGGAGTGCTTAGAATTCTCTGAAACACTAAGTCCGGGGTTAGAGCAAGAGAGAAATGGGTTACATTCTTAAACATGCTAGCTATCCTCTAATTAATCCATAATGGATTTTGAGGAGTTACATATCCAATTTCCGAGAATTTTTTAGTTCGAGAGGCCGTTTTGTAAACATGCAATTTCATGATGGCTCCAAACCTATAGATTCCAAATACCAAGACTCTTTATTAGCCTGTAAATTTTTTAGAACCAAAAAATTCTATTAACATCCCCTTCCCTTCTGGTTGTGGTCATCGTGGTATCAAAGTTGATATCCTCTTCTTGTATCTCAAACACGACGACCAAAAAATCATCATTACTCAATTCCGTTCTATATTTCATCACGCCCTTCCGTATTTTCGTTTATGCACTTTAGAGCTAGTTGGATCGTCACACGAAATAGTCTCCCGGAATGCACGAATCCTCGAAACACTAAGTCCGAGGTTAGAGTGAGAGAGAAACGAAGTTATATTCTTAAACATGCTAGCTATCCTTCAATTAATCCACAATGGATATTGAGGAGTTACACATCAAATTTCCGAGTATTTTTTAGTTGGAGAGGCCGTTTTGTAAACATGGATTTTCATGATAGCTCCAAACCTATAGATTCCAAATACCAAGACACTTTATTGGCTGTAAATTTTTTAGAACCAAAAACTTCTATAAACATCCCCTTCCCTTTTGGTCGTTGTCTTCTTGGTATCAAAATTGATATCTTCTTCCTCTATCTCAAACACCTCGACCAAGAAATCATCATTACTCAACTTCATAGTGTATTTCATCATGCTCCGTATTTTGATTTATGCACTTTGGAGCTAGTTGGATCGTCACATGAAAGATACTCAAGGAGTGCTTAGAATCCTCTGAAACAGTAAGTCCGAGGTTAGAGCAAGAGAGAAACGGGTTATATTCTTAAACATGCTAGCTATCCTCTAATTAATCCATAATGGATTTTGAGGAGTTACATATCCAATTTCCGAGAATTTTTTAGTTCGAGAGGCCGTTTTGTAAACATGCAATTTTATGATGGCTCCAAACCTATAGATTCCAAATACCAAGACTCTTTATTAGCTTTGTAAATTTTTTAGAACCAAAAAATTCTATTAACATCCCCTTCCCTTCGGTTGTGGTCATCATGGTATCAAAGTTGATATCCTCTTCTTGTATCTCAAACACGACGACCAAAAAATCATCATTACTCAATTCCGTTCTATATTTCATCACGCCCTTCCGTATTTTCGTTTATGCACTTTAGAGCTAGTTGGATCGTCACACGAAATAGTCTCCCGGAATGCACAGAATCCTCTGAAACACTAAGTCCGAGGTTAGAGTGAGAGAGAAACAGGTTATATTCTTAAACATGCTAGCTATCCTCCAATTAATCCACAATGGATATTGAGGAGTTACACATTAAATTTCCGAGTATTTTTTAGTTGGAGAGGCCGTTTTGTAAACATGGATTTTCATGATAGCTCCAAACCTATAGATTCCAAATACCAAGACTCTTTATTGGCTGTAAATTTTTTAGAACCAAAAACTTCTATAAACATCCCCTTCCCTTCTGGTCGTTGTCTTCTTGGTATCAAAATTGATATCTTCTTCTTCTATCTCAAACACCTCGACCAAGAAATCATCATTACTCAACCTCATAGTGTATTTCATCATGCTCCGTATTTTGATTTATGCACTTTGGAGCTAGTTGGATCGTCACATGAAAGAGACTCGGGGAGTGCTTAGAATTCTGCGAAACACTAAGTCCGAGGTTAGAGCAAGAGAGAAATGGGTTACATTCTTAAACATGCTAGCTATCCTCTAATTAATCCATAATGGATTTTGAGGAGTTACATATCCAATTTCCGAGAATTTTTTAGTTCGAGAGGCCGTTTTGTAAACATGCAATTTCATGATGGCTCCAAACCTATAGATTCCAAATACAAAGACTCTTTATTAGCCTGTAAATTTTTTAGAACCAAAAAATTCTATTAACATCCCCTTCCCTTCTGGTTGTGGTCATCGTGGTATCAAAGTTGATATCCTCTTCTTGTATCTCAAACACGACGACCAAAAAATCATCATTACTCAATTCCGTTCTATATTTCATCACGCCCTTCCGTATTTTCGTTTATGCACTTTAGAGCTAGTTGGATCGTCACACGAAATAGTCTCCCGGAATGCACGAGAATCCTGCGAAACACTAAGTCCGAGGTTAGAGTGAGAGAGAAACGAGGTTATATTCTTAAACATGCTAGCTATCCTCTAATTAATCCACAATGGATATTGAGGAGTTACACATTAAATTTCCGAGTATTTTTTAGTTGGAGAGGCCGTTTTGTAAACATGGATTTTCATGATAGATCCAAACCTATAGATTCCAAATACCAAGACTCTTTATTGGCTGTAAATTTTTTAGAACCAAAAACTTCTATAAACATCCCCTTCCCTTCTTGTCGTTGTCTTCTTGGTATCAAAATTGATATCTTCTTCTTCTATCTCAAACACCTCGACCAAGAAATCATCATTACTCAACCTCATAGTGTATTTCATCATGCTCCGTATTTTGATTTATGCACTTTGGAGCTAGTTGGATCGTCACATGAAAGAGACTCGGGGAGTGCTTAGAATTCTGCGAAACACTAAGTCCGGGGTTAGAGCAAGAGAGAAATGGGTTACATTCTTAAACATGCTAGCTATCCTCTAATTAATCCATAATGGATTTTGAGGAGTTACATATCCAATTTCCGAGAATTTTTTAGTTCGAGAGGCCGTTTTGTAAACATGCAATTTCATGATGGCTCCAAACCTATAGATTCCAAATACCAAGACTCTTTATTAGCTTTGTAAATTTTTTAGAACCAAAAACTTCTATTAACATCCCCTTCCCTTCGGTTGTGGTCATCGTGGTATCAAAGTTGATATCCTCTTCTTGTATCTCAAACACGACGACCAAAAAATCATCATTACTCAATTCCGTTCTATATTTCATCACGCCCTTCCGTATTTTCGTTTATGCACTTTAGAGCTAGTTGGATCGTCACACGAAATAGTCTCCGGAATGCACGAGAATCCTCCGAAACACTAAGTCCGAGGTTAGAGTGAGAGAGAAACGAGGTTATATTCTTAAACATGCTAGCTATCCTCCAATTAATCCACAATGGATATTGAGGAGTTACACATTAAATTTCCGAGTATTTTTTAGTTGGAGAGGCCGTTTTGTAAACATGGATTTTCATGATAGCTCCAAACCTATAGATTCCAAATACCAAGACTCTTTATTGGCTGTAAATTTTTTAGAACTAAAAACTTCTATAAACATCCCCTTCCCTTTTGGTCGTTGTCTTCTTGGTATCAAAATTGATATCTTCTTCCTCTATCTCAAACACCTCGACCAAGAAATCATCATTACTCAACTTCATAGTGTATTTCATCATGCTCCGTATTTTGATTTATACACTTTGGAGCTAGTTGGATCGTCACATGAAAGATACTCAGGGAGTGCTTAGAATCCTCTGAAACAGTAAGTCCGAGGTTAGAGCAAGAGAGAAACGGGTTATATTCTTAAACATGCTAGCTATCCTCTAATTAATCCATAATGGATTTTGAGGAGTTACATATCCAATTTCCGAGAATTTTTTAGTTCGAGAGGCCGTTTTGTAAACATGCAATTTCATGATGGCTCCAAACCTATAGATTCCAAATACCAAGACTCTTTATTAGCCCGTAAATTTTTTAGAACCAAAAAATTCTATTAACATCCCCTTCCCTTCGGTTGTGGTCATCGTGGTATCAAAGTTGATATCCTCTTCTTGTATCTCAAACACGACGACCAAAAAATCATCATTACTCAATTCCGTTCTATATTTCATCACGCCCTTCCGTATTTTCGTTTATGCACTTTAGAGCTAGTTGGATCGTCACACGAAATAGTCTCCGGAATGAATGCAGAATCCTCCGAAACACTAAGTCCGAGGTTAGAGTGAGAGAGAAACAAAGTTATATTCTTAAACATGCTAGCTATCCTCCAATTAATCCACAATGGATATTGAGGAGTTACACATTAAATTTCCGAGTATTTTTTAGTTGGAGAGGCCATTTTGTAAACATGGATTTTCATGATAGCTCCAAACCTATAGATTCCAAATACCAAGACTCTTTATTGGCTGTAAATTTTTTAGAACCAAAAACTTCTATAAACATCCCCTTCCCTTTTGGTCGTTGTCTTCTTGGTATCAAAATTGATATCTTCTTCCTCTATCTCAAACTCCTCGACCAAGAAATCATCATTACTCAACTTCATAGTGTATTTCATCATGCTCCGTATTTTGATTTATGCACTTTGGAGCTAGTTGGATCGTCACATGAAAGATACTCAGGGAGTGCTTAGAATCCTCTCGAAACACTAAGTCCGAGGTTAGAGCAAGAGAGAAACGGGTTATATTCTTAAACATGCTAGCTATCCTCTAATTAATCCATAATGGATTTTGAGGAGTTACATATCCAATTTCCGAGAATTTTTTAGTTCGAGAGGCCGTTTTGTAAACATGCAATTTCATGATGGCTCCAAACCTATAGATTCCAAATACCAAGACTCTTTATTAGCCTGTAAATTTTTTAGAACCAAAAACTTCTATTAACATCCCCTTCCCTTCTGGTTGTGGTCATCTTGGTATCAAAGTTGATATCCTCTTCTTGTATCTCAAACACGACGACCGAAAAATCATCATTACTCAATTCCGTTCTATATTTCATCACGCTCTTCCATATTTTCGTTTATGCACTTTAGAGCTAGTTGGATCGTCACACGAAAGAGTCTACGGGAAAGCACGAATCCTCCGAAACACTAAGTCCGAGGTTAGAGTGAGAGAGAAACAAAGTTATATTCTTAAACATGCTAGCTATCCTCCAATTAATCCACAATGGATATTGAGGAGTTACACATTAAATTTCCGAGTATTTTTTAGTTGGAGAGGCCATTTTGTAAACATGGATTTTCATGATAGCTCCAAACCTATAGATTCCAAATACCAAGACTCTTTATTGGCGGTAAATGTTTTAGAACCAAAAACTTCTATAAACATCCCCTTCCCTTCTGGTCGTTGTCTTCTTGGTATCAAAATTGATATCTCCTTCTTCTATCTCAAACACCTCGACCAAGAAATCATCATTACTCAATTTCATAGTGTATTTCATCATGCTCCGCATTTCTTATTTATGCACTTTGGAGCTAGTTGGATCGTCACATGAAAGAGACTCAGGGAGTGCTTAGAATCCTCTGAAACACTAAGTCCGAGGTTAGAGCAAGAGAGAAACGGGTTACATTCTTAAACATGCTAGCTATCCTCTAATTAATCAATAATGGATTTTGAGGAGTTACATATCAAATTTCCGAGAGTTTTTTAGTTGGAGAGGCCGTTTTGTAAACATGCAATTTCATGATGGCTCCAAACCTATAGATTCCAAATACCAAGACTCTTTATTAGCTCGTAAATTTTTTAGAACCAAAAACTTCTATTAACATCCCCTTCCCTTCGGTTGTGGTCATCTTGGTATCAAAGTTGATATCCTCTTCTTGTATCTCAAACACGACGACCGAAAAATCATCATTACTCAATTCCGTTCTATATTTCATCACGCTCTTCCGTATTTTCGTTTATGCACTTTAGAGCTAGTTGGATCGTCACACGAAAGAGTCTCGGGAATGCACAGAATCCTCCGAAACACTAAGTCCGAGGTTAGAGTGAGAGAGAAACGAAGTTATATTCTTAAACATGCTAGCTATCCTCCAATTAATCCACAATGGATATTGAGGAGTTACACATTAAATTTCCGAGTATTTTTTAGTTGGAGAGGCCATTTTGTAAACATGGATTTTCATGATAGCTCCAAACCTATAGATTCCAAATACCAAGACTCTTTATTGGCCGTAAATGTTTTAGAACCAAAAACTTCTATAAACATCCCCTTCCCTTCGGTCGTTGTCTTCTTGGTATCAAAATTGATATCTTCTTCTTCTATCTCAAACACCTCGACCAAGAAATCATCATTACTCAACCTCATAGTGTATTTCATCATGCTCCGTATTTTGATTTATGCACTTTAGAGCTAGTTGGATCGTCACATGAAAGAGACTCAGGGAGTGCTTAGAATTCTCTGAAACACTAAGTCCGGGGTTAGAGCAAGAGAGAAATGGTTTACATTCTTAAACATGCTAGCTATCCTCTAATTAATCCATAATGGATTTTGAGGAGTTACATATCCAATTTCCGAGAATTTTTTAGTTCGAGAGGCCGTTTTGTAAACATGCAATTTCATGATGGCTCCAAACCTATAGATTCCAAATACCAAGACTCTTTATTAGCCCGTAAATTTTTTAGAACCAAAAACTTCTATTAACATCCCCTTCCCTTCGGTTGTGGTCATCTTGGTATCAAAGTTGATATCCTCTTCTTGTATCTCAAACACGACGACCGAAAAATCATCATTACTCAATTCCGTTCTATATTTCATCACGCTCTTCCGTATTTTCGTTTATGCACTTTAGAGCTAGTTGGATCGTCACACGAAAGAGTCTCCGGAATGCACGAATCCTCTGAAACACTAAGTCCGAGGTTAGAGTGAGAGAGAAACAGGTTATATTCTTAAACATGCTAGCTATCCTCCAATTAATCCACAATGGATATTGAGGAGTTACACAACAAATTTCCGAGTATTTTTTAGTTGGAGAGGCGGTTTTGTAAACATGGATTTTCATGATAGCTCCAAACCTATAGATTCCAAATACCAAGACTCTTTATTGGCTGTAAATTTTTTAGAACGAAAAACTTCTATAAACATCCCCTTCCCTTCTGGTCGTTGTCTTCTTGGTATCAAAATTGATATCTTCTTCTTCTATCTCAAACACCTCGACCAAGAAATCATCATTACTCAACTTCATAGTGTATTTCATCATGCTCCGTATTTTGATTTATGCACTTTGGAGCTAGTTGGATCGTCACATGAAAGATACTCAGGGAGTGCTTAGAATCCTGCGAAACAGTAAGTCCGAGGTTAGAGCAAGAGAGAAACGGGTTATATTCTTAAACATGCTAGCTATCCTCTAATTAATCCATAATGGATTTTGAGGAGTTACATATCCAATTTCCGAGAATTTTTTAGTTCGAGAGGCCGTTTTGTAAACATGCAATTTCATGATGGCTCCAAACCTATAGATTCCAAATACCAAGACTCTTTATTAGCCTGTAAATTTTTTAGAACCAAAAACTTCTATTAACATCCCCTTCCCTTCTGGTTGTGGTCATCTTGGTATCAAAGTTGATATCCTCTTCTTGTATCTCAAACACGACGACCGAAAAATCATCATTACTCAATTCCGTTCTATATTTCATCACGCTCTTCCATATTTTCGTTTATGCACTTTAGAGCTAGTTGGATCGTCACACGAAAGAGTCTACGGGAAAGCACAGAATCCTCTGAAACACTAAGTCCGAGGTTAGAGTGAGAGAGAAACAGGTTATATTCTTAAACATGCTAGCTATCCTCCAATTAATCCACAATGGATATTGAGGAGTTACACATTAAATTTCCGAGTATTTTTTAGTTGGAGAGGCCATTTTGTAAACATGGATTTTCATGATAGCTCCAAACCTATAGATTCCAAATACCAAGACTCTTTATTGGCTGTAAATGTTTTAGAACCAAAAACTTCTATAAACATCCCCTTCCCTTCTGGTCGTTGTCTTCTTGGTATCAAAATTGATATCTCCTTCTTCTATCTCAAACACCTCGACCAAGAAATCATCATTACTCAATTTCATAGTGTATTTCATCATGCTCCGTATTTTGATTTATGCACTTTGGAGCTAGTTGGATCGTCACATGAAAGAGACTCAGGGAGTGCTTAGAATCCTCTCGAAACACTAAGTCCGAGGTTAGAGCAAGAGAGAAACGGGTTACATTCTTAAACATGCTAGCTATCCTCTAATTAATCAATAATGGATTTTGAGGAGTTACATATCAAATTTCCGAGAGTTTTTTAGTTGGAGAGGCCGTTTTGTAAACATGCAATTTCATGATGGCTCCAAACCTATAGATTCCAAATACCAAGACTCTTTATTAGCCTGTAAATTTTTTAGAACCAAAAACTTCTATTAACATCCCCTTCCCTTCGGTTGTGGTCATCTTGGTATCAAAGTTGATATCCTCTTCTTGTATCTCAAACACGACGACCGAAAAATCATCATTACTCAATTCCGTTCTATATTTCATCACGCTCTTCCGTATTTTCGTTTATGCACTTTAGAGCTAGTTGGATCGTCACACGAAAGAGTCTCCGGAATGCACGTAATCCTCTGAAACACTAAGTCCGAGGTTAGAGTGAGAGAGAAACAGGTTATATTCTTAAACATGCTAGCTATCCTCCAATTAATCCACAATGGATATTGAGGAGTTACACATTAAATTTCCGAGTATTTTTTAGTTGGAGAGGCCATTTTGTAAACATGGATTTTCATGATAGCTCCAAACCTATAGATTCCAAATACCAAGACTCTTTATTGGCTGTAAATGTTTTAGAACCAAAAACTTCTATAAACATCCCCTTCCCTTCTGGTCGTTGTCTTCTTGGTATCAAAATTGATATCTCCTTCTTCTATCTAGAACACCTCGACCAAGAAATCATCATTACTCAATTTCATAGTGTATTTCATCATGCTCCGTATTTTGATTTATGCACTTTGGAGCTAGTTGGATCGTCACATGAAAGAGACTCAGGGAGTGCTTAGAATCCTTCGAAACACTAAGTCCGAGGTTAGAGCAAGAGAGAAACGGGTTACATTCTTAAACATGCTAGCTATCCTCTAATTAATCAATAATGGATTTTGAGGAGTTACATATCAAATTTCCGAGAGTTTTTTAGTTGGAGAGGCCGTTTTGTAAACATGCAATTTCATGATGCCTCCAAACCTATAGATTCCAAATACCAAGACTCTTTATTAGCCTGTAAATTTTTTAGAACCAAAAACTTCTATTAACATCCCCTTCCCTTCGGTTGTGGTCATCTTGGTATCAAAGTTGATATCCTCTTCTTGTATCTCAAACACGACGACCGAAAAATCATCATTACTCAATTCCGTTCTATATTTCATCACGCTCTTCCGTATTTTCGTTTATGCACTTTAGAGCTAGTTGGATCGTCACACGAAAGAGTCTCCGGAATGCACGTAATCCTCCGAAACACTAAGTCCGAGGTTAGAGTGAGAGAGAAACAGGTTATATTCTTAAACATGCTAGCTATCCTCCAATTAATCCACAATGGATATTGAGGAGTAACACATTAAATTTCTGAGTATTTTTTAGTTGGAGAGGCCATTTTGTAAACATGGATTTTCATGATAGCTCCAAACCTATAGATTCCAAATACCAAGACTCTTTATTGGTCGTAAATGTTTTAGAACCAAAAACTTCTATAAACATCCCCTTCCCTTTCGGTCGTTGTCTTCTTGGTATCAAAATTGATATCTTCTTCTTCTATCTCAAACACCTCGACCAAGAAATCATCATTACTCAACCTCATAGTGTATTTCATCATGCTCCGTATTTTGATTTATGCACTTTGCAGCTAGTTGGATCGTCACATGAAAGAGACTCAGGGAGTGCTTAGAATTCTCTGAAACACTAAGTCCGGGGTTAGAGCAAGAGAGAAATGGTTTACATTCTTAAACATGCTAGCTATCCTCTAATTAATCCATAATGGATTTTGAGGAGTTACATATCCAATTTCCGAGAATTTTTTAGTTCGAGAGGCCGTTTTGTAAACATGCAATTTCATGATGGCTCCAAACCTATAGATTCCAAATACCAAGACTCTTTATTAGCTTGTAAATTTTTTAGAACCAAAAACTTCTATTAACATCCCCTTCCCTTCTTGTTGTGGTCATCTTGGTATCAAAGTTGATATCCTCTTCTTGTATCTCAAACACGACGACCGAAAAATCATCATTACTCAATTCCGTTCTATATTTCATCACGCTCTTCCGTATTTTCGTTTATGCACTTTAGAGCTAGTTGGATCGTCACACGAAAGAGTCTCCGGAATGCACGAATCCTCCGAAACACTAAGTCCGAGGTTAGAGTGAGAGAGAAACAAAGTTATATTCTTAAACATGCTAGCTATCCTCCAATTAATCCACAATGGATATTGAGGAGTTACACAACAAATTTCCGAGTATTTTTTAGTTGGAGAGGCGGTTTTGTAAACATGGATTTTCATGATAGCTCCAAACCTATAGATTCCAAATACCAAGACTCTTTATTGTCGTAAATTTTTTAGAACCAAAAACTTCTATAAACATCCCCTTCCCTTCTGGTCGTTGTCTTCTTGGTATCAAAATTGATATCTTCTTCTTCTATCTCAAACACCTCGACCAAGAAATCATCATTACTCAACTTCATAGTGTATTTCATCATGCTCCGTATTTTGATTTATGCACTTTGGAGCTAGTTGGATCGTCACATGAAAGATACTCAGGGAGTGCTTAGAATCCTCTCGAAACACTAAGTCCGAGGTTAGAGCAAGAGAGAAACGGGTTACATTCTTAAACATGCTAGCTATCCTCTAATTAATCCATAATGGATTTTGAGGAGTTACATATCCAATTTCCGAGAATTTTTTAGTTCGAGAGGCCGTTTTGTAAACATGCAATTTCATGATGGCTCCAAACCTATAGATTCCAAATACCAAGACTCTTTATTAGCCCGTAAATTTTTTAGAACCAAAAACTTCTATTAACATCCCCTTCCCTTGGTTGTGGTCATCTTGGTATCAAAGTTGATATCCTCTTCTTGTATCTCAAACACGACGACCGAAAAATCATCATTACTCAATTCCGTTCTATATTTCATCACGCTCTTCCATATTTTCGTTTATGCACTTTAGAGCTAGTTGGATCGTCACACGAAAGAGTCTCGGGAAAGCACAGAATCCTCTGAAACACTAAGTCCGAGGTTAGAGTGAGAGAGAAACAGGTTATATTCTTAAACATGCTAGCTATCCTCCAATTAATCCACAATGGATATTGAGGAGTTACACATTAAATTTCCGAGTATTTTTTAGTTGGAGAGGCCATTTTGTAAACATGGATTTTCATGATAGCTCCAAACCTATAGATTCCAAATACCAAGACTCTTTATTGGTCGTAAATGTTTTAGAACCAAAAACTTCTATAAACATCCCCTTCCCTTCGGTCGTTGTCTTCTTGGTATCAAAATTGATATCTCCTTCTTCTATCTCAAACACCTCGACCAAGAAATCATCATTACTCAATTTCATAGTGTATTTCATCATGCTCCGTATTTTGATTTATGCACTTTGGAGCTAGTTGGATCGTCACATGAAAGAGACTCAGGGAGTGCTTAGAATCCTCTCGAAACACTAAGTCCGAGGTTAGAGCAAGAGAGAAACGGGTTACATTCTTAAACATGCTAGCTATCCTCTAATTAATCAATAATGGATTTTGAGGAGTTACATATCAAATTTCCGAGAGTTTTTTAGTTGGAGAGGCCGTTTTGTAAACATGCAATTTCATGATGGCTCCAAACCTATAGATTCCAAATACCAAGACTCTTTATTAGCCTGTAAATTTTTTAGAACCAAAAACTTCTATTAACATCCCCTTCCCTTCTGGTTGTGGTCATCTTGGTATCAAAGTTGATATCCTCTTCTTGTATCTCAAACACGACGACCGAAAAATCATCATTACTCAATTCCGTTCTATATTTCATCACGCTCTTCCGTATTTTCGTTTATGCACTTTAGAGCTAGTTGGATCGTCACACGAAAGAGTCTCCGGGAATGCACAGAATCCTCTGAAACACTAAGTCCGAGGTTAGAGTGAGAGAGAAACAGGTTATATTCTTAAACATGCTAGCTATCCTCCAATTAATCCACAATGGATATTGAGGAGTTACACATTAAATTTCCGAGTATTTTTTAGTTGGAGAGGCCATTTTGTAAACATGGATTTTCATGATAGCTCCAAACCTATAGATTCCAAATACCAAGACTCTTTATTGGCTGTAAATGTTTTAGAACCAAAAACTTCTATAAACATCCCCTTCCCTTCTGGTCGTTGTCTTCTTGGTATCAAAATTGATATCTTCTTCTTCTATCTCAAACACCTCGACCAAGAAATCATCATTACTCAACTTCATAGTGTATTTCATCATGCACCGTATTTTGATTTATGCACTTTGGAGCTAGTTCGATCGTCACATGAAAGAGACTCAGGGAGTGCTTAGAATCCTCTGAAACACTAAGTCCGGGGTTAGAGCAAGAGAGAAATGGGTTACATTCTTAAACATGCTAGCTATCCTCTAATTAATCAATAATGGATTTTGAGGAGTTACATATCCAATTTCCGAGAGTTTTTTAGTTGGAGAGGCCGTTTTGTAAACATGCAATTTCATGATGGCTCCAAACCTATAGATTCCAAATACCAAGACTCTTTATTAGCCTGGAAATTTTTTAGAACCAAAAACTTCTATTAACATCCCCTTCCCTTCTGGTTGTGGTCATCTTGGTATCAAAGTTGATATCCTCTTCTTGTATCTCAAACACGACGACCGAAAAATCATCATTACTCAATTCCGTTCTATATTTCATCACGCTCTTCCGTATTTTCGTTTATGCACTTTAGAGCTAGTTGGATCGTCACACGAAAGAGTCTCCGGGAATGCACAGAATCCTCTGAAACACTAAGTCCGAGGTTAGAGTGAGAGAGAAACAGGTTATATTCTTAAACATGCTAGCTATCCTCCAATTAATCCACAATGGATATTGAGGAGTTACACAACAAATTTCCGAGTATTTTTTAGTTGGAGAGGCGGTTTTGTAAACATGGATTTTCATGATAGCTCCAAACCTATAGATTCCAAATACCAAGACTCTTTATTGGCTGTAAATTTTTTAGAACCAAAAACTTCTATTAACAAACCCTTCCCTTATGGTCGTTCTCTTCTTGGTATCAAAATTGATATCTCCTTCTTCTATCTCAAACACCTCGACCAAGAAATCATCATTACTCAATTTCATAGTGTATTTCATCATGCTCCGTATTTTGATTTATGCACTTTGGAGCTAGTTGGATCGTCACATGAAAGAGACTCAGGGAGTGCTTAGAATCCTCTCGAAACACTAAGTCCGAGGTTAGAGCAAGAGAGAAACGGGTTACATTCTTAAACATGCTAGCTATCCTTTAATTAATCAATAATGGATTTTGAGGTGTTACATATCCAATTTCCGAGAGTTTTTTAGTTGGAGAGGCCGTTTTGTAAACATGCAATTTCATGATGGCTCCAAACCTATAGATTCCAAATACCAAGACTCTTTATTAGCTCGTAAATTTTTTAGAACCAAAAACTTCTATTAACATCCCCTTCCCTTCGGTTGTGGTCATCTTGGTATCAAAGTTGATATCCTCTTCTTGTATCTCAAACACGACGACCGAAAAATCATCATTACTCAATTCCGTTCTATATTTCATCACGCTCTTCCGTATTTTCGTTTATGCACTTTAGAGCTAGTTGGATCGTCACACGAAAGAGTCTCCCGGAATGCACAGAATCCTCTGAAACACTAAGTCCGAGGTTAGAGTGAGAGAGAAACAAAGTTATATTCTTAAACATGCTAGCTATCCTCCAATTAATCCACAATGGATATTGAGGAGTTACACATTAAATTTCCGAGTATTTTTTAGTTGGAGAGGCCATTTTGTAAACATGGATTTTCATGATAGCTCCAAACCTATAGATTCCAAATACCAAGACTCTTTATTGGCCGTAAATGTTTTAGAACCAAAAACTTCTATAAACATCCCCTTCCCTTTCGGTCGTTGTCTTCTTGGTATCAAAATTGATATCTTCTTCTTCTATCTCAAACACCTCGACCAAGAAATCATCATTACTCAACTTCATAGTGTATTTCATCATGCACCGTATTTTGATTTATGCACTTTGGAGCTAGTTCGATCGTCACATGAAAGAGACTCAGGGAGTGCTTAGAATCCTCTGAAACACTAAGTCCGGGGTTAGAGCAAGAGAGAAATGGGTTACATTCTTAAACATGCTAGCTATCCTCTAATTAATCAATAATGGATTTTGAGGAGTTACATATCCAATTTCCGAGAGTTTTTTAGTTGGAGAGGCCGTTTTGTAAACATGCAATTTCATGATGGCTCCAAACCTATAGATTCCAAATACCAAGACTCTTTATTAGCCCGTAAATTTTTTAGAACCAAAAACTTCTATTAACATCCCCTTCCCTTCGGTTGTGGTCATCTTGGTATCAAAGTTGATATCCTCTTCTTGTATCTCAAACACGACGACCGAAAAATCATCATTACTCAATTCCGTTCTATATTTCATCACGCTCTTCCGTATTTTCGTTTATGCACTTTAGAGCTAGTTGGATCGTCACACGAAAGAGTCTCCCGGAATGCACGGAATCCTCTGAAACACTAAGTCCGAGGTTAGAGTGAGAGAGAAACAGGTTATATTCTTAAACATGCTAGCTATCCTCCAATTAATCCACAATGGATATTGAGGAGTTACACAACAAATTTCCGAGTATTTTTTAGTTGGAGAGGCGGTTTTGTAAACATGGATTTTCATGATAGCTCCAAACCTATAGATTCCAAATACCAAGACTCTTTATTGGCTGTAAATTTTTTAGAACCAAAAACTTCTATTAACATCCCCTTCCCTTCTGGTCGTTGTCTTCTTGGTATCAAAATTGATATCTCCTTCTTCTATCTCAAACACCTCGACCAAGAAATCATCATTACTCAATTTCATAGTGTATTTCATCATGCTCCGTATTTTGATTTATGCACTTTGGAGCTAGTTGGATCGTCACATGAAAGAGACTCAGGGAGTGCTTAGAATCCTCCGAAACACTAAGTCCGAGGTTAGAGCAAGAGAGAAACGGGTTACATTCTTAAACATGCTAGCTATCCTCTAATTAATCAATAATGGATTTTGAGGAGTTACATATCCAATTTCCGAGAGTTTTTTAGTTGGAGAGGCCGTTTTGTAAACATGCAATTTCATGATGGCTCCAAACCTATAGATTCCAAATACCAAGACTCTTTATTAGCCCGTAAATTTTTTAGAACCAAAAACTTCTATTAACATCCCCTTCCCCTTCGGTTGTGGTCATCTTGGTATCAAAGTTGATATCCTCTTCTTGTATCTCAAACACGACGACCGAAAAATCATCATTACTCAATTCCGTTCTATATTTCATCACGCTCTTCCGTATTTTCGTTTATGCACTTTAGAGCTAGTTGGATCGTCACACGAAAGAGTCTCCGGAATGCACGTAATCCTCCGAAACACTAAGTCCGAGGTTAGAGTGAGAGAGAAACAAAGTTATATTCTTAAACATGCTAGCTATCCTCCAATTAATCCACAATGGATATTGAGGAGTTACACAACAAATTTCCGAGTATTTTTTAGTTGGAGAGGCGGTTTTGTAAACATGGATTTTCATGATAGCTCCAAACCTATAGATTCCAAATACCAAGACTCTTTATTGGCCGTAAATTTTTTAGAACCAAAAACTTCTATTAACATCCCCTTCCCTTCTGGTCGTTGTCTTCTTGGTATCAAAATTGATATCTCCTTCTTCTATCTCAAACACCTCGACCAAGAAATCATCATTACTCAATTTCATAGTGTATTTCATCATGCTCCGTATTTTGATTTATGCACTTTGGAGCTAGTTGGATCGTCACATGAAAGAGACTCAGGGAGTGCTTAGAATCCTCTCGAAACACTAAGTCCGAGGTTAGAGCAAGAGAGAAACGGGTTACATTCTTAAACATGCTAGCTATCCTCTAATTAATCAATAATGGATTTTGAGGAGTTACATATCCAATTTCCGAGAGTTTTTTAGTTGGAGAGGCCGTTTTGTAAACATGCAATTTCATGATGGCTCCAAACCTATAGATTCCAAATACCAAGACTCTTTATTAGCCTGTAAATTTTTTAGAACCAAAAACTTCTATTAACATCCCCTTCCCTTCTGGTTGTGGTCATCTTGGTATCAAAGTTGATATCCTCTTCTTGTATCTCAAACACGACGACCGAAAAATCATCATTACTCAATTCCGTTCTATATTTCATCACGCTCTTCCGTATTTTCGTTTATGCACTTTAGAGCTAGTTGGATCGTCACACGAAAGAGTCTCCGGAATGCACGTAATCCTCCGAAACACTAAGTCCGAGGTTAGAGTGAGAGAGAAACGAGTTATATTCTTAAACATGCTAGCTATCCTCCAATTAATCCACAATGGATATTGAGGAGTTACACAATAAATTTCCGAGCATTTTTTAGTTGGAGAGGCCATTTTGTAAACATGGATTTTCATGATAGCTCCAAACCTATAGATTCCAAATACCAAGACTCTTTATTGGCTGTAAATTTTTTAGAACCAAAAACTTCTATAAACATCCCCTTCCCTTCTGGTCGTTGTCTTCTTGGTATCAAAATTGATATCTTCTTCTTCTATCTCAAACACCTCGACCAAGAAATCATCATTACTCAATTTCATAGTGTATTTCATCATGCTCCGTATTTTGATTTATGCACTTTGGAGCTAGTTGGATCGTCACATGAAAGAGACTCGGGGAGTGCTTAGAATCCTCCGAAACACTAAGTCCGAGGTTAGAGCAAGAGAGAAACGGGTTACATTCTTAAACATGCTAGCTATCCTCTAATTAATCAATAATGGATTTTGAGGAGTTACATATCCAATTTCCGAGAGTTTTTTAGTTGGAGAGGCCGTTTTGTAAACATGCAATTTCATGATGGCTCCAAACCTATAGATTCCAAATACCAAGACTCTTTATTAGCCTGTAAATTTTTTAGAACCAAAAACTTCTATTAACATCCCCTTCCCTTCTGGTTGTGGTCATCTTGGTATCAAAGTTGATATCCTCTTCTTGTATCTCAAACACGACGACCGAAAAATCATCATTACTCAATTCCGTTCTATATTTCATCACGCTCTTCCGTATTTTCGTTTATGCACTTTAGAGCTAGTTGGATCGTCACACGAAAGAGTCTCCGGGAATGCACAGAATCCTCTGAAACACTAAGTCCGAGGTTAGAGTGAGAGAGAAACAAAGTTATATTCTTAAACATGCTAGCTATCCTCCAATTAATCCACAATGGATATTGAGGAGTTACACATTAAATTTCCGAGTATTTTTTAGTTGGAGAGGCCATTTTGTAAACATGGATTTTCATGATAGCTCCAAACCTATAGATTCCAAATACCAAGACTCTTTATTGGCCGTAAATGTTTTAGAACCAAAAACTTCTATAAACATCCCCTTCCCTTCGGTCGTTGTCTTCTTGGTATCAAAATTGATATCTTCTTCTTCTATCTCAAATACCTCGACCAAGAAATCATCATTACTCAACTTCATAGTGTATTTCATCATGCACCGTATTTTGATTTATGCACTTTGGAGCTAGTTGGATCGTCACATGAAAGAGACTCGTGGAGTGCTTAGAATCCTCTCGAAACACTAAGTCCGGGGTTAGAGCAAGAGAGAAATGGGTTACATTCTTAAACATGCTAGCTATCCTCTAATTAATCAATAATGGATTTTGAGGAGTTACATATCCAATTTCCGAGAATTTTTTTAGTTGGAGAGGCCGTTTTGTAAACATGGAATTTCATGATGGCTCCAAACCTATAGATTCCAAATACCAAGACTCTTTATTAGCCCGTAAATTTTTTAGAACCAAAAACTTCTATTAACATCCCCTTCCCTTCGGTTGTGGTCATCTTGGTATCAAAGTTGATATCCTCTTCTTGTATCTCAAACACGACGACCGAAAAATCATCATTACTCAATTCCGTTCTATATTTCATCACGCTCTTCCGTATTTTCGTTTATGCACTTTAGAGCTAGTTGGATCGTCACACGAAAGAGTCTCCGGAATGCATAGAATCCTCTGAAACACTAAGTCCGAGGTTAGAGTGAGAGAGAAACAGGTTATATTCTTAAACATGCTAGCTATCCTCCAATTAATCCACAATGGATATTGAGGAGTTACACAACAAATTTCCGAGTATTTTTTAGTTGGAGAGGCGGTTTTGTAAACATGGATTTTCATGATAGCTCCAAACCTATAGATTCCAAATACCAAGACTCTTTATTGGCTGTAAATTTTTTAGAACCAAAAACTTCTATTAACATCCCCTTCCCTTCTGGTCGTTGTCTTCTTGGTATCAAAATTGATATCTCCTTCTTCTATCTCAAACACCTCGACCAAGAAATCATCATTACTCAATTTCATAGTGTATTTCATCATGCTCCGTATTTTGATTTATGCACTTTGGAGCTAGTTGGATCGTCACATGAAAGAGACTCAGGGAGTGCTTAGAATCCTCTGAAACACTAAGTCCGAGGTTAGAGCAAGAGAGAAACGGGTTACATTCTTAAACATGCTAGCTATCCTCTAATTAATCAATAATGGATTTTGAGGAGTTACATATCCAATTTCCGAGAGTTTTTTAGTTGGAGAGGCCGTTTTGTAAACATGCAATTTCATGATGGCTCCAAACCTATAGATTCCAAATACCAAGACTCTTTATTAGCTTGTAAATTTTTTAGAACCAAAAACTTCTATTAACATCCCCTTCCCTTCTGGTTGTGGTCATCTTGGTATCAAAGTTGATATCCTCTTCTTGTATCTCAAACACGACGACCGAAAAATTATCATTACTCAATTCCGTTCTATATTTCATCACGCTCTTCCGTATTTTCGTTTATGCACTTTAGAGCTAGTTGGATCGTCACACAAAAGAGTCTCCGGGAATGCACAGAATCCTCTGAAACACTAAGTCCGAGGTTAGAGTGAGAGAGAAAGAAAGTTATATTCTTAAACATGCTAGCTATCCTCCAATTAATCCACAATGGATATTGAGGAGTTACACAACAAATTTCCGAGTATTTTTTAGTTGGAGAGGCGGTTTTGTAAACATGGATTTTCATGATAGCTCCAAACCTATAGATTCCAAATACCAAGACTCTTTATTGGCTGTAAATTTTTTAGAACGAAAAACTTCTATTAACATCCCCTTCCCTTTTGGTCGTTGTCTTCTTGGTATCAAAATTGATATCTTCTTCTTCTATCTCAAACACCTCGACCAAGAAATCATCATTACTCAACTTCATAGTGTATTTCATCATGCACCGTATTTTGATTTATGCACTTTGGAGCTAGTTGGATCGTCACATGAAAGAGACTCAGGGAGTGCTTAGAATCCTCTGAAACACTAAGTCCGGGGTTAGAGCAAGAGAGAAATGGGTTACATTCTTAAACATGCTAGCTATCCTCTAATTAATCAATAATGGATTTTTAGGAGTTACATATCCAATTTCCGAGAGTTTTTTAGTTGGAGAGGCCGTTTTGTAAACATGCAATTTCATGATGGCTCCAAACCTATAGATTCCAAATACCAAGACTCTTTATTAGCCTGTAAATTTTTTAGAACCAAAAACTTCTATTAACATCCCCTTCCCTTCTGGTTGTGGTCATCTTGGTATCAAAGTTGATATCCTCTTCTTGTATCTCAAACACGACGACCGAAAAATCATCATTACTCAATTCCGTTCTATATTTCATCACGCTCTTCCGTATTTTCGTTTATGCACTTTAGAGCTAGTTGGATCGTCACACGAAAGAGTCTCCCGGAATGCATGGAATCCTCCGAAACACTAAGTCCGAGGTTAGAGTGAGAGAGAAACGAGTTATATTCTTAAACATGCTAGCTATCCTCCAATTAATCCACAATGGATATTGAGGAGTTACACAACAAATTTCCGAGTATTTTTTAGTTGGAGAGGCGGTTTTGTAAACATGGATTTTCATGATAGCTCCAAACCTATAGATTCCAAATACCAAGACTCTTTATTGGCTGTAAATTTTTTAGAACCAAAAACTTCTATTAACATCCCCTTCCCTTCTGGTCGTTGTCTTCTTGGTATCAAAATTGATATCTCCTTCTTCTATCTCAAACACCTCGACCAAGAAATCATCATTACTTAATTTCATAGTGTATTTCATCATGCTCCGTATTTTGATTTATGCACTTTGGAGCTAGTTGGATCGTCACATGAAAGAGACTCAGGGAGTGCTTAGAATCCTCTGAAACACTAAGTCCGAGGTTAGAGCAAGAGAGAAACGGGTTACATTCTTAAACATGCTAGCTATCCTCTAATTAATCAATAATGGATTTTGAGGAGTTATATATCCAATTTCCGAGAGGTTTTTAGTAGGAGAGGCCGTTTTGTAAACATGCAATTTCATGATGGCTCCAAACCTATAGATTCCAAATACCAAGACTCTTTATTAGCCTGTAAATTTTTTAGAACCAAAAACTTCTATTAACATCCCCTTCCCTTCTGGTTGTGGTCATCTTGGTATCAAAGTTGATATCCTCTTCTTGTATCTCAAACACGACGACCGAAAAATCATCATTACTCAATTCCGTTCTATATTTCATCACGCTCTTCCGTATTTTCGTTTATGCACTTTAGAGCTAGTTGGATCGTCACACGAAAGAGTCTCCCGGAATGCACAGAATCCTCTGAAATACTAAGTCCGAGGTTAGAGTGAGAGAGAAACAGGTTATATTCTTAAACATGCTAGCTATCCTCCAATTAATCCACAATGGATATTGAGGAGTTACACAACAAATTTCCGAGTATTTTTTAGTTGGAGAGGCGGTTTTGTAAACATGGATTTTCATGATAGCTCCAAACCTATAGATTCCAAATACCAAGACTCTTTATTGGTCGTAAATTTTTTAGAACCAAAAACTTCTATTAACATCCCCTTCCCTTTTGGTCGTTGTCTTCTTGGTATCAAAATTGATATCTTCTTCTTCTATCTCAAACACCTCGACCAAGAAATCATCATTACTCAACTTCATAGTGTATTTCATCATGCACCGTATTTTGATTTATGCACTTTGGAGCTAGTTGGATCGTCACATGAAAGAGACTCAGGGAGTGCTTAGAATCCTCTGAAACACTAAGTCCGGGGTTAGAGCAAGAGAGAAATTGGTTACATTCTTAAACATGCTAGCTATCCTCTAATTAATCAATAATGGATTTTTAGGAGTTACATATCCAATTTCCGAGAGTTTTTTAGTTGGAGAGGCCGTTTTGTAAACATGCAATTTCATGATGGCTCCAAACCTATAGATTCCAAATACCAAGACTCTTTATTAGCCTCGTAAATTTTTTAGAACCAAAAACTTCTATTAACATCCCCTTCCCTTCGGTTGTGGTCATCTTGGTATCAAAGTTGATATCCTCTTCTTGTATCTCAAACACGACGACCGAAAAATCATCATTACTCAATTCCGTTCTATATTTCATCACGCTCTTCCGTATTTTCGTTTATGCACTTTAGAGCTAGTTGGATCGTCACACAAAAGAGTCTCCGGAATGCACGAATCCTCCGAAACACTAAGTCCGAGGTTAGAGTGAGAGAGAAACAAAGTTATATTCTTAAACATGCTAGCTATCCTCCAATTAATCCACAATGGATATTGAGGAGTTACACAACAAATTTCCGAGTATTTTTTAGTTGGAGAGGCGGTTTTGTAAACATGGATTTTCATGATAGCTCCAAACCTATAGATTCCAAATACCAAGACTCTTTATTGGCTGTAAATTTTTTAGAACCAAAAACTTCTATTAACATCCCCTTCCCTTTTGGTCGTTGTCTTCTTGGTATCAAAATTGATATCTTCTTCTTCTATCTCAAACACCTCGACCAAGAAATCATCATTACTCAACTTTATAGTGTATTTCATCATGCACCGTATTTTGATTTATGCACTTTGGAGCTAGTTGGATCGTCACATGAAAGAGACTCAGGGAGTGCTTAGAATCCTCTGAAACACTAAGTCCGGGGTTAGAGCAAGAGAGAAATGGGTTACATTCTTAAACATGCTAGCTATCCTCTAATTAATCAATAATGGATTTTTAGGAGTTACATATCCAATTTCCGAGAGTTTTTTAGTTGGAGAGGCCGTTTTGTAAACATGCAATTTCATGATGGCTCCAAACCTATAGATTCCAAATACCAAGACTCTTTATTAGCCCGTAAATTTTTTAGAACCAAAAACTTCTATTAACATCCCCTTCCCTCCGGTTGTGGTCATCTTGGTATCAAAGTTGATATCCTCTTCTTGTATCTCAAACACGACGACCGAAAAATCATCTTTACTCAATTCCGTTCTATATTTCATCACGCTCTTCCGTATTTTCGTTTATGCACTTTAGAGCTAGTTGGATCGTCACACGAAAGAGTCTCCGGGAATGCACAGAATCCTCTGAAACACTAAGTCCGAGGTTAGAGTGAGAGAGAAACAGGTTATATTCTTAAACATGCTAGCTATCCTACAATTAATCCACAATGGATATTGAGGAGTTACACAACAAATTTCCGAGTATTTTTTAGTTGGAGAGGCGGTTTTGTAAACATGGATTTTCATGATAGCTCCAAACCTATAGATTCCAAATACCAAGACTCTTTATTGGCTGTAAATTTTTTAGAACCAAAAACTTCTATTAACATCCCCTTCCCTTCTGGTCGTTGTCTTCTTGGTATCAAAAATTGATATCTCCTTCTTCTATCTCAAACACCTCGACCAAGAAATCATCATTACTTAATTTCATAGTGTATTTCATCATGCTCCGTATTTTGATTTATGCACTTTGGAGCTAGTTGGATCGTCACATGAAAGAGACTCAGGGAGTGCTTAGAATCCTCGAAACACTAAGTCCGAGGTTAGAGCAAGAGAGAAACGGGTTACATTCTTAAACATGCTAGCTATCCTCTAATTAATCAATAATGGATTTTGAGGAGTTATATATCCAATTTCCGAGAGGTTTTTAGTAGGAGAGGCCGTTTTGTAAACATGCAATTTCATGATGGCTCCAAACCTATAGATTCCAAATACCAAGACTCTTTATTAGCCCGTAAATTTTTTAGAACCAAAAACTTCTATTAACATCCCCTTCCCTTCGGTTGTGGTCATCTTGGTATCAAAGTTGATATCCTCTTCTTGTATCTCAAACACGACGACCGAAAAATCATCATTACTCAATTCCGTTCTATATTTCATCACGCTCTTCCGTATTTTCGTTTATGCACTTTAGAGCTAGTTGGATCGTCACACGAAAGAGTCTCCGGAATGCACGAATCCTCTCGAAATACTAAGTCCGAGGTTAGAGTGAGAGAGAAACAAGTTATATTCTTAAACATGCTAGCTATCCTCCAATTAATCCACAATGGATATTGAGGAGTTACACAACAAATTTCCGAGTATTTTTTAGTTGGAGAGGCGGTTTTGTAAACATGGATTTTCATGATAGCTCCAAACCTATAGATTCCAAATACCAAGACTCTTTATTGGCCGTAAATTTTTTAGAACCAAAAACTTCTATTAACATCCCCTTCCCTTCTGGTCGTTGTCTTCTTGGTATCAAAATTGATATCTCCTTCTTCTATCTCAAACACCTCGACCAAGAAATCATCATTACTCAATTTCATAGTGTATTTCATCATGCTCCGTATTTTGATTTATGCACTTTGGAGCTAGTTGGATCGTCACATGAAAGAGACTCAGGGAGTGCTTAGAATCCTCTGAAACACTAAGTCCGAGGTTAGAGCAAGAGAGAAACGGGTTACATTCTTAAACATGCTAGCTATCCTCTAATTAATCAATAATGGATTTTGAGGAGTTATATATCCAATTTCCGAGAGGTTTTTAGTAGGAGAGGCCGTTTTGTAAACATGCAATTTCATGATGGCTCCAAACCTATAGATTCCAAATACCAAGACTCTTTATTAGCCCGTAAATTTTTTAGAACCAAAAACTTCTATTAACATCCCCTTCCCTTCGGTTGTGGTCATCTTGGTATCAAAGTTGATATCCTCTTCTTGTATCTCAAACACGACGACCGAAAAATCATCATTACTCAATTCCGTTCTATATTTCATCACGCTCTTCCGTATTTTCGTTTATGCACTTTAGAGCTAGTTGGATCGTCACACGAAAGAGTCTCCGGAATGCACGAGAATCCTCTCGAAATACTAAGTCCGAGGTTAGAGTGAGAGAGAAACAAAGTTATATTCTTAAACATGCTAGCTATCCTCCAATTAATCCACAATGGATATTGAGGAGTTACACAACAAATTTCCGAGTATTTTTTAGTTGGAGAGGCGGTTTTGTAAACATGGATTTTCATGATAGCTCCAAACCTATAGATTCCAAATACCAAGACTCTTTATTGGCCGTAAATTTTTTAGAACCAAAAACTTCTATTAACATCCCCTTCCCTTCTGGTCGTTGTCTTCTTGGTATCAAAATTGATATCTCCTTCTTCTATCTCAAACACCTCGACCAAGAAATCATCATTACTCAATTTCATAGTGTATTTCATCATGCTCCGTATTTTGATTTATGCACGTTGGAGCTAGTTGGATCGTCACATGAAAGAGACTCAGGGAGTGCTTAGAATCCTCTGAAACACTAAGTCCGAGGTTAGAGCAAGAGAGAAACGGGTTACATTCTTAAACATGCTAGCTATCCTCTAATTAATCAATAATGGATTTTGAGGAGTTACATATCCAATTTCCGAGAGGTTTTTAGTAGGAGAGGCCGTTTTGTAAACATGCAATTTCATGATGGCTCCAAACCTATAGATTCCAAATACCAAGACTCTTTATTAGCCTGTAAATTTTTTAGAACCAAAAACTTCTATTAACATCCCCTTCCCTTCGGTTGTGGTCATCTTGGTATCAAAGTTGATATCCTCTTCTTGTATCTCAAACACGACGACCGAAAAATCATCATTACTCAATTCCGTTCTATATTTCATCACGCTCTTCCGTATTTTCGTTTATGCACTTTAGAGCTAGTTGGATCGTCACACGAAAGAGTCTCCGGGAATGCACAGAATCCTCTGAAACACTAAGTCCGAGGTTAGAGTGAGAGAGAAACAGGTTACATTCTTAAACATGCTAGCTATCCTCCAATTAATCCACAATGGATATTGAGGAGTTACACAACAAATTTCCGAGTATTTTTTAGTTGGAGAGGCGGTTTTGTAAACATGGATTTTCATGATAGCTCCAAACCTATAGATTCCAAATACCAAGACTCTTTATTGGCTGTAAAATTTTTAGAACCAAAAACTTCTATTAACATCCCCTTCCCTTCTGGTCGTTGTCTTCTTGGTATCAAAATTGATATCTCCTTCTTCTATCTCAAACACCTCGACCAAGAAATCATCATTACTCAATTTCATAGTGTATTTCATCATGCTCCGTATTTTGATTTATGCACTTTGGAGCTAGTTGGATCGTCACATGAAAGAGACTCGTGGAGTGCTTAGAATCCTCTGAAACACTAAGTCCGAGGTTAGAGCAAGAGAGAAACGGGTTACATTCTTAAACATGCTAGCTATCCTCTAATTAATCTATAATGGATTTTGAGGAGTTACATATCCAATTTCCGAGAATTTTTTAGTTGGAGAGGCCGTTTTGTAAACATGCAATTTCATGATGGCTCCAAACCTATAGATTCCAAATACCAAGACTCTTTATTAGCCTGTAAATTTTTTAGAACCAAAAACTTCTATCAACATCCCCTTCCCTTCTGGTTGTGGTCATCTTGGTATCAAAGTTGATATCCTCTTCTTGTATCTCAAACACGACGACCGAAAAATCATCATTACTCAATTCCGTTCTATATTTCATCACGCTCTTCCGTATTTTCGTTTATGCACTTTAGAGCTAGTTGGATCGTCACACGAAAGAGTCTCCGGAATGCACGGAATCCTCTCGAAACACTAAGTCCGAGGTTAGAGTGAGAGAGAAACAAAGTTACATTCTTAAACATGCTAGCTATCCTCCAATTAATCCACAATGGATATTGAGGAGTTACACAACAAATTTCCGAGTATTTTTTAGTTGGAGAGGCGGTTTTGTAAACATGGATTTTCATGATAGCTCCAAACCTATAGATTCCAAATACCAAGACTCTTTATTGGTTGTAAATTTTTTAGAACCAAAAACTTCTATTAACATCCCCTTCCCTTCTGGTCGTTGTCTTCTTGGTATTAAAATTGATATCTCCTTCTTCTATCTCAAACACCTCGACCAAGAAATCATCATTACTCAATTTCATAGTGTATCTCATCATGCTCCGTATTTTGATTTATGCACTTTTGAGCTAGTTGGATCGTCACATGAAAGAGACTCAGGGAGTGCTTAGAATCCTCTGAAACACTAAGTCCGAGGTTAGAGCAAGAGAGAAATGGGTTACATTCTTAAACATGCTAGCTATCCTCTAATTAATCCATAATGGATTTTGAGGAGTTACATATCCAATTTCCGAGAATTTTTTAGTTGGAGAGGCCGTTTTGTAAACATGCAATTTCATGATGGCTCCAAACCTATAGATTCCAAATACCAAGACTCTTTATTAGCCTGTAAATTTTTTAGAACCAAAAACTTCTATCAACATCCCCTTCCCTTCTGGTTGTGGTCATCTTGGTATCAAAGTTCATATCGTCTTCTTGTATCTCAAACACGACGACCGAAAAATCATCATTACTCAATTCCGTTCTATATTTCATCACGCTCTTCCGTATTTTCGTTTATGCACTTTAGAGCTAGTTGGATCGTCACACGAAAGAGTCTCCGGGAATGCACGAGAATCCTCCGAAACACTAAGTCCGAGGTTAGAGTGAGAGAGAAACAAAGTTACATTCTTAAACATGCTAGCTATCCTCCAATTAATCCACAATGGATATTGAGGAGTTACACAACAAATTTCCGAGTATTTTTTAGTTGGAGAGGCGGTTTTGTAAACATGGATTTTCATGATAGCTCCAAACCTATAGATTCCAAATACCAAGACTCTTTATTGGCTGTAAATTTTTTAGAACCAAAAACTTCTATTAACTTCCCCTTCCCTTCTGGTCGTTGTCTTCTTGGTATCAAAATTGATATCTTCTTCTTCTATCTCAAACACCTCGACCAAGAAATCATCATTACTCAACTTCATAGTGTATTTCATCATGCTCCTTATTTTGATTTATGCACTTTGGAGCTAGTTGGATCGTCACATGAAAGAGACTCAGGGAGTGCTTAGAATCCTCTGAAACACTAAGTCCGAGGTTAGAGCAAGAGAGAAACGGGTTACATTCTTAAACATACTAGCTATCCTCTAATTAATCCACAATGGATATTGAGGAGTTACGCATCAAATTTCCGAGTATTTTTTAGTTGGAGAGGCCGTTTTGTAAACATGGATTTTCATGATAGCTCCAAACCTATAGATTCCAAATACCAAGACTCTTTATTGGCTGTAAATTTTTTAGAACCAAAAACTTCTATAAACATCCCCTTCCCTTCGGTCGTTGTCTTCTTGGTATCAAAATTGATATCTTCTTCTTCTATCTCAAACACCTCGACCAAGAAATCATCATTACTCAACTTCATAGTGTATTTCATCATGTCTCCGTTGATTTATGCACTTTGGAGCTAGTTGGATCGTCACATGAAAGAGACTCGGGGAGTGCATAGAATCCTCTCGAAACACTAAGTCCGAGGTTAGAGCAAGAGAGAAACGGGTTACATTCTTAAACATGCTAGCTATCCTCTAATTAATCCATAATGGATTTTGAGGAGTTACATATCCAATTTCCGAGAATTTTTTAGTTGGAGAGGCCGTTTTGTAAACATGCAATTTCATGATGGCTCCAAACCTATAGATTCCAAATACCAAGACTCTTTATTAGGCCTGTAAATTTTTTAGAACCAAAAAATTCTATTAACATCCCCTTCCCTTCTGGTTGAAGTCATATTGGTATCAAAGTTGATATCCTCTTCTTGTATCTCAAACACGACGACCGAAAAATCATCATTACTCAATTCCGTTCTGTATTTCATCACGCTCTTCCGTATTTTTGTTTATGCACTTTAGAGCTAGTTGGATCGTCACACGAAAGAGTCTCCCGGAATGCATAGAATCCTCTGAAACACTAAGTCCGAGGTTAGAGTGAGAGAGAAACAAAGTTATATTCTTAAACATGCTAGCTATCCTCCAATTAATCCACAATGGATATTGAGGAGTTACACATCAAATTTCATCGTATTTTTTAGTTGGAGAGGCCGTTTTGTAAACATGGATTTTCATGATAGCTCCAAACCTATAGATTCCAAATACCAAGACTCTTTATTGGCCGTAAATTTTTTAGAACCAAAAACTTCTATAAACATCCCCTTCCCTTTCGGTCGTTGTCTTCTTGGTATCAAAATTGATATCTTCTTCTTCTATCTCAAACACCTCGACCAAGAAATCATCATTACTCAACTTCATAGTGTATTTCATCATGCTCCGTATTTTGATTTATGCACTTTGGAGCTAGTTGGATCGTCACATGAAAGAGACTCAGGGAGTCCATAGAATCCTCTGAAACACTAAGTCCGAGGTTAGAGCAAGAGAGAAACGGGTTACATTCTTAAACATGCTAGCTATCCTCTAATTAATCCATAATGGATTTTGAGGAGTTACATATCCAATTTCCGAGAATTTTTTAGTTGGAGAGGCCGTTTTGTAAACATGCAATTTCATGATGGCTCCAAACCTATAGATTCCAAATACCAAGACTCTTTATTAGCCCGTAAATTTTTTAGAACCAAAAAATTCTATTAACATCCCCTTCCCTTCGGTTGTGGTCATCTTGGTATCAAAGTTGATATCCTCTTCTTGTATCTCAAACACGACGACCGAAAAATCATCATTACTCAATTCCGTTCTATATTTCATCACGCTCTTCCGTATTTTTGTTTATGCACTTTAGAGCTAGTTGGATCGTCACACGAAAGAGTCTCCCGGAATGCATAGAATCCTCTGAAACACTAAGTCCGAGGTTAGAGTGAGAGAGAAACAGGTTATATTCTTAAACATGCTAGCTATCCTCCAATTAATCCACAATGGATATTGAGGAGTTACACATCAAATTTCCGAGTATTTTTTAGTTGGAGAGGCCGTTTTGTAAACATGGATTTTCATGATAGCTCCAAACCTATAGATTCCAAATACCAAGACTCTTTATTGGCTGTAAATTTTTTAGAACCAAAAACTTCTATAAACATCCCCTTCCCTTCTGGTCGTTGTCTTCTTGGTATCAATACTGATATCTTCTTCTTCTATCTCAAACACCTCGACAAAGAAATCATCATTACTCAACTTCATAGTGTATTTCATCATGCTCCATATTTTGATTTATGCACTTTGGAGCTAGTTGGATCGTCACATGAAAGAGACTCAGGGAGTCCATAGAATCCTCTGAAACACTAAGTCCGAGGTTAGAGCAAGAGAGAAACGGGTTACATTCTTAAACATGCTAGCTATCCTCTAATTAATCCATAATGGATTTTGAGGAGTTACATATCTAATTTCCGAGAATTTTTTAGTTGGAGAGGCCGTTTTGTAAACATGCAATTTCATGATGGCTCCAAACCTATAGATTCCAAATACCAAGACTCTTTATTAGCTCGTAAATTTTTTAGAACCAAAAACTTCTATCAACATCCCCTTCCCTTCGGTTGTGGTCATCTTGGTATCAAAGTTGATATCCTCTTCTTGTATCTCAAACACGACGACCGAAAAATCATCATTACTCAATTCCGTTCTATATTTCATCACGCTCTTCCGTATTTTCGTTTATGCACTTTAGAGCTAGTTGGATCGTCACACGAAAGAGTCTCCGGGAATGCACAGAATCCTCTGAAACACTAAGTCCGAGGTTAGAGTGAGAGAGAAACAGGTTACATTCTTAAACATGCTAGCTATCCTCCAATTAATCCACAATGGATATTGAGGAGTTACACAACAAATTTCCGAGTATTTTTTAGTTGGAGAGGCGGTTTTGTAAACATGGATTTTCATGATAGCTCCAAACCTATAGATTCCAAATACCAAGACTCTTTATTGGTTGTAAATTTTTTAGAACCAAAAACTTCTATTAACATCCCCTTCCCTTCTGGTCGTTGTCTTCTTGGTATCAAAATTGATATCTCCTTCTTCTATCTCAAACACCTCGACCAAGAAATCATCATTACTCAATTTCATAGTGTATTTCATCATGCTCCGTATTTTGATTTATGCACTTTGGAGCTAGTTGGATCGTCACATGAAAGAGACTCAGGGAGTGCTTAGAATCCTGCGAAACACTAAGTCCGAGGTTAGAGCAAGAGAGAAACGGGTTACATTCTTAAACATGCTAGCTATCCTCTAATTAATCCATAATGGATTTTGAGGAGTTACATATCCAATTTTCGAGAATTTTTTAGTTGGAGAGGCCGTTTTGTAAACATGCAATTTCATGATGGCTCCAAACCTATAGATTCCAAATACCAAGACTCTTTATTAGCTGTAAATTTTTTAGAACCAAAAACTTCTATCAACATCCCCTTCCCTTCTGGTTGTGGTCATCTTGGTATCAAAGTTGATATCCTCTTCTTGTATCTCAAACACGACGACCGAAAAATCATCATTACTCAATTCCGTTCTATATTTCATCACGCTCTTCCGTATTTTCGTTTATGCACTTTAGAGCTAGTTGGATCGTAACACGAAAGAGTCTCCGGAATGCAATGAGAATCCTCCGAAACACTAAGTCCGAGGTTAGAGTGAGAGAGAAACAGGTTATATTCTTAAACATGCTAGCTATCCTCCAATTAATCCACAATGGATATTGAGGAGTTACACAACAAATTTCCGAGTATTTTTTAGTTGGAGAGGCCGTTTTGTAAACATGGATTTTCATGATAGCTCCAAACCTATAGATTCCAAATACCAAGACTCTTTATTGGCTGTAAATTTTTTAGAACCAAAAACTTCTATTAACTTCCCCTTCCCTTCGGTCGTTGTCTTCTTGGTATCAAAATTGATATCTTCTTCTTCTATCTCAAACACCTCGACCAAGAAATCATCATTACTCAACTTCATAGTGTATTTCATCATGCTCCTTATTTTGATTTATGCACTTTGGAGCTAGTTGGATCGTCACATGAAAGAGACTCAGGGAGTGCTTAGAATCCTCTGAAACACTAAGTCCGAGGTTAGAGCAAGAGAGAAACGGGTTACATTCTTAAACATACTAGCTATCCTCTAATTAATCCACAATGGATATTGAGGAGTTACGCATCAAATTTCCGAGTATTTTTTAGTTGGAGAGGCCGTTTTGTAAACATGGATTTTCATGATAGCTCCAAACCTATAGATTCCAAATACCAAGACTCTTTATTGGCTGTAAATTTTTTAGAACCAAAAACTTCTATAAACATCCCCTTCCCTTCTGGTCGTTGTCTTCTTGGTATCAAAATTGATATCTTCTTCTTCTATCTCAAACACCTCGACCAAGAAATCATCATTACTCAACTTCATAGTGTATTTCATCATGCTCCGTTGATTTATGCACTTTGGAGCTAGTTGGATCGTCACATGAAAGAGACTCAGGGAGTGCATAGAATCCTCTGAAACACTAAGTCCGAGGTTAGAGCAAGAGAGAAACGGGTTACATTCTTAAACATGCTAGCTATCCTCTAATTAATCCATAATGGATTTTGAGGAGTTACATATCCAATTTCCGAGAATTTTTTAGTTGGAGAGGCCGTTTTGTAAACATGCAATTTCATGATGGCTCCAAACCTATAGATTCCAAATACCAAGACTCTTTATTAGCCTGTAAATTTTTTAGAACCAAAAAATTCTATTAACATCCCCTTCCCTTCTGGTTGAAGTCATATTGGTATCAAAGTTGATATCCTCTTCTTGTATCTCAAACACGACGACCGAAAAATCATCATTACTCAATTCCGTTCTGTATTTCATCACGCTCTTCCGTATTTTTGTTTATGCACTTTAGAGCTAGTTGGATCGTCACACGAAAGAGTCTCCCGGAATGCATAGAATCCTCTCGAAACACTAAGTCCGAGGTTAGAGTGAGAGAGAAACGAGGTTATATTCTTAAACATGCTAGCTATCCTCCAATTAATCCACAATGGATATTGAGGAGTTACACATCAAATTTCATCGTATTTTTTAGTTGGAGAGGCCGTTTTGTAAACATGGATTTTCATGATAGCTCCAAACCTATAGATTCCAAATACCAAGACTCTTTATTGGCTGTAAATTTTTTAGAACCAAAAACTTCTATAAACATCCCCTTCCCTTCTGGTCGTTGTCTTCTTGGTATCAAAATTGATATCTTCTTCTTCTATCTCAAAACACCTCGACCAAGAAATCATCATTACTCAACTTCATAGTGTATTTAATCATGCTCCGTATTTTGATTTATGCACTTTGGAGCTAGTTGGATCGTCACATGAAAGAGACTCAGGGAGTCCATAGAATCCTCTCAAACACTAAGTCCGAGGTTAGAGCAAGAGAGAAACGGGTTACATTCTTAAACATGCTAGCTATCCTCTAATTAATCCATAATGGATTTTGAGGAGTTACATATCCAATTTCCGAGAATTTTTTAGTTGGAGAGGCCGTTTTGTAAACATGCAATTTCATGATGGCTCCAAACCTATAGATTCCAAATACCAAGACTCTTTATTAGCCTGTAAATTTTTTAGAACCAAAAAATTCTATTAACATCCCCTTCCCTTCTGGTTGTGGTCATCTTGGTATCAAAGTTGATATCCTCTTCTTGTATCTCAAACACGACGACCGAAAAATCATCATTACTCAATTCCGTTCTATATTTCATCACGCTCTTCCGTATTTTTGTTTATGCACTTTAGAGCTAGTTGGATCGTCACACGAAAGAGTCTCCCGGAATGCATAGAATCCTCTGAAACACTAAGTCCGAGGTTAGAGTGAGAGAGAAACAGGTTATATTCTTAAACATGCTAGCTATCCTCCAATTAATCCACAATGGATATTGAGGAGTTACACATCAAATTTCATCGTATTTTTTAGTTGGAGAGGCCGTTTTGTAAACATGGATTTTCATGATAGCTCCAAACCTATAGATTCCAAATACCAAGACTCTTTATTGGCTGTAAATTTTTTAGAACCAAAAACTTCTATAAACATCCCCTTCCCTTCTGGTCGTTGTCTTCTTGGTATCAAAATTGATATCTTCTTCTTCTATCTCAAAACACCTCGACCAAGAAATCATCATTACTCAACTTCATAGTGTATTTAATCATGCTCCGTATTTTGATTTATGCACTTTGGAGCTAGTTGGATCGTCACATGAAAGAGACTCAGGGAGTCCATAGAATCCTCTCAAACACTAAGTCCGAGGTTAGAGCAAGAGAGAAACGGGTTACATTCTTAAACATGCTAGCTATCCTCTAATTAATCCATAATGGATTTTGAGGAGTTACATATCCAATTTCCAAGAATTTTTTAGTTGGAGAGGCTGTTTTGTAAACATGCAATTTCATGATGGCTCCAAACCTATAGATTCCAAATACCAAGACTCTTTATTAGCTTGTAAATTTTTTAGAACCAAAAACTTCTATTAACATCCCATTCCCGTCTGGTTGTGGTCATCTTGGTATCAAAGTTGATATCCTCTTCTTGTATCTCAAACACGATGACCGAAAAATCATCATTACTCAATTCTGTTCTATATTTCATCACGCTCTTCCGTATTTTTGTTTATGCAGTGTAGAGCTAGTTGGATCGTCACATGAAAGAGTCTCCGGGAATGCACAGAATCCTCTGAAACACTAAGTCCGACGTTAGAGTGAGAGAGAAACAGGTTATATTCTTAAACATGCTAGCTATCCTCCAATTAATCCACAATGGATATTGAGGAGTTACACATCAAATTTCCGAGTATTTTTTAGTTGGAGAGGCCTTTTTGTAAACATGGATTTTCATGATAGCTCTAAACCTATAGATTCCAAATACCAAGACTCTTTATTGGCTGTAAATTTTTTAGAACCAAAAACTTCTATTAACATCGCCTTCCCTTCTGGTCGTTGTCTTCTTGGTATCAAAATTGATATCTTCTTCTTCTATCTCAAACACCTCGACCAAGAAATCATCATTACTCAATTTCATAGTGTATTTCATCATGCTCCGTATTTTGATTTATGCACTTTGGAGCTAGTTGGATCGTCACATGAAAGAGACTTAGGGAGTGCTTAGAATCCTCTGAAACACTAAGTCCGAGGTTAGAGCAAGAGACAAACGGGTTACATTCTTAAATATGCTAGCTATCCTCTAATTAATCCATAATGGATTTTGAGGAGTTACATATCCAATTTCCGAGAATTTTTTAGTTGGAGAGGCCATTTTGTAAACATGGAATTTCATGATGGCTCCAAACCTATAGATTCCAAATATCAAGACTCTTTATTAGCCTGTAAATTTTTAAGAACCAACAACTTCTATTAACATCCCCTTCCCTTCCGGTTTTGGTTATCTTGGTATCAAAGTTGATATCCTCTTTTTGTATCTCAAACATGACGACCGAAAAATCATCATTACTCAATTCCGTTCTATATTTCATCACGCTCTTCCGTATTTTCGTTTATGCAGTTTAGAGCTAGTTGGATCGTCACACGAAAGAGTCTCCCGGAATGCACAGAATCCTCTGAAACACTAACTCCGAGGTTAGAGTGAGAGAGAAACAGGTTATATTCTTAAACATGGTAGCTATCCTCCAATTAATCCACAATGGATATTGAGGAGTTACACATCAAATTTCCGAGTATTTTTTAGTTGGAGAGGCCGTTTTGTAAACAGGGATTTTCATGATAGCTCCAAACCTATAGATTCCAAATACCAAGACTCTTTATTGGCAGCAAATTTTTTAGAACCAAAAACTTCTATAAACATCCCCTTCCCTTCTGGTCGTTGTCTTCTTGGTATCAAAATTGATATCTTCTTCTTCTATCTCAAACACCTCGACCAAGAAATCATCATTACTCAACTTCATAGTGTATTTCATCATGCTCCGTATTTTGATTTATGCACTTTGGAGCTAGTTGGATCGTCACATGAAAGAGACTGAGGGAGTGCTTAGAATCCTCTGAAACACTAAGTCCGAGGTTAGAGCAAGAGAGAAACGGGTTACATTCTTAAACATACTAGCTATCCTCAAATTAATCCATAATGGATTTTGGGTAGTTTCATATCCAATTTCCGAGAATTTTTTAGTTGGAGAGGCCATTTTGTAAACATGCAATTTCATGATGGCTCCAAACCTATAGATTCCAAATACCAAGACTCTTTATTGGCCTGTAAATTTTCTAGAATCAAAAACTTCTATAAACATCCCCTTCCCTTCTAGTTGTGGTCTTCTTGGTATCAAAGTTGATATCCTCTTTTTGTATATCAAACACGACGACCGAAAAATCATCACTACTCAATTCCGTTCTATAGTTCATCACGCTCTTCCGTATTTTCGTTTATGCACTTTAGAGCTAGTTGGATCATCACACGAAAGAGTCTCCCGGAATGCACAGAATCCTCTGAAACACTAAGTCCGAGGTTAGAGTGAGAGAGAAACAGGTTATATTCTTAAACATGGTAGCTATCCTCCAATTAATCCACAATGGATATTGAGGAGTTACACATCAAATTTCCGAATATTTTTTAGTTGGAGAGGCCGTTTTGTAAACATGGATTTTCATGATAGCTCCAAACCTATAGATTCCAATTACCAAGACTCTTTATTGGCTGTAAATTTGTTAGAACCGAAAACTTCTATTAACATCCCCTTCCCTTCTGGTCGTTTTCTTCTTGGTATCAAAATTGATATCTTCTTCTTCTATCTCAAACACCTCGACCAAGAAATCATTATTACTCAATTTCATAGTGTATTTCATCATGCTCCGTATTTTGATTTATGCACTTTGGAGCTAGTTGGATCGTCACATGAAAGAGACTCGGGGAGTGTTTAGAATCCTCTGAAACACTAAGTCCGAGGTTAGAGCAAGAGAGAAACGGGTTACATTCTTAAACATGCTTGCTATCCTCTAATTAATCCATAATGGATGTTGAGGAGTTACATATCTAATTTCCGAGAATTTTTTAGTTGGAGAGGCCGTTTTGTAAACATGGAATTTCATGATGGCTCCAAACCTATAGATTCCAAATACCAAGACTCTTTATTAGCCTATAAATTTTTTAGAACCAAAAACTTCTATTAACATCCCCTTCCCTTCTGGTTTTGGTCATCTTGGTATCAAAGTTGATATCCTCTTCTTGTATCTCAAACACGACGACCGAAAAATCATCATTACTCAATTCCGTTCTATATTTCATCACGCTCTTCCGTATTTTCGTTTATGCACTTTAGAGCTAGTTGGATCGTCACACGAAAGAGTCTCCCGGAATGCACGGAATCCTCTGAAACACTAAGTCCGAGGTTAGAGTGAGAGAGAAACAGGTTATATTCTTAAACATGCTAGCCATCCTCCAATTAATCCACAATGGATATTGAGGAGTTACACATCGAATTTCCAAGTAATTTCTAGTTGGAGAGGCCGTTTTGTTAACATGCATTTTCATGATGGGTCCAAACCTACAGCTTCCAAATACCAAGACTCTTTATTGGTCTGTAAATTTTTGACAACCAATAACTTCTATTAATATCTCCATCCCGTCGGTCGTTGTCTTCTTGGTATGAAAATTGATATCCTCTTCTTGTATCTCAAACACCCCGACCGAGAAATCATCATTACTCAATTTCGTAGTGTATTTCATCATGCTGTTCCGTATTTTCATTTATGCACTTTGGAGCAAGTTGGATCATCACACGAATGACTCTCAGGGCGTGCACAGAATCCTACGAAATGATAAGTCCGAGGTTAGAGCGAGAGAGAAATAGGTTACATTCTTAAACATGCTACCTATCCTCTAATTAATCCATAATGGATATTGAGGAGTTACACATCGAATTTCCAAGTATTTTTTAGTTGGAGAGACCGTTTTGTAAACATGGATTTTCATGATGGCTCCAAACCTATAGATTCCAAATACCCAGACACTTTATTGGCTTGTAAATTTTTTAGAACCAACAACTTCTATTAATATCCCCTTCCCGTCTGGTCGTTGTCTTCTTGGTATGAAAATTGATATCCTCTTCTTCTATCTCAAAAACCCCGACTGAAAAATCATCATTACTCAATTTCGTAGTGTATTTCATCATGCTCTTACGTATTTTCATTTATACACTTTGGAGCTAGTTGGATCGTCACACGAAAGAGTCTCCCGGAATGCACAGAATCCTCTGAAACACTAAGTCTGAGGTTAGAGTGAGAGAGAAACAGGTTATATTCTTAAACATGCTAGCTATCCTCCAATTAATACACAATGGATATTGAGGAGTTACACATCAAATTTCCGAGTATTTTTTAGTTGGAGAGGCCGTTTTGTAAACATGGATTTTCATGATAGCTCCAAACCTATAGATTCCAAATACCAATACTCTTTATTGGCTGTAAATTTTTTAGAACCGAAAACTTCTATTAACATCCCCTTCCCTTCTGGTCTTTGTCTTCTTGGTAGCAAAATTGATATCTTCTTCTTCTATCTCAAACACCTCGACCAAGAAATCATCATTACTCAATTTCATAGTGTATTTCATCATGCTCCGTATTTTGATTTATGCACTTTGGAGCTAGTTGGATCGTCACATGAAAGAGACTCAGGGAGTGCTTAGAATCCTCGAAACACTAAGTCCGAGGTTAGAGCAAGAGAGAAACGGGTTACATTCTTAAACATGCTAGCTATCCTCTAATTAATCCATAATGGATTTTGAGGAGTTACATATCCAATTTCCGAGAATTTTTTAGTTGGAGAGGCCGTTTTGTAAACATGGAATTTCATGATGGCTCCAAACCTATAGATTCCAAATACCAAGACTCTTTATTAGCCTATAAACTTTTTAGAACCAAAAACTTCTATTAACATCCCCTTCCCTTCTTGGTTTTGGTCATCTTGGTATCAAAGTTGATATCCTCTTTTTGTATCTCAAACACGACGACCGAAAAATCATCATTACTCAATTCCGTTCTATATTTCATCACGCTCTTCCGTATTTTCGTTTATGCACTTTAGAGCTAGTTGGATCGTCACACGAAAGAGTCTCCCGGAATGCACGAAATCCTCTGAAACACTAAGTCCGAGGTTAGAGTGAGAGAGAAACAGGTTATATTCTTAAACATGCTAGCTATCCTCCAATTAATCCACAATGGATATTGAGGAGTTACACATCAAATTTCCGAGTATTTTTTAGTTGGAGAGGCCGTTTTGTAAACATGGATTTTCATGATAGCTCCAAACCTATAGATTCCAAATACCAAGACTCTTTATTGGCTGTAAATTTGTTAGAACCGAAAACTTCTATTAACATCCCCTTCCCTTCTGGTCGTTTTCTTCTTGGTATCAAAATTGATATCTTCTTCTTCTATCTCAAACACCTCGACCAAGAAATCATCATTACTCAATTTCATAGTGTATTTCATCATGCTCCGTATTTTGATTTATGCACTTTGGAGCTAGTTGGATCGTCACATGAAAGAGACTCGGGGAGTGCTTAGAATCCTCTGAAACACTAAGTCCGAGGTTAGAGCAAGAGAGAAACGGGTTACATTCTTAAACATGCTTGCTATCCTCTAATTAATCCATAATGGATGTTGAGGAGTTACATATCTAATTTCCGATAATTTTTTAGTTGGAGAGGCCGTTTTGTAAACATGGAATTTCATGATGGCTCCAAACCTATAGATTCCAAATACCAAGACTCTTTATTAGCCTGTAAATTTTTTAGAACCAACAACTTCTATTAACATCCCCTTCCCTTCTGGTTTTGGTCATCTTGGTATCAAAGTTGATATCCTCTTCTTGTATCTCAAACACGATGACCGAAAAATCATCATTACTCAATTTCATTCTATATTTCATCACGCTCTTCCGTATTTTCGTTTATGCACTTTAGAGCTAGTTGGATCGTCACACGAAAGAGTCTCCCGGAATGCACAGAATCCTCTGAAACACTAAGTCCGAGGTTAGAGTGAGAGAGAAACAGGTTATATTCTTAAACATGCTAGCCATCCTCCAATTAATCCACAATGGATATTGAGGAGTTACACATCGAATTTCCAAGTATTTTCTAGTTGGAGAGGCCGTTTTGTTAACATGCATTTTCATGATGGGTCCAAACCTATAGCTTCCAAATACCAAGACTCTTTATTGGTCTGTAAATTTTTGACAACCAATAACTTCTATTAATATCTCCATCCCGTCTGGTCGTTGTCTTCTTGGTATGAAAATTGATATCCTCTTCTTGTATCTCAAACACCCCGACCGAGAAATCATCATTACTCAATTTCGTAGTGTATTTCATCATGCTGTTCCGTATTTTCATTTATGCACTTTGGAGCAAGTTGGATCATCACACGAATGACTCTCAGGGCGTGCACAGAATCCTACGATATGATAAGTCCGAGGTTAGAGCGAGAGAGAAATAGGTTACATTCTTAAACATGCTACCTATCCTCTAATTAATCCATAATGGATATTGAGGAGTTACACATCGAATTTCCAAGTATTTTTTAGTTGGAGAGACCGTTTTGTAAACATGGATTTTCATGATGGCTCCAAACCTATAGATTCCAAATACCCAGACACTTTATTGGCTTGTAAATTTTTTAGAACCAACAACTTCTATTAATATCCCCTTCCCGTCTGGTCGTTGTCTTCTTGGTATGAAAATTGATATCCTCTTCTTCTATCTCAAAAACCCCGACTGAGAAATCATCATTACTCAATTTCGTAGTGTATTTCATCATGCTCTTACGTATTTTCATTTATACACTTTGGAGCTAGTTGGATCGTCACACGAAAGAGTCTCCCGGAATGCACAGAATCCTCTGAAACACTAAGTCTGAGGTTAGAGTGAGAGAGAAACAGGTTATATTCTTAAACATGCTAGCTATCCTCCAATTAATCCACAATGGATATTGAGGAGTTACACATCAAATTTCCGAGTATTTTTTAGTTGGAGAGGCCGTTTTGTAAACATGGATTTTCATGATAGCTCCAAACCTATAGATTCCAAATACCAATACTCTTTATTGGCTGTAAATTTTTTAGAACCGAAAACTTCTATTAACATCCCCTTCCCTTCTGGTCTTTGTCTTCTTGGTAGCAAAATTGATATCTTCTTCTTCTATCTCAAACACCTCGACCAAGAAATCATCATTACTCAATTTCATAGTGTATTTCATCATGCTCCGTATTTTGATTTATGCACTTTGGAGCTAGTTGGATCGTCACATGAAAGAGACTCGTGGAGTGCTTAGAATCCTCTGAAACACTAAGTCCGAGGTTAGAGCAAGAGAGAAACGGGTTACATTCTTAAACATGCTAGCTATCCTCTAATTAATCCATAATGGATTTTGAGGAGTTACATATCCAATTTCCGAGAATTTTTTAGTTGGAGAGGCCGTTTTGTAAACATGGAATTTCATGATGGCTCCAAACCTATAGATTCCAAATACCAAGACTCTTTATTAGCCTATAAACTTTTTAGAACCAAAAACTTCTATTAACATCCCCTTCCCTTCTGGTTTTGGTCATCTTGGTATCAAAGTTGATATCCTCTTTTTGTATCTCAAACACGACGACCGAAAAATCATCATTACTCAATTCCTTTCTATATTTCATCACGCTCTTCCGTATTTTCGTTTATGCACTTTAGAGCTAGTTGGATCGTCACACGAAAGAGTCTCCCGGAATGCACGGAATCCTCTGAAACACTAAGTCCGAGGTTAGAGTGAGAGAGAAACAAAGTTATATTCTTAAACATGCTAGCTATCCTCCAATTAATCCACAATGGATATTGAGGAGTTACACATCAAATTTCCGAGTATTTTTTAGTTGGAGAGGCCGTTTTGTAAACATGGATTTTCATGATAGCTCCAAACCTATAGATTCCAAATACCAATACTCTTTATTGGCCGTAAATTTTTTAGAACCGAAAACTTCTATTAACATCCCCTTCCCTTTGGTCTTTGTCTTCTTGGTAGCAAAATTGATATCTTCTTCTTCTATCTCAAACACCTCGACCAAGAAATCATCATTACTCAATTTCATAGTGTATTTCATCATGCTCCGTATTTTGATTTATGCACTTTGGAGCTAGTTGGATCGTCACATGAAAGAGACTCAGGGAGTGCTTAGAATCCTCGAAACACTAAGTCCGAGGTTAGAGCAAGAGAGAAACGGGTTACATTCTTAAACATGCTAGCTATCCTCTAATTAATCCATAATGGATTTTGAGGAGTTACATATCCAATTTCCGAGAATTTTTTAGTTGGAGAGGCCGTTTTGTAAACATGGAATTTCATGATGGCTCCAAACCTATAGATTCCAAATACCAAGACTCTTTATTAGCCTATAAACTTTTTAGAACCAAAAACTTCTATTAACATCCCCTTCCCTTCGGTTTTGGTCATCTTGGTATCAAAGTTGATATCCTCTTTTTGTATCTCAAACACGACGACCGAAAAATCATCATTACTCAATTCCGTTCTATATTTCATCACGCTCTTCCGTATTTTCGTTTATGCACTTTAGAGCTAGTTGGATCGTCACACGAAAGAGTCTCCCGGAATGCACGGAATCCTGCGAAACACTAAGTCCGAGGTTAGAGTGAGAGAGAAACGAAGTTATATTCTTAAACATGCTAGCTATCCTCCAATTAATCCACAATGGATATTGAGGAGTTACACATCAAATTTCCGAGTATTTTTTAGTTGGAGAGGCCGTTTTGTAAACATGGATTTTCATGATAGCTCCAAACCTATAGATTCCAACTACCAAGACTCTTTATTGGCTGTAAATTTTTTAGAACCGAAAACTTCTATTAACATCCCCTTCCCTTCTGGTCTTTGTCTTCTTGGTAGAAAAATTGATATCTTCTTCTTCTATCTCAAACACCTCGACCAAGAAATCATCATTACTCAATTTCATAGTGTATTTCATCATGCTCCGTATTTTGATTTATGCACTTTCGAGCTAGTTGGATCGTCACATGAAAGAGACTCAGGGAGTGCTTAGAATCCTCTGAAACACTAAGTCCGAGGTTAGAGCAAGAGAGAAACGGGTTACATTCTTAAACATGCTAGCTATCCTCTAATTAATCCATAATGGATTTTGAGGAGTTACATATCCAATTTCCGAGAAGTTTTTAGTTGGAGAGGCCGTTTTGTAAACATGGAATTTCATGATGGCTCCAAACATATAGATTGTAAATACCAAGACTCTTTATTAGCCTATAAATTTTTTAGAACCAAAAACTTCTATTAACATCCCCTTCCCTTCTGGTTTTGGTCATCTTGGTATCAAAGTTGATATCCTCTTCTTGTATCTCAAACACGACGACCGAAAAATCATCATTACTCAATTTCGTTCTATATTTCATCACGCTCTTCCGTATTTTCGTTTATGCACTTTAGAGCTAGTTGGATCGTCACACGAAAGAGTCTCCCGGAATGCACAGAATCCTCTGAAACACTAAGTCCGAGGTTAGAGTGAGAGAGAAACAGGTTATATTCTTAAACATGCTAGCCATCCTCCAATTAATCCACAATGGATATTGAGGAGTTACACATCGAATTTCCAAGTATTTTTTAGTTGGATAGGCCGTTTTGTAAACATGGATTTTCGTGATAGGTCCAAACCTATAGATTCCAAATACCAAGACTCTTTATTGGCTGTAAATTTTTTAGAACCGAAAACTTCTATTAACATCCCCTTCCCTTCTGGTCGTTGTCTTCTTGGTATCAAAGTTGATATCCTCTTCTTGTATCTCAAACACGACGACCGAAAAATCATCATAACTCAATTTTGTTCTATATTTCATCACGCTCTTCCGTATTTTCGTTTATGCACTTTAGAGCTAGTTGGATCGTCACACGAAAGAGTCTCCGGCATGCACAGAATCCTCTGAAACACTAAGTCCGAGGTTAGAGTGAGAGAGAAACAGGTTATATTCTTAAACATGCTAGCCATCCTCCAATTAATCCACAATGGATATTGAGGAGTTACACATCGAATTTCCAAGTATTTTCTAGTTGGAGAGGCCGTTTTGTTAACATGGATTTTCATGATGGGTCCAAACCTATAGCTTCCAAATACCAAGACTCTTTATTGGTCTGTAAATTTTTTACAACCAATAACTTCTATTAATATCTCCATCCCGTCTAGTCGTTGTCTTCTTGGTATGAAAATTGATATCCTCTTCTTGTATCTCAAACACCCCGACCGAGAAATCATCATTACTCAATTTCGTAGTGTATTTCATCATGCTCTTCCGTATTTTCGTTTATTTACTTTGGCGTTAGCTGGATCGTCATGCGAAAGAGTCTCCGAGAATGCACAGAATCCTTCGAAACACTAAGTTTGAGGTTAGAGCGAGAGAGAAATAGGTTATAATCTTAAACATGCTAGCTATCCTCTAATTAATCCATAATGGATATTGAGGAGTTACACATCGAATTTCCAAGTATTTTCTAGTTGGAGAGGCCGTTTTGTAAACATGGATTTTCATGATAGCTCCAAACCTATAGATTCCAAATACCAAGACTCTTTATTGGCTGTAAATTTTTTAGAACCGAAAACTTCTATTAACATCCCCTTCCCTTCTGGTCGTTGTCTTCTTGGTATCAAAGTTGATATCCTCTTCTTGTATCTCAAACACGACGACCGAAAAATCATCATAACTCAATTTTGTTCTATATTTCATCACGCTCTTCCGTATTTTCATTTATGCACTTTAGAGCTAGTTGGATCGTCACACGAAAGAGTCTCCCGGAATGCACAGAATCCTCTGAAACACTAAGTCCGAGGTTAGAGTGAGAGAGAAACAGGTTATATTCTTAAACATGCTAGCCATCCTCCAATTAATCCACAATGGATATTGAGGAGTTACACATCGAATTTCCAAGTATTTTCTAGTTGGAGAGGCCGTTTTGTTAACATGGATTTTCATGATGGGTCCAAACCTATAGCTTCCAAATACCAAGACTCTTTATTGGTCTGTAAATTTTTTACAACCAATAACTTCTATTAATATCTCCATCCCGTCTAGTCGTTGTCTTCTTGGTATGAAAATTGATATCCTCTTCTTGTATCTCAAACACCCCGACCGAGAAATCATCATTACTCAATTTCGTAGTGTATTTCATCACGCTCTTCCGTATTTTCGTTTATGCACTTTAGAGCTAGTTGGATCGTCACACGAAAGAGTCTCCCGGAATGCACAGAATCCTCTGAAACACTAAGTCCGAGGTTAGAGTGAGAGAGAAACAGGTTATATTCTTAAACATGCTAGCCATCCTCCAATTAATCCACAATGGATATTGAGGAGTTACACATCGAATTTCCAAGTATTTTCTAGTTGGAGAGGCCGTTTTGTAAACATGGATTTTCATGATAGCTCCAAACCTATAGATTCCAAATACCAAGACTCTTTATTGGCCTGTAAATTTTTTAGAACCGAAAACTTCTATTAACATCCCCTTCCCTTCTGGTCGTTGTCTTCTTGGTATCAAAGTTGATATCCTCTTCTTGTATCTCAAACACGACGACCGAAAAATCATCATAACTCAATTTTGTTCTATATTTCATCACGCTCTTCCGTATTTTCGTTTATGCACTTTAGAGCTAGTTGGATCGTCACACGAAAGAGTCTCCCGGAATGCACAGAATCCTCTGAAACACTAAGTCCGAGGTTAGAGTGAGAGAGAAACAGGTTATATTCTTAAACATGCTAGCCATCCTCCAATTAATCCACAATGGATATTGAGGAGTTACACATCGAATTTCCAAGTATTTTCTAGTTGGAGAGGCCGTTTTGTTAACATGGATTTTCATGATGGGTCCAAACCTATAGCTTCCAAATACCAAGACTCTTTATTGGTCTGTAAATTTTTTACAACCAATAACTTCTATTAATATCTCCATCCCGTCTAGTCGTTGTCTTCTTGGTATGAAAATTGATATCCTCTTCTTGTATCTCAAACACCCCGACCGAGAAATCATCATTACTCAATTTCGTAGTGTATTTCATCATGCTCTTCCGTATTTTCGTTTATTTACTTTGGCGTTAGCTGGATCGTCATGCGAAAGAGTCTCCGAGAATGCACAGAATCCTTCGAAACACTAAGTTCGAGGTTAGAGCGAGAGAGAAATAGGTTATAATCTTAAACATGCTAGCTATCCTCTAATTAATCCATAATGGATATTGAGGAGTTACACATCTAATTTCCAAGTATTTTTTAGTTGGAGAGACTGTTTTGTAAACATGGATTTTCATGATGGCTCCAAACCTATAGATTCCAACTACCCAGACACTTTATTGGCCTGTAAATTTTTTAGAACCAACAACTTCTATTAATATCCCCTTCCCGTCTGGTCGTTGTCTTCTTGGTATGAAAATTGATATCCTCTTCTTCTATCTCAAAAACCCCGACTGAGAAATCATCATTACTCAATTTCGTACTGTATTTCAACATGCTCTTCCGTATTTTCATTTATACACTTTGGAGTTAGTTGGATCGTCACACGAAAGAGTCTCAGGGAGTGCTCAGAATCCTTTGAAACACTAAGTCCGAGGTTAGAGCGAGAGAGAAACAGGTTACATTCTTAAACATGCTAGCTATCCACTAATTAATCCATAATGGATTTTGAGGAGTTACATATCCAATTTCCGAGAATTTTTTAGTTGGAGAGGCCGTTTTGTAAACATGGAATTTCATGATGGCTCCAAACCTATAGATTCCAAATACCAAGACTCTTTATTAGCCTATAAATTTTTTAGAACCAAAAACTTCTATTAACATCCCCTTCCCTTCTGGTTTTGGTCATCTTGGTATCAAAGTTGATATCCTCTTCTTGTATCTCAAACACGACGACCGAAAAATCATCATTACTCAATTTCGTTCTATATTTCATCACGCTCTTCCGTATTTTCGTTTATGCACTTTAGAACTAGTTGGATCGTCACACGAAAGAGTCTCCGGAATGCACAGAATCCTCTGAAACATTAAGTCCGAGGTTAGAGTGAGAGAGAAACAGGTTATATTCTTAAACATGCTAGCCATCCTCCATTTAATCCACAACGGATATTGAGGAGTTACACATCGAATTTCCAAGTATTTTCTAGTTGGAGAGGCCGTTTTGTTAACATGGATTTTCATGATGTGTCCAAACCTATAGCTTCCAAATACAAAGACTCTTTATTGGTCCGTAAATTTTTTACAACCAATAACTTCTATTAATATCTCCATCCCGTCTGGTCGTTGTCTTCTTGGTATGAAAATTGATATCCTCTTCTTGTATCTCAAACACCCCGACCGAGAAATCATCATTACTCAATTTCGTAGTGTATTTCATCATGCTCTTCCGTATTTTCATATATGCACTTTGGAGCAAGTTGGATCATCACACGAATGACTCTCAGGGCGTGCACAGAATCCTACGAAATGATAAGTCCGAGGTTAAAGCGAGAGAGAAATAGGTTACATTCTGAAACATGCTAGCTATCCTCTAATTAATCCATAATTGATTTTGAGGAGTTACATATCCAATTTCCAAGAATTTTTTAGTTGGAGAGGCCGTTTTGTAAACATGCAATTTCATGATGGCTCCAAACCTATAGATTCCCAATACCAAGACTCTTTATTAGCCCGTAAATTTTTTAGAACCAACAACTTCTATTAACATCCCCTTCCCTTCGGTTTTGGTCATCTTGGTATCAAAGTTGATATCCTCTTTTTGTATCTCAAACGCGACGACCGAAAAATCATCATTACTCAATTCCGTTCTATATTTCATCACGCTCTTCCGTATTTTCGTTTATGCACTTTAGAGCTAGTTGGATCGTCACACGAAAGAGTCTCCCGGAATGCACGGAATCCTCTGAAACACTAAGTCCGAGGTTAGACTGAGAGAGAAACAGGTTATATTCTTAAACATGCTAGCTATCCTCCAATTAATCCACAATGGATATTGAGGAGTTACACATCAAATTTCCGAGTATTTTTTAGTTGGAGAGGCCGTTTTGTAAACATGGATTTTCATGATAGCTCCAAACCTATAGATTCCAAATACCAAGACTCTTTATTGGCTGTAAATTTTTTAGAACCGAAAACTTCTATTAACATCCCCTTCCCTTCTGGTCGTTGTCTTCTTGGTATCAAAATTGATATCTTCTTCTTCTATCTCAAACACCTCGACCAAGAAATCATCATTACTCAATTTCATAGTGTATTTCATCATGCTCCGTATTTTGATTTATGCACTTTGGAGCAAGTTGGATCATCACACGAATGACTCTCAGGGCGTGCACAGAATCCTACGAAATGATAAGTCCGAGGTTAAAGCGAGAGAGAAATAGGTTACATTCCGAAACATGCTAGTTATCCTCTAATTAATCCATAATGGATTTTGAAGAGTTACATATCCAATTTCCGAGAATTTTTTAGTTGGAGAGGCCGTTTTGTAAACATGCAATTTCATGATGGCTCCAAACCTATAGATTCCCAATACCAAGACTCTTTATTAGCCTGTAAATTTTTTAGAACCAACAACTTCTATTAACATCCCCTTCCCTTCTGGTTTTGGTCATCTTGGTATCAAAGTTGATATCCTCTTTTTGTATCTCAAACGCGACGACCGAAAAATCATCATTACTCAATTCCGTTCTATATTTCATCACGCTCTTCCGTATTTTCGTTTATGCACTTTAGAGCTAGTTGGATCGTCACACGAAAGAGTCTCCCGGAATGCACGAAATCCCTCGAAACACTAAGTTCGAGGTTAGAGTGAGAGAGAAACAAAGTTATATTCTTAAACATGCTAGCTATCCTCCAATTAATCCACAATGGATATTGAGGAGTTACACATCAAATTTCCGAGTATTTTTTAGTTGGAGAGGCCGTTTTGTAAACATGGATTTTCATGATAGCTCCATACCTATAGATTCCAAATACCAAGACTCTTTATTGGTGTAAATTTTTTATAACCGAAAACTTCTATTAACATCCCCTTCCCTTCTGGTCGTTGTCTTCTTGGTATCAAAATTGATATCTTCTTCTTCTATCTCAAACAGCTCGACCAAGAAATCATCATTACTCAATTTCATAGTGTATTTCATCATGCTCCGTATTTTGATTTATGCACTTTGGAGCTAGTTGGATCGTCACATGAAAGAGACTCAGGGAGTGCTTAGAATCCTCTCGAAACACTAAGTCCGAGGTTAGAGCAAGAGAGAAACGGGTTACATTCTTAAACATGCTAGCTATCCTCTAATTAATCCATAATGGATTTTGAGGAGTTACATATCCAATTTTCGAGAATTTTTTAGTTAGAGAGGCCGTTTTGTAAACATGGAATTTCATGATGGCTCCAAACCTATAGATTCCAAATACCAAGACTCTTTATTAGCCTATAAATTTTTTAGAACCAAAAACTTCTATTAACATCCCCTTCCCTTCTGGTTTTGGTCATCTTGGTATCAAAGTTGATATCCTCTTCTTGTATCTCAAACACGACGACCGAAAAATCATCATTACTCAATTTCGTTCTATATTTCATCACGCTCTTCCGTATTTTCGTTTATGCACTTTAGAGCTAGTTGGATCGTCACACGAAAGAGTCTCCCGGAATGCACGAATCCTCGAAACACTAAGTCCGAGGTTAGAGTGAGAGAGAAACGAAGTTATATTCTTAAACATGCTAGCCATCCTCCAATTAATCCACAATGGATATTGAGGAGTTACACATCGAATTTCCAAGTATTTTCTAGTTGGAGAGGCCGTTTTGTTAACATGGATTTTCATGATGGGTCCAAACCTATAGCTTCCAAATACCAAGACTCTTTATTGGTCTGTAAATTTTTTACAACCAATAACTTCTATTAATATCTCCATCCCGTCTGGTCGTTGTCTTCTTGGTATGAAAATTGATATCCTCTTCTTGTATCTCAAACACCCCGACCGAGAAATCATCATTACTCAATTTCGTAGTGTATTTCATCATGCTCTTCCGTATTTTCATATATGCACTTTGGAGCAAGTTGGATCATCACACGAATGACTCTCAGGGCGTGCACAGAATCCTACGAAATGATAAGTCCGAGGTTAAAGCGAGAGAGAAATAGGTTACATTCTGAAACATGCTAGCTATCCTCTAGTTAATCCATAATGGATTTTGAGGATTTACATATCCAATTTCCGAGAATTTTTTAGTTGGAGAGGCCGTTTTGTAAACATGCAATTTCATGATGGCTCCAAACCTATAGATTCCAAATACCAAGACTCTTTATTAGCCCGTAAATTTTTTAGAACCAACAACTTCTATTAACATCCCCTTCCCTTCGGTTTTGGTCATCTTGGTATCAAAGTTGATATCCTCTTTTTGTATCTCAAACACGACGACCGAAAAATCATCATTACTCAATTCCGTTCTATATTTCATCACGCTCTTCCGTATTTTCGTTTATGCACTTTAGAGCTAGTTGGATCGTCACACGAAAGAGTCTCCCGGAATGCACGGAATCCTCTGAAACACTAAGTCCGAGGTTAGAGTGAGAGAGAAACGAAGTTATATTCTTAAACATGCTAGCCATCCTCCAATTAATCCATAATGGATATTGAGGAGTTACACATCAAATTTCCAAGTATTTTCTAGTTGGAGAGGCCGTTTTGTTAAAATGGATTTTCATGATGGGTCCAAACCTATAGTTTCCAAATACCAACACTCTTTATTGGTCCGTAAATTTTTTACAACCAATAACTTCTATTAATATCTCCATCCCATCTGGTCGTTGTCTTCTTGGTATGAAAATTGATATCCTCTCTTGTATCTCAAACACCCCGACCGAGAAATCATCATTACTCAATTTCGTAGTGTATTTCTTCATGCTCTTCCGTATTTTCATTTATGCACTTTGGAGCAAGTTGGATCGTCACACGAATGACACTCAGGGCGTGCACAGAATCCTATAATGATAAGTCCGAGGTTAGAGCGAGAGAGAAATAGGTTACATTCTTAAACATGCTAGCTATCCTCTAAGTAATCCATAATGGATATTGAGGAGTTACACAAAGAATTTCCAACTAGTTTTTAGTTGGAGAGACCGTTTTGTAAACATGGATTTTCATGATGGCTCCAAACCTATAGATTCCAAATACCTAGACACTTTATTGGCCTGTAAATTTTTTAGAACCAACAACTTCTATTAATATCCCCTTCCCGTCTGGTCGTTGTCTTCTTGGTATGAAAATTGATATCCTCTTCTTCTATCTCAAAAACCCCGACTGAGAAATCATCATTACTCAATTTCGTAGTGTATTTCATCATGCTCTTCCGTATTTTCATTTATACACTTTGGAGCTAGTTGCATCGTCACACGAAAGAGTCTCATGGAGTGCTCAGAATCCTGCGAAACACTAAGTCCGAGGTTAGAGCGACAGAGAAACACGTTACATTCTTAAACATGCTAGCTATCCACTAATTAATCCATAATGGATTTTGAGGAGTTACACATCGAATTTCCGAGTATTTTTTAGTTGGAGAGGCCGTTTTGTAAATATGGATTTTCATGATGGCTCCAAACCTATAGATTCCAAATACCAAGACTCTTTATTGGCCCGTAAATTTTCTAGAACCAAAAACTTCTATAAACATCCCCTTCCCTTCTGGTTGTGGTCTTCTTGGTATCAAAGTTGATATCCTCTTTTTGTATCTCAAACACGATGACCGAAAAATCATCATTACTCAATTCTGTTCTATATTTCATCACGCTCTTCCGTATTTTCGTTTATGCACTTTAGAGCTAGTTGGGTCGTCACACGAAAGAGTCTCCCAGAATGCACGGAATCCTCTGAAACACTAAGTTCGAGGTTAGAGTGAGAGAGAAACAGGTTATATTCTTAAACATGCTAGCTATCCTCCAATTAATCCACAATGGATATTGAGGAGTTACACATCAAATTTCCGAGTATTTTTTAGTTGGAGAGGCCGTTTTGTAAACATGGATTTTCATGATAGCTCCAAACCTATAGATTCCAAATACCAAGACTATTTATTGGCTGTAAATTTTTTAGAACCGAAAACTTCTATTAACATCCCCTTCCCTTCTGGTCGTTGTCTTCTTGGTATCAAAATTGATATCTTCTTCTTCTATCTCAAACAGCTCGACCAAGAAATCATCATTACTCAATTTCATAGTGTATTTCATCATGCTCCGTATTTTGATTTATGCACTTTGGAGCTAGTTGGATCGTCACATGAAAGAGACTCACGGAGTGCTTAGAATCCTCTGAAACACTAAGTCCGAGGTTAGAGCAAGAGAGAAACGGGTTACATTCTTAAACATGCTAGCTATCCTCTAATTAATCCATAATGGATTTTGAGGAGTTACATATCCAATTTCCGAGAATTTTTTAGTTGGTGAGGCCGTTTTGTAAACATGGAATTTCATGATGGCTCCAAACCTATAGATTCCAAATACCAAGACTCTTTATTAGCCTATAAATTTTTTAGAACCAAAAACTTCTATTTACATCCCTTTCCCTTCTGGTTTTGGTCATCTTGGTATCAAAGTTGATATCCTCTTCTTGTATCTCAAACACGACGACCGAAAAATCATCATTACTCAATTTGGTTCTATATTTCATCACGCTCTTCCATATTTTCGTTTATGCACTGTAGAGCTAGTTGGATCGTCACACGAAAGAGTCTCCCGGAATGCACAGAATCCTCTTAAACACTAAGTCCAAGGTTAGAGTGAGAGAGAAACGAGTTATATTCTTAAAAATGCTAGCCATCCTCCAATTAATCCACAATGGATATTGAGGAGTTACACATCAAATTTCCAAGTATTTTCTAGTTGGAGAGGCCGTTTTGTTAACATGGATTTTCATGATGGGTCCAAACCTATAGCTTCCAAATACCAAGACTCTTTATTGGTCTGTAAATTTTTTACAACCAATAATTTCTATTAATATCTCCATCCCGTCTGGTCGTTGTCTTCTTGGTATGAAAATTGATATCCTCTTCTTGTATCTCAAACACCCCGACCGAGAAATCATCATTACTCAATTTCGTAGTGTATTTCATCATGCTCTTCCGTATTTTCATTTATGCACTTTGGAGCAAGTTGGATCGTCACACGAATGAATCTCAGGGCGTGCACAGAATCCTACGAAACGATAAGTCCGAGGTTAGAGCGAGAGAGAAATAGGTTACATTCTGAAACATGCTAGCTATCCTCTAGTTAATCCATAATGGATTTTGAGGATTTACATATCCAATTTCCGAGAATTTTTTAGTTGGAGAGGCCGTTTTGTAAACATGCAATTTCATGATGGCTCCAAACCTATAGATTCCAAATACCAAGACTCTTTATTAGCCTGTAAATTTTTTAGAACCAACAACTTCTATTAACATCCCCTTCCCTTCTGGTTTTGGTCATCTTGGTATCAAAGTTGATATCCTCTTTTTGTATCTCAAACACGACGACCGAAAAATCATCATTACTCAATTCCGTTCTATATTTCATCACGCTCTTCCGTATTTTCGTTTATGCACTTTAGAGCTAGTTGGATCGTCACACGAAAGAGTCTCCCGGAATGCACGGAATCCTCTGAAACACTAAGTCCGAGGTTAGAGTGAGAGAGAAACAGGTTATATTCTTAAACATGCTAGCCATCCTCCAATTAATCCATAATGGATATTGAGGAGTTACACATCAAATTTCCAAGTATTTTCTAGTTGGAGAGGCCGTTTTGTTAAAATGGATTTTCATGATGGGTCCAAACCTATAGTTTCCAAATACCAACACTCTTTATTGGTCTGTAAATTTTTTACAACCAATAACTTCTATTAATATCTCCATCCCATCTGGTCGTTGTCTTCTTGGTATGAAAATTGATATCCTCTCTTGTATCTCAAACACCCCGACCGAGAAATCATCATTACTCAATTTCGTAGTGTATTTCTTCATGCTCTTCCGTATTTTCATTTATGCACTTTGGAGCAAGTTGGATCGTCACACGAATGACACTCGTGGCGTGCACGAGAATCCTATAATGATAAGTCCGAGGTTAGAGCGAGAGAGAAATAGGTTACATTCTTAAACATGCTAGCTATCCTCTAAGTAATCCATAATGGATATTGAGGAGTTACACAAAGAATTTCCAACTAGTTTTTAGTTGGAGAGACCGTTTTGTAAACATGGATTTTCATGATGGCTCCAAACCTATAGATTCCAAATACCTAGACACTTTATTGGCCCGTAAATTTTTTAGAACCAACAACTTCTATTAATATCCCCTTCCCGTCTGGTCGTTGTCTTCTTGGTATGAAAATTGATATCCTCTTCTTCTATCTCAAAAACCCCGACTGAGAAATCATCATTACTCAATTTCGTAGTGTATTTCATCATGCTCTTCCGTATTTTCATTTATACACTTTGGAGCTAGTTGCATCGTCACACGAAAGAGTCTCATGGAGTGCTCAGAATCCTCTGAAACACTAAGTCCGAGGTTAGAGCGAGAGAGAAACACGTTACATTCTTAAACATGCTAGCTATCCACTAATTAATCCATAATGGATTTTGAGGAGTTACACATCGAATTTCCGAGTATTTTTTAGTTGGAGAGGCCGTTTTGTAAATATGGATTTTCATGATGGCTCCAAACCTATAGATTCCAAATACCAAGACTCTTTATTGGCCCGTAAATTTTCTAGAACCAAAAACTTCTATAAACATCCCCTTCCCTTCTGGTTGTGGTCTTCTTGGTATCAAAGTTGATATCCTCTTTTTGTATCTCAAACACGATGACCGAAAAATCATCATTACTCAATTCTGTTCTATATTTCATCACGCTCTTCCGTATTTTCGTTTATGCACTTTAGAGCTAGTTGGGTCGTCACACGAAAGAGTCTCCGGGAATGCACGGAATCCTTCGAAACACTAAGTTCGAGGTTAGAGTGAGAGAGAAAGTTATATTCTTAAACATGCTAGCTATCCTCCAATTAATCCACAATGGATATTGAGGAGTTACACATCAAATTTCCGAGTATTTTTTAGTTGGAGAGGCCGTTTTGTAAACATGGATTTTCATGATAGCTCCAAACCTATAGATTCCAAATACCAAGACTATTTATTGGCTGTAAATTTTTTAGAACCGAAAACTTCTATTAACATCCCCTTCCCTTCTGGTCGTTGTCTTCTTGGTATCAAAATTGATATCTTCTTCTTCTATCTCAAACACCTCGACCAAGAAATCATCATTACTCAATTTCATAGTGTATTTCATCATGCTCCGTATTTTGATTTATGCACTTTGGAGCTAGTTGGATCGTCACATGAAAGAGACTCAGGGAGTGCTTAGAATCCTTCGAAACACTAAGTCCGAGGTTAGAGCAAGAGAGAAACGGGTTACATTCTTAAACATGCTAGCTATCCTCTAATTAATCCATAATGGATTTTGAGGAGTTACATATCCAATTTCCGAGAATTTTTTAGTTGGTGAGGCCGTTTTGTAAACATGGAATTTCATGATGGCTCCAAACCTATAGATTCCAAATACCAAGACTCTTTATTAGCCTATAAATTTTTTAGAACCAAAAACTTCTATTTACATCCCTTTCCCTTCTGGTTTTGGTCATCTTGGTATCAAAGTTGATATCCTCTTCTTGTATCTCAAACACGACGACCGAAAAATCATCATTACTCAATTTGGTTCTATATTTCATCACGCTCTTCCATATTTTCGTTTATGCACTGTAGAGCTAGTTGGATCGTCACACGAAAGAGTCTCCCGGAATGCACAGAATCCTCTTAAACACTAAGTCCAAGGTTAGAGTGAGAGAGAAACAGGTTATATTCTTAAAAATGCTAGCCATCCTCCAATTAATCCACAATGGATATTGAGGAGTTACACATCAAATTTCCAAGTATTTTCTAGTTGGAGAGGCCGTTTTGTTAACATGGATTTTCATGATGGGTCCAAACCTATAGCTTCCAAATACCAAGACTCTTTATTGGTCTGTAAATTTTTTACAACCAATAATTTCTATTAATATCTCCATCCCGTCTGGTCGTTGTCTTCTTGGTATGAAAATTGATATCCTCTTCTTGTATCTCAAACACCCCGACCGAGAAATCATCATTACTCAATTTCGTAGTGTATTTCATCATGCTCTTCCGTATTTTCATTTATGCACTTTGGAGCAAGTTGGATCGTCACACGAATGAATCTCGTGGCGTGCAGAATCCTACGAAACGATAAGTCCGAGGTTAGAGCGAGAGAGAAATAGGTTACATTCTTAAACATGCTAGCTATCCTCTAATTAATCCATAATGGATATTGAGGAGTTACACATCGAATTTCCAAGTATTTTTTAGTTGGAGACACCGTTTTGTAAACATGGATTTTCATGATGGCTCCAAACCTATAGATTCCAAATACCCAGACACTTTATTGGCCTGTAAATTTTTTAGAACCAACAACTTCTATTAATATCCCCTTCCCGTCTGGTCGTTGTCTTCTTGGTATGAAAATTGATATCCTCTTCTTTTATCTCAAAAACCCCGACTGAGAAATCATCATTACTCAATTTCGTAGTGTATTTCATCATGCTCTTCCGTATTTTCATTTATACACTTTGGAGCTAGTTGGATCGTCACACGAAAGAGTCTCAGGGAGTGCTCAGAATCCTCTGAAACACTAAGTCCGAGGTTAGAGCGAGAGAGAAACAAGTTACATTCTTAAACATGCTAGCTATCCACTAATTAATCCATAATGGATTTTGAGGAGTTACACATCGAATTTCCTAGTATTTTTTAGTTGGAGAGGCCGTTTTGTAAATATGGATTTTCATGATGGCTCCAAACCTATAGATTCCAAATACCAAGACTCTTTATTGGCCTGTAAATTTTCTAGAACCAAAAACTTCTATAAACATCCCCTTCCCTTCCTGTTGTGGTCGTCTTGGTATCAAAGTTGATATCCTCTTCTTGTATCTCAAACACCACGACCGAAAAATCATCATTACTCAATTCCGTTCTCTATTTCATCATGCTCTTCCGTATTTTCGTTTATTTACTTTGGCGTTAGCTGGATCATCTTGCGAAAGAGTCTCCGGGAATGCACAGAATACTTCGAAACACTACGTCCGAGGTTAGAGCGAGAGAGAAATAGGTTATAATCTTAAACTTGCTAGCTATCCTCTAATTAATCCATAATTGATATTGAGGAGTTACATATCGAATTTCCAAGTAGTTTTTTAGTTGGAGAGGCCGTTTTGTAAACATGGATTTTCATGATGGCTCCAAACCTATAGATTTCAAATACCAAGACTCTTTATTGGTCTGTAAAGTTTTTACAACCAACAACTTCTATTAATATCTCCTTCCCGTCTGGTCGTTGTCTTCATGGTATCAAAATTGATATCCTCTTCTTGTATCTCAAACACCCCGACTGAGAAATCATCATTACTCAATTTCGTAGTGTATTTCATCATGCTCTTCCGTATTTTCATATATGCACTTTGGAGCAAGTTGGATCATCACACGAATGACTCTCAGGGCGTGCATACGAATCCTACGAAATGATAAGTCCGAGGTTAAAGCGAGAGAGAAATAGGTTACATTCTGAAACATGCTAGCTATCCTCTAATTAATCCATAATTGATTTTGAGGAGTTACATATCCAATTTCCAAGAATTTTTTAGTTGGAGAGGCCGTTTTGTAAACATGCAATTTCATGATGGCTCCAAACCTATAGATTCCCAATACCAAGACTCTTTATTAGCCTGTAAATTTTTTAGAACCAACAACTTCTATTAACATCCCCTTCCCTTCTGGTTTTGGTCATCTTGGTATCAAAGTTGATATCCTCTTTTTGTATCTCAAACGCGACGACCGAAAAATCATCATTACTCAATTCCGTTCTATATTTCATCACGCTCTTCCGTATTTTCGTTTATGCACTTTAGAGCTAGTTGGATCGTCACACGAAAGAGTCTCCCGGAATGCACGGAATCCTCTGAAACACTAAGTCCGAGGTTAGAGTGAGAGAGAAACGAGTTATATTCTTAAACATGCTAGCTATCCTCCAATTAATCCACAATGGATATTGAGGAGTTACACATCAAATTTCCGAGTATTTTTTAGTTGGAGAGGCCGTTTTGTAAACATGGATTTTCATGATAGCTCCAAACCTATAGATTCCAAATACCAAGACTCTTTATTGGTCCGTAAATTTTTTAGAACCGAAAACTTCTATTAACATCCCCTTCCCTTCGGTCGTTGTCTTCTTGGTATCAAAATTGATATCTTCTTCTTCTATCTCAAACACCTCGACCAAGAAATCATCATTACTCAATTTCATAGTGTATTTCATCATGCTCCGTATTTTGATTTATGCACTTTGGAGCAAGTTGGATCATCACACGAATGACTCTCAGGGCGTGCACAGAATCCTACGAAATGATAAGTCCGAGGTTAAAGCGAGAGAGAAATAGGTTACATTCTGAAACATGCTAGTTATCCTCTAATTAATCCATAATGGATTTTGAAGAGTTACATATCCAATTTCCGAGAATTTTTTAGTTGGAGAGGCCGTTTTGTAAACATGCAATTTCATGATGGCTCCAAACCTATAGATTCCCAATACCAAGACTCTTTATTAGCCCGTAAATTTTTTAGAACCAACAACTTCTATTAACATCCCCTTCCCTTCGGTTTTGGTCATCTTGGTATCAAAGTTGATATCCTCTTTTTGTATCTCAAACGCGACGACCGAAAAATCATCATTACTCAATTCCGTTCTATATTTCATCACGCTCTTCCGTATTTTCGTTTATGCACTTTAGAGCTAGTTGGATCGTCACACGAAAGAGTCTCCCGGAATGCACGGAATCCTCTGAAACACTAAGTTCGAGGTTAGAGTGAGAGAGAAACGAGTTATATTCTTAAACATGCTAGCTATCCTCCAATTAATCCACAATGGATATTGAGGAGTTACACATCAAATTTCCGAGTATTTTTTAGTTGGAGAGGCCGTTTTGTAAACATGGATTTTCATGATAGCTCCAAACCTATAGATTCCAAATACCAAGACTCTTTATTGGCTGTAAATTTTTTATAACCGAAAACTTCTATTAACATCCCCTTCCCTTCTGGTCGTTGTCTTCTTGGTATCAAAATTGATATCTTCTTCTTCTATCTCAAACAGCTCGACCAAGAAATCATCATTACTCAATTTCATAGTGTATTTCATCATGCTCCGTATTTTGATTTATGCACTTTGGAGCTAGTTGGATCGTCACATGAAAGAGACTCAGGGAGTGCTTAGAATCCTCTGAAACACTAAGTCCGAGGTTAGAGCAAGAGAGAAACGGGTTACATTCTTAAACATGCTAGCTATCCTCTAATTAATCCATAATGGATTTTGAGGAGTTACATATCCAATTTTCGAGAATTTTTTAGTTAGAGAGGCCGTTTTGTAAACATGGAATTTCATGATGGCTCCAAACCTATAGATTCCAAATACCAAGACTCTTTATTAGCCTATAAATTTTTTAGAACCAAAAACTTCTATTAACATCCCCTTCCCCTTGGTTTTGGTCATCTTGGTATCAAAGTTGATATCCTCTTCTTGTATCTCAAACACGACGACCGAAAAATCATCATTACTCAATTTCGTTCTATATTTCATCACGCTCTTCCGTATTTTCGTTTATGCACTTTAGAGCTAGTTGGATCGTCACACGAAAGAGTCTCCGGAATGCACGTAATCCTGCGAAACACTAAGTCCGAGGTTAGAGTGAGAGAGAAACGAGGTTATATTCTTAAACATGCTAGCCATCCTCCAATTAATCCACAATGGATATTGAGGAGTTACACATCGAATTTCCAAGTATTTTCTGGTTGGAGAGGCCGTTTTGTTAACATGGATTTTCATGATGGGTCCAAACCTATAGCTTCCAAATACCAAGACTCTTTATTGGTCTGTAAATTTTTTACAACCAATAACTTCTATTAATATCTCCATCCCGTCTGGTCGTTGTCTTCTTGGTATGAAAATTGATATCCTCTTCTTGTATCTCAAACACCCCGACCGAGAAATCATCATTACTCAATTTCGTAGTGTATTTCATCATGCTCTTCCGTATTTTCATATATGCACTTTGGAGCAAGTTGGATCATCACACGAATGACTCTCAGGGCGTGCACAGAATCCTACGAAATGATAAGTCCGAGGTTAAAGCGAGAGAGAAATAGGTTACATTCGAAACATGCTAGCTATCCTCTAGTTAATCCATAATGGATTTTGAGGATTTACATATCCAATTTCCGAGAATTTTTTAGTTGGAGAGGCCGTTTTGTAAACATGCAATTTCATGATGGCTCCAAACCTATAGATTCCAAATACCAAGACTCTTTATTAGCCCGTAAATTTTTTAGAACCAACAACTTCTATTAACATCCCCTTCCCTTCCGGTTTTGGTCATCTTGGTATCAAAGTTGATATCCTCTTTTTGTATCTCAAACACGACGACCGAAAAATCATCATTACTCAATTCCGTTCTATATTTCATCACGCTCTTCCGTATTTTCGTTTATGCACTTTAGAGCTAGTTGGATCGTCACACGAAAGAGTCTCCCGGAATGCACGGAATCCTCTGAAACACTAAGTCCGAGGTTAGAGTGAGAGAGAAACAAGTTATATTCTTAAACATGCTAGCCATCCTCCAATTAATCCATAATGGATATTGAGGAGTTACACATCAAATTTCCAAGTATTTTCTAGTTGGAGAGGCCGTTTTGTTAAAATGGATTTTCATGATGGGTCCAAACCTATAGCTTCCAAATACCAAGACTCTTTATTGGTCTGTAAATTTTTTACAACCAATAACTTCTATTAATATCTCCATCCCGTCTGGTCGTTGTCTTCTTGGTATGAAAATTGATATCCTCTTCTTGTATCTCAAACACCCCGACCGAGAAATCATCATTACTCAATTTCGTAGTGTATTTCATCATGCTCTTCCGTATTTTCATATATGCACTTTGGAGCAAGTTGGATCCTCACACGAATGACTCTCAGGGCGTGCACAGAATCCTACGAAATGATAAGTCCGAGGTTACGGCGAGAGAGAAATAGGTTACATTCGAAACATGCTAGCTATCCTCTAGTTAATCCATAATGGATTTTGAGGATTTACATATCCAATTTCCGAGAATTTTTTAGTTGGAGAGGCCGTTTTGTAAACATGCAATTTCATGATGGCTCCAAACCTATAGATTCCAAATACCAAGACTCTTTATTAGCCCGTAAATTTTTTAGAACCAACAACTTCTATTAACATCCCCTTCCCTTCGGTTTTGGTCATCTTGGTATCAAAGTTGATATCCTCTTTTTGTATCTCAAACACGACGACCGAAAAATCATCATTACTCAATTCCGTTCTATATTTCATCACGCTCTTCCGTATTTTCGTTTATGCACTTTAGAGCTAGTTGGATCGTCACACGAAAGAGTCTCCCGGAATGCACGGAATCCTCTGAAACACTAAGTCCGAGGTTAGAGTGAGAGAGAAACGAGGTTATATTCTTAAACATGCTAGCCATCCTCCAATTAATCCATAATGGATATTGAGGAGTTACACATCAAATTTCCAAGTATTTTCTAGTTGGAGAGGCCGTTTTGTTAAAATGGATTTTCATGATGGGTCCAAACCTATAGTTTCCAAATACCAACACTCTTTATTGGTCCGTAAATTTTTTACAACCAATAACTTCTATTAATATCTCCATCCCATCTGGTCGTTGTCTTCTTGGTATGAAAATTGATATCCTCTCTTGTATCTCAAACACCCCGACCGAGAAATCATCATTACTCAATTTCGTAGTGTATTTCTTCATGCTCTTCCGTATTTTCATTTATGCACTTTGGAGCAAGTTGGATCGTCACACGAATGACACTCGTGGCGTGCACGGAATCCTATAATGATAAGTCCGAGGTTAGAGCGAGAGAGAAATAGGTTACATTCTTAAACATGCTAGCTATCCTCTAAGTAATCCATAATGGATATTGAGGAGTTACACAAAGAATTTCCAACTAGTTTTTAGTTGGAAAGACCGTTTTGTAAACATGGATTTTCATGATGGCTCCAAACCTATAGATTCCAAATACCTAGACACTTTATTGGCCTGTAAATTTTTTAGAACCAACAACTTCTATTAATATCCCCTTCCCGTCTGGTCGTTGTCTTCTTGGTATGAAAATTGATATCCTCTTCTTCTATCTCAAAAACCCCGACTGAGAAATCATCATTACTCAATTTCGTAGTGTATTTCATCATGCTCTTCCGTATTTTCATTTATACACTTTGGAGCTAGTTGCATCGTCACACGAAAGAGTCTCATGGAGTGCTCAGAATCCTCTGAAACACTAAGTCCGAGGTTAGAGCGACAGAGAAACACGTTACATTCTTAAACATGCTAGCTATCCACTAATTAATCCATAATGGATTTTGAGGAGTTACACATCGAATTTCCGAGTATTTTTTAGTTGGAGAGGCCGTTTTGTAAATATGGATTTTCATGATGGCTCCAAACCTATAGATTCCAAATACCAAGACTCTTTATTGGCCCGTAAATTTTCTAGAACCAAAAACTTCTATAAACATCCCCTTCCCTTCTGGTTGTGGTCTTCTTGGTATCAAAGTTGATATCCTCTTTTTGTATCTCAAACACGACGACCGAAAAATCATCATTACTCAATTCTGTTCTATATTTCATCACGCTCTTCCGTATTTTCGTTTATGCACTTTAGAGCTAGTTGGGTCGTCACACGAAAGAGTCTCCCAGAATGCACGGAATCCTCTGAAACACTAAGTTCGAGGTTAGAGTGAGAGAGAAACAGTTATATTCTTAAACATGCTAGCTATCCTCCAATTAATCCACAATGGATATTGAGGAGTTACACATCAAATTTCCGAGTATTTTTTAGTTGGAGAGGCCGTTTTGTAAACATGGATTTTCATGATAGCTCCAAACCTATAGATTCCAAATACCAAGACTATTTATTGGCTGTAAATTTTTTAGAACCGAAAACTTCTATTAACATCCCCTTCCCTTCTGGTCGTTGTCTTCTTGGTATCAAAATTGATATCTTCTTCTTCTATCTCAAACAGCTCGACCAAGAAATCATCATTACTCAATTTCATAGTGTATTTCATCATGCTCCGTATTTTGATTTATGCACGTTGGAGCTAGTTGGATCGTCACATGAAAGAGACTCAGGGAGTGCTTAGAATCCTCTGAAACACTAAGTCCGAGGTTAGAGCAAGAGAGAAACGGGTTACATTCTTAAACATGCTAGCTATCCTCTAATTAATCCATAATGGATTTTGAGGAGTTACATATCCAATTTCCGAGAATTTTTTAGTTGGTGAGGCCGTTTTGTAAACATGGAATTTCATGATGGCTCCAAACCTATAGATTCCAAATACCAAGACTCTTTATTAGCCTATAAATTTTTTAGAACCAAAAACTTCTATTTACATCCCTTTCCCTTCTGGTTTTGGTCATCTTGGTATCAAAGTTGATATCCTCTTCTTGTATCTCAAACACGACGACCGAAAAATCATCATTACTCAATTTGGTTCTATATTTCATCACGCTCTTCCATATTTTCGTTTATGCACTGTAGAGCTAGTTGGATCGTCACACGAAAGAGTCTCCGGAATGCACGTAATCCTCTTAAACACTAAGTCCGAGGTTAGAGAGAGAGAGAAACAGGTTATATTCTTAAAAATGCTAGCCATCCTCCAATTAATCCACAATGGATATTGAGGAGTTACACATCAAATTTCCAAGTATTTTCTAGTTGGAGAGGCCGTTTTGTTAACATGGATTTTCATGATGGGTCCAAACCTATAGCTTCCAAATACCAAGACTCTTTATTGGTCTGTAAATTTTTTACAACCAATAATTTCTATTAATATCTCCATCCCGTCTGGTCGTTGTCTTCTTGGTATGAAAATTGATATCCTCTTCTTGTATCTCAAACACCCCGACCGAGAAATCATCATTACTCAATTTCGTAGTGTATTTCATCATGCTCTTCCGTATTTTCATTTATGCACTTTGGAGCAAGTTGGATCGTCACACGAATGAATCTCAGGGCGTGCACAGAATCCTACGAAACGATAAGTCCGAGGTTAGAGCGAGAGAGAAATAGGTTACATTCTTAAACATGCTAGCTATCCTCTAATTAATCCATAATGGATATTGAGGAGTTACACATCGAATTTCCAAGTATTTTTTAGTTGGAGACACCGTTTTGTAAACATGGATTTTCATGATGGCTCCAAACCTATAGATTCCAAATACCCAGACACTTTATTGGCCTGTAAATTTTTTAGAACCAACAACTTCTATTAATATCCCCTTCCCGTCTGGTCGTTGTCTTCTTGGTATGAAAATTGATATCCTCTTCTTTTATCTCAAAAACCCCGACTGAGAAATCATCATTACTCAATTTCGTAGTGTATTTCATCATGCTCTTCCGTATTTTCATTTATACACTTTGGAGCTAGTTGGATCGTCACACGAAAGAGTCTCAGGGAGTGCTCAGAATCCTCTGAAACACTAAGTCCGAGGTTAGAGCGAGAGAGAAACAAGTTACATTCTTAAACATGCTAGCTATCCACTAATTAATCCATAATGGATTTTGAGGAGTTACACATCGAATTTCCTAGTATTTTTTAGTTGGAGAGGCCGTTTTGTAAATATGGATTTTCATGATGGCTCCAAACCTATAGATTCCAAATACCAAGACTCTTTATTGGCCTGTAAATTTTCTAGAACCAAAAACTTCTATAAACATCCCCTTCCCTTCTGGTTGTGGTCTTCTTGGTATCAAAGTTGATATCCTCTTCTTGTATCTCAAACACCACGACCGAAAAATCATCATTACTCAATTCCGTTCTCTATTTCATCATGCTCTTCCGTATTTTCGTTTATTTACTTTGGCGTTAGCTGGATCATCTTGCGAAAGAGTCTCCGGAATGCACAGAATACTTCGAAACACTACGTCCGAGGTTAGAGCGAGAGAGAAATAGGTTATAATCTTAAACTTGCTAGCTATCCTCTAATTAATCCATAATTGATATTGAGGAGTTACATATCAAATTTCCAAGTAGTTTTTTAGTTGGAGAGGCCGTTTTGTAAACATGGATTTTCATGATGGCTCCAAACCTATAGATTTTAAATACCAAGACTCTTTATTGGTCTGTAAAGTTTTTACAACCAACAACTTCTATTAATATCTCCTTCCCGTCTGGTCGTTGTCTTCATGGTATCAAAATTGATATCCTCTTCTTGTATCTCAAACACCCCGACTGAGAAATCATCATTACTCAATTTCGTAGTGTATTTCATCATGCTCTTCCATATTTTCGTATATGTTCTTTGGAGCTACTTGGATCGTCACATGAAAGAGACTCAGGGAGTGCTTAGAATCCTTTGAAACACTAAGTCCGAGGTTAGAGCAAGAGAGAAACGGGTTACATTCTTAAACATGCTAGCTATCCTCTAATTAATCCATAATGGATTTTGAGGAGTTACATATCCAATTTTCGAGAATTTTTTAGTTGGAGAGGCCGTTTTGTAAACATGGAATTTCATGATGGCTCCAAACCTATAGATTCCAAATACCAAGACTCTTTATTAGCCTATAAATTTTTTAGAACCAAAAACTTCTATTAACATCCCTTTCCCTTCTGGTTTTGGTCATCTTGGTATCAAAGTTGATATCCTCTTCTTGTATCTCAAACACGACGACCGAAAAATCATCATTACTCAATTTCGTTCTATATTTCATCACGCTCTTCCGTATTTTCATTTATGCACTTTAGAGCTAGTTGGATCGTCACACGAAAGAGTCTCCAGGAATGCACAGAATCCTCTGAAACACTAAGTCCGAGGTTAGAGTGAGAGAGAAACAGGTTATTTTCTTAAACATGCTAGCCATCCTCCAATTAATCCACAATGGATATTGAGGAGTTCCACATCGAATTTCCAAGTATTTTCTAGTTGGAGAGGCCGTTTTGTTAACATGGATTTTCATGATGGGTCCAAACCTATAGCTTCCAAATACCAAGACTCTTTATTGGTCTGTAAATTTTTTACAACCAATAACTTCTATTAATATCTCCATCCCGTCTGGTCGATGTCTTCTTGGTATGAAAATTGATATCCTCTTCTTGTATCTCAAACACCCCGACCGAGAAATCATCATTACTCAATTTCGTAGTGTATTTCATCATGCTCTCCGTATTTTCATTTATGCACTTTGGAGCAAGTTGGTTCGTCACACGAATGACTCTCAGGAGAATCCTAGGAAACGATAAGTCCGAGGTTAGAGCGAGAGAGAAATAGGTTACATTCTTAAACATGCTAGCTATCCTCTAATTAATCCATAATGGATATTGAGGAGTTACACATCGAATTTCCAAGTATTTTTTAGTTGGAGACACCGTTTTGTAAACATGGATTTTCATGATGGCTCCAAACCTATAGATTCCAAATACCCATACACTTTATTGGCCTGTAAATTTTTTAGAACCAACAACTTCTATTAATATCTCCTTCCCGTCTGGTCGTTGTCTTCTTGGTATGAAAATTGATATCCTCTTCTTCTATCTCAAAAACCCCGACTGAGAAATCATCATTACTCAATTTCGTAGTGTATTTCATCATGCTCTTCCGTATTTTCATTTATACACTTTGGAGCTAGTTGGATCGTCACACGAAAGAGTCTCAGGGAGTGCTCAGAATCCTCTGAAACACTAAGTCCGAGGTTAGAGCGAGAGAGAAACGAAGTTACATTCTTAAACATGCTAGCTATCCACTAATTAATCCATAATGGATTTTGAGGAGTTACACATCGAATTTCCGAGTATTTTTTAGTTGGAGAGGCCGTTTTGTAAATATGGATTTTCATGATGGCTCCAAACCTATAGATTCCAAATAACAAGACTCTTTATTGGCCTGTAAATTTTCTAGAACCAAAAACTTCTATAAACATCCCCTTCCCTTCCTGTTGTGGTCGTCTTGGTATCAAAGTTGATATCCTCTTCTTGTATCTCAAACACCACGACCGAAAAATCATCATTACTCAATTCCGTTCTCTATTTCATCATGCTCTTCCGTATTTTCGTTTATTTACTTTGGCGTTAGCTGGATCATCTTGCGAAAGAGTCTCCGGGAATGCACAGAATACTTCGAAACACTAAGTCCGAGGTTAGAGCGAGAGAGAAATAGGTTATAATCTTAAACTTGCTAGCTATCCTCTAATTAATCCATAATGGATATTGAGGAGTTACACATCGAATTTCCAAGTATTTTTTAGTTGGAGAGGCCGTTTTGTAAACATGGATTTTCATGATGGCTCCAAACCTATAGATTCCAAATACCAAGACTCTTTATTGGTCTGTAAAGTTTTTACAACCAACAACTTCTATTAATATCTCCTTCTCGTCTGGTCGTTGTCTTCATGGTATCAAAATTGATATCCTCTTCTTGTATCTCAAACACCCCGACTGAGAAATCATCATTACTCAATTTCGTAGTGTATTTCATCATGCTCTTCCATATTTTCGTATATGTTCTTTGGAGCTAGTTAGATCGTCACATGAAAGAGACTCGGGGAGTGCTTAGAATCCTCTGAAACACTAAGTCCGAGGTTAGAGCAAGAGAGAAACGGGTTACATTCTTAAACGTGCTAGCTATCCTCTAATTACTCCATAATGGATTTTGAGGAGTTACATGTCCAATTTCCGAGAATTTTTTAGTTGGAGAGGCGGTTTTGTAAACATGGAATTTCATGATGGCTCCAAACCTATATCTTCCAAATACCAAGACTCTTTATTAGCCTATAAAATTTTTAGAACCAAAAACTTCTATTAACATCCCCTTCCCTTCTGGTTTTGGTCATCTTGGTATCAAAGTTGATATCCTCTTCTTGTATCTCAAACACGACGACCGAAAAATCATCATTACTCAATTCCGTTCTATATTTCATCATGCTCTTTCGTATTTTCGTTTATGCACTTTAGAGCTAGTTGGATCGTCACACGAAAGAGTCTTACGGAATGCACAGAATCCTCTGAAACACTAAGTCCAAGGTTAGAGTGAGAGAGAAACAGGTTATATTCTTAAACATGCTAGCTATCCTCCGATTAATCCATAATGGATATTGAGGAGTTACACATCGAATTTCCAAGTATTTTCTAGTTGGAGAGGCCGTTTTGTTAACATGGATTTTCATGATGGGTCCAAACCTATAGATTCGAAATACCAAGACTCTTTATTGGTCTGTAAATTTTTTACAACCAATAACTTCTATTAATATCTCCATCCCGCCTGGTCGTTGTCTTCTTGGTATGAAAATTTATATCCTCTTCTTGTATCACAAACACCCCGACCGAGAAATCATCATTACTCAATTTCGTAGTGTATTACATCGTGCTCTTCCGTATTTTCATTTCTGCACTTTAGAGCGAGTTGGATCGTCACACGAATGACGCTCAGGGAGTGCACAGAATCCTGCGAAATGATAAGTCCGAGGTTAGAGCGAGAGAGAAACATGTTACATTCTTAAACATGCCAACTATCCTCTAATTAATCCATAATGGATATTGAGGAGTTAGACATCGAATTTCCAAGTATTTTTTAGTTGGAGAGGCCGTTTTGTAAACATGGATTTTCATGATGGGTCCAAACCTATAGATTCCAAATACCAAGACTCTTTACTGGACTGTAAATTTTTTAGAACCGAAAACTTCTATTAATATCCCCTTCCCGTTTGGTCGTTGTCTTCTTGGTATCAAAGTTGATATCCTCTTCTTGTATCTCAAACACCACGACCGAAAAATCATCATTACTCAATTCCGTTCTCTATTTTATCATGCTCTTCCGTGTTTTCATTTATTTACTTTGGCGTTAGCTGGATCATCATGCGAAAGAGTGTCCGGGAATGCACAGAATACTTTGAAACACTAAGTCCGAGGTTAGAGCGAGAGAGAAATAGGTTATAATCTTAAACATGCTAGCTATCCTCTAATTAATCCATAATGGATATTGTGGAGTTACACATCGAATTTCCAAGTATTTTTTAGTTGGAGAGACCGTTTTGTAAACATGGATTTTCATGATGGCTCCAAACCTATAGATTCCAAATACCAAGACTCTTTATTGGCCTGTAAATATTTTAGAACAAAAAACTTCTATTAATATCCCCTTCTCGTCTGGTGGTTGTCTTCTTGGTATCAAAATTGACATCCTCTTCTTGTATCTCAAACACCCCGACTGAGAAATCATCATTACTCAATTTCGTAGTGTATTTCATCATGCTCTTCCGTATTTTCATTTATGCACTTTAGAGCGAGTTGGATCGTCACACGAATGACGCTCAGGGAGTGCACAGAATCCTGCGAAATGATAAGTCCGAGGTTAGAGCGAGAGAGAAACATGTTACATTCTTAAACATGCCAGCTATCCTCTAATTAATCCATAATGGATATTGAGGAGTTACACATCGAATTTCCAAGTAGTTTTTAGTTGGAGAGGCCGTTTTGTAAACATGGATTTTCATGATGGGTCCAAACCTATAGATTCCAAATACCAAGACTCTTTACTGGACTGTAAATTTTTTAGAACCGAAAACTTCTATTAATATCCCCTTCCCGTTTGGTCGTTGTCTTCTTGGAATCAAAATTGATATCCTCTTCTTGTATCTCAATCACCCCGACTGAGAAATCATCATTACTCAATTTCGTAGTGTATTTCATCATGCTATTCTGTATTTTCGTATATGCTCTTTGGAGCTAGTTGGATCGTCACACGAAAGAGACTCAGGGAGTGCTCAGAATCCTCTGAAACACTAAGTCTGCGGTTAAGCAAGAGAGAAACAGGTTACTTTCTTAAACATGCTAGCTATCCTCTAATTACTCCATAATGGATTTTGAGGAGTTACACATTGAATTTCCGAGTATTTTTTAGTTGGAGAGGCTGTTTTGTAAATATGGATTTTCATGATGGCTCCAAACCTATAGATTCCAAATACCAAGACTCTTTATTTGCCTGTAAATTTTCTAGAACAAAAAACTTCTATAAACATCCCCTTCCCTTCTGGTTGTGGTCTTCTTGGTATCAAAGTTGATATCCTCTTCTTGTATCTCAAACACCACGACCGAAAAATCATTATTACTCAATTCCGTTCTCTATTTTATCATGCTCTTCCGTATTGTCATTTATTTACTTTGGCGTTAGCTAGATCATCATGCGAAAGAGTGTCCCGGAATGCACAGAATACTTTGAAACACTAAGTCCGAGGATAGAGCGAGAGAGAAATAGGTTATAATCTTAAATATGCTAGCTATCCTCTAATTAATCCATAATGGATATTGAGGAGTTACACATCGAATTTCCAAGTATTTTTTAGTTGGAGAGGCCGTTTTGTAAACATGGATTTTCATGATGGCTCCAAACCTATAGATTCCAAATACCAAGACTCTTTATTGGCCTGTAAATATTTTAGAACCAAAAACTTCTATTAATATCCCCTTCTCGTCTAGTGGTTATCTTCTTGGTATCAAAATTGACATCCTCTTCTTGTATCTCAAACACCCCGACTGAGAAATCATCATTACTCAATTTCGTAGTGTATTTCATCATGCTCTTCCGTATTTTCATTTATGCACTTTAGAGCGAGTTGGATCGTCACACGAATGACGCTCAGGGAGTGCACAGAATCCTGCAAAATGATAAGTCCGAGGTTAGAGCGAGAGAGAAACATGTTACATTCTTAAACATGCCGCCTATCCTCTAATTAATCCATAATGGATATTGAGGAGTTACACATCGAATTTCCAAGTATTTTTTAGTTGGAGAGGCCGTTTTGTAAACATGGATTTTCATGATGGGTCCAAACCTATAGTTTCCAAATACCAAGACTCTTTCTTTGGACTGTAAATTTTTTAGAACCGAAAACTTCTATTAATATCCTCTTCCCGTTTGGTCGTTGTCTTCTTGGTATCAAAATTCATATCCTCTTCTTGTATCTCAATCACCCCGACTGAGAAATCATCATTACTTAATTTCGTAGTGTATTTCATCATGCTATTCCGTATTTTCGTATATGCTCTTTGGAGCTAGTTGGATCGTCACACGAAAGAGACTCAGGGAGTGCTCAGAATCCTCTGAAACACTAAGTCTGAGGTTAAGCAAGAGAGAAACAGGTTACATTCTTAAACATGCTAGCTATCCTCTAATTACTCCATAATGGATTTTGAGGAGTTACACATCGAATTTCCGAGTATTTTTTAGTTGGAGAGGCCGTTTTGTAAATATGGATTTTCATGATGGCTCCAAACCTATAGATTCCAAATACCAAGACTCTTTATTGGCCTGTAAATTTTCTAGAACAAAAAACTTCTATAAACATCCCCTTCCCTTCTAGTTGGTCTTCTTGGTATCAAAGTTGATATCCTCTTCTTGTATCTCAAACACCCCGACTGAGAAATCATCATTACTCAATTTCGTAGTGTATTTCATCATGCTCTTCAGTATTTTCATTTATGCACTTTAGAGCGAGTTGGATCCTCGCACGAATGACGCTCAGGGAATGCACAGAATCCTGCGAAATGATAAGTCCGAGGTTAGAGCGAGAGAGAAACATGTTACATTCTTAAACATGCCAGCTATCCTCTAATTAATCCATAATGGATATTGAGGAGTTACACATCGAATTTCCAAGTATTTTTTAGTTGGAGAGGCCGTTTTGTAAACATGGATTTTCATGATGGGTCCAAACCTATAGTTTCCAAATACCAAGACTCTTTATTGGCCTGTAAATTTTCTAGAACAAAAAACTTCTATAAACATCCCCTTCCCTTCTGGTTGGTCTTCTTGGTATCAAAGTTGATATCCTCTTCTTGTATCTCAAACACCCCGACTGAGAAATCATCATTACTCAATTTCGTAGTGTATTTCATCATGCTCTTCCGTATTTTCGTATATGCTCTTTGGAGCTAGTTGGATCGTCACACGAAAGAGACTCAGGGAGTGCTCAGAATCCTCTGAAACACTAAGTCTGAGGTTAAGCAAGAGAGAAACAGGTTACATTCTTAAACATGCTAGCTATCCTCTAATTACTCCATAATGGATTTTGAGGAGTTACACATCGAATTTCCGAGTATTTTTTAGTTGGAGAGGCCGTTTTGTAAATATGGATTTTCATGATGGCTCCAAACCTATAGATTCCAAATACCAAGACTCTTTATTGGCCTGTAAATTTTCTAGAACAAAAAACTTCTATAAACATCCCCTTCCCTTCGGTTGGTCTTCTTGGTATCAAAGTTGATATCCTCTTCTTGTATCTCAAACACCCCGACTGTGAAATCATCATTACTCAATTTCGTAGTGTATTTCATCATGCTCTTCAGTATTTTCATTTATGCACTTTAGAGCGAGTTGGATCGTCGCACAAATGACGCTCAGGGAATGCACAGAATCCTGCGAAATGATAAGTCCGAGTTTAGAGTGAGAGAGAAACATGTTACATTCTTAAACATGCCAGCTATCCTCTAATTAATCCATAATGGATTTTGAGGAGTTACACATCGAATTTCCAAGTATTTTTTAGTTGGAGAGGCGGTTTTGTAAAAATGGATTTTCATGATGGGTCCAATCCTATAGATTCCAAATACAAAGACTCTTTATTGGTCCGTAAATTTTTTACAACCAACAACTTCTATTAATATCTCCTTCCCGTCTGGTCCTTTTCTTCTTGGTATCAAAATTGATATCCTCTTCTTGTATCTCAAACCCGAGAAATCATCATTACTCAATTTCGTAGTGTATTTCATAATGCTCTTTCGTATTTAATTTATGCACTTTGGCGCTAGCTTGATCGTCACGCGAGAGAGTCTCAGGGAGTGCACAGAATCCTCCGAAACACTAAGTCCGAGGTTAGAGCGAGAGAGAAATAGGTTACACTCTTAAACATGCTAGCTATACTCTAATTACTCCATAATGGATTTTGAGGAGTTACACATCGAATTTCCAAGTATTTTTTAGTTGGAGAGGCCGTTTTGTAAACATGGATTTTCATGATGGCTCCAAACCTATAGATTCCAAATACCAAGACTCTTTATTGGCCTGTAAATTTTCTAGAACCAAAAACTTCTATAAACATCCCCTTCCCTTCTGGTTGTGGTCTTCTTGGTATCAAACTTGATATCCTCTTCTTGTATCTCAAACACCACGACCGAAAAATCATCATTACTCAATTCCGTTCTCTATTTCATCATGCTCTTCCATATTTTCGTTTATTTACTTTGGCGTTAGCTGGATCGTCATGCGAAAGAGTCTCCGAGAATGCACAGAATCCTTCAAAACACTAAGTTCGAGGTTAGAGCGAGAGAGAAATAGGTTATAATCTTAAACATGCTAGCTATCCTCTAATTAAACCATAATGGATATTGAGGAGTTACACATCGAATTTCCAAGTATTTTTTAGTTGGAGAGGCCGTTTTGTAAACATGGATTTTCATGATGGCTCCAAACCTATAGATTCCAAATACCAAGACTCTTTATTGGCCTGTAAATACTTTAGAACCACCAACTTCTATTAATATCCCCTTCCGTCTGGTCGTTGTCTTCTTGGTATCAAAATTGATATCCTCTTCTTGTATCTGAAACACGCGACCGAGAAATGATCATTACTCAATTTCGTAGTGTATTTCATCAAGATCTTTCCTATTGTCATTTATGCACTTTGGCGCTAGCCGGATCGTCACGCGAAAGAGTCTTAGGAAGTGCACAGAATCCTCCGAAACACTAAGTCCGAGGTAACAGCGAGAGAGAAATAGGTTACATTCTTAAACATGTTAGCTATCCTCTAATTAATCCATAATGGATATTGAGGAGTTACACATCGAATTTCCAAGTAGTTTTTAGTTGGAGAGGCCGTTTTGTAAACATGGATTTTCATGATGGGTCCAAACCTATAGATTCCAAATACCAAGACTCTTTATTGGACTGTAAATTTTTTAGAACCGAAAACTTCTATTAATATCCCCTTCCCATCTGGTCGTTGTCTTCTTGGTATCAAAATTGATATCCTCTTCTTGTATCTCAAACACCGGACAGAGAAATCATCATTACTCAATTTCGTAGTGTATTTCATCATGCTCTTTCGTATTTTCATTTATGCACTTTGGCGCTAGCTGGATCGTCATGCGAAAGAGTCTCAGGGAGTGCACAGAATCCTCCGAAACACTAAGTCCGAGGTTAGAGCGAGAGAGAAATAGGTTACATTCTTAAACATGCTAGCTATCCTCTAATTAATCCATAATAGATATTGGGGAGTTACACATCAAATTTCCAAGTAGTTTTTAGTTGGAGAGGCCATTTTGTAAACATGGATTTTCATGATGGGTCCAAACCTATAGATTCCAAATACCAAGACTCTTTATTGGCCTGTAAATTTTTTAGAACCGACAACTTCTATTAATATCCCCTTCCCGTCTGGTCGTTGTCTTCTTGGTATCAAAATTGATATCCTCTTCTTGTATTTCAAACACCCCGACTGAGAAATCATCATTACTCAATTTCGTAGTGTAATTCATCATGCTCTTCCGTATTTTCGTATATGTTCTTTGGAGCTAGTTGGATCGTCACTCGAAAGAGACTCAGGGAGTGCTCAGAATCCTCTGAAACACTAAGTCCAAGGTTAAGCAAGAGAGAAACAGGTTACATTCTTAAACATGCTAGCTATCCTCTAATTACTCCATAATGGATTTTGAGGTGTTACATATCGAATTTCCGAGTATTTTTTATTTGGAGAGGCCGTTTTGTAAATATGGATTTTCATGATGGCTCCAAACCTATAGATTCCAAATACCAAGACTCTTTATTGGCCTTTAAATTTTCTAGAACCAAAAACTTCTATAAACATCCCCTTCCCTTCTGGTTGTGGTCTTCTTGGTATCAAAGTTGATATCCTCTTCTTGTATCTCAAACACCACGACCAAAAAATCATCATTACTCAATTCCGTTCTCTATTTCATCATGCTCTTCCGTATTTTCATTTATTTACTTTTGCGTTAGTCGGATCGTCATGCGAAAGAGTCTCCGGGAATGCACAGAATCCTTCGAAACACTAAGTCTGAGGTTAGAGCGAGAGAGAAATAGGTTATATTCTTAAACATGCTAGCTATCCTCTAATTAATCCATAATGGATATTGAGGATTTACACATCGAATTTCGAAGTATTTTTTAGTTGGAGAGGCCGTTTTGTAAACATGGATTTTCATGATGGCTCCAAACCTATAGATTCCAAACACCAAAACTCTTTATTGGCCTGTAAATTTTTAAGAACCGACAACTTCTATTAATATCCCCTTCCCATCTGGTCATTGTCTTCTTGGTATCAAAATTGATATCCTCTTCTTGTATCTCAAACCCGAGAAATCATCATTACTCAATTTCGTAGTGTACTTCATCATGCTCTTTCGTATTTTCCTTTATGCACTTTGGCGATAGCTGGATCGTCATGCGAGAGAGTCTCAGGGAGTGCACAGAATCCTCCGAAACACTAAGTTCGAGGTTGGAGCGAGAGAGAAATAGGTTACATTCTTAAACATGCTAGCTATCCTCTAATTAATCCATTATGGATATTGAGGAGTTACACATTGAATTTCCAAGTATTTTTTAGTTGGAGAGGCTGTTTTGTAAACATGGAATTTCATGATGGCTCCAAACCTATAGATTCCAAATACCAAGACTATTTATTGGTCTGTAAATTTTTTACAACCAACAACTTCTATTAATATCTCCTTCCCGTCTGGTCGTTGTCTTCATGGTATCAAAATTGATATCCTCTTCTTGTATCTCAAACACCGGACAGAGAAATCATCATTACTCAATTTCGTAGTGTATTTCATCATGCTCTTTCGTATTTTCATTTATGCACTTTGGCGCTAGCTGGATCGTCATGCGAAAGAGTCTCAGGGAGTGCACAGAATCCTCCGAAACACTAAGTCCGAGGTTAGAGCGAGAGAGAAATAGGTTACATTCTTAAACATGCTAGCTATCCTCTAATTAATCCATAATGGATATTGGGGAGTTACACATCAAATTTCCAAGTAGTTTTTAGTTGGAGAGGCCGTTTTGTAAACATGGATTTTCATGATGGGTCCAAACCTATAGATTCCAAATACCAAGACTCTTTATTGGCCTGTAAATTTTTTAGAACCGACAACTTCTATTAATATCCCCTTCCCGTCTGGTCGTTGTCTTCTTGGTATCAAAATTGATATCCTCTTCTTGTATTTCAAACACCCCGACTGAGAAATCATCATTACTCAATTTCGTAGTGTAATTCATCATGCTCTTCCGTATTTTCGTATATGTTCTTTGGAGCTAGTTGGATCGTCACACGAAAGAGACTCAGGGAGTGCTCAGAATCCTCTGAAACACTAAGTCCGAGGTTAAGCAAGAGAGAAACAGGTTACATTCTTAAACATGCTAGCTATCCTTTAATTACTCCATAATGGATTTTGAGGAGTTACATATCGAATTTTCGAGTATTTTTTATTTGGAGAGGCCGTTTTGTAAATATGGATTTTCATGATGGCTCCAAACCTATAGATTCCAAATACCAAGACTCTGTATTGGCCTTTAAATTTTCTAGAACCAAAAACTTCTATAAACATCCCCTTCCCTTCTGGTTGTGGTCTTCTTGGTATCAAAGTTGATATCCTCTTCTTGTATCTCAAACACCACGACCAAAAAATCATCATTACTCAATTCCGTTCTCTATTTCATCATGCTCTTCCGTATTTTCATTTATTTACTTTGGCGTTAGCTGGATCGTCATGCGAAAGAGTCTCCGGGAATGCACAGAATCCTTCGAAACACTAAGTCTGAGGTTAGAGCGAGAGAGAAATAGGTTATATTCTTAAACATGCTAGCTATCCTCTAATTAATCCATAATGGATATTGAGGAGTTACACATTGAATTTCGAAGTATTTTTTAGTTGGAGAGGCCGTTTTGTAAACATGGATTTTCATGATGGCTCCAAACCTATATATTCCAAATACCAAGACTCTTTATTGGCCTGTAAATTTTTAAGAACCGACAACTTCTATTAATATCCCCTTCCCGTCTGGTCATTGTCTTCTTGGTATCAAAATTGATATCCTCTTCTTGTATCTCAAACCCGAGAAATCATCATTACTCAATTTCGTAGTGTACTTCATCATGCTCTTTCGTATTTTCCTTTATGCACTTTGGCGATAGCTGAATCGTCACGCGAGAGAGTCTCAGGGAGTGCACAGAATCCTCCGAAACACTAAGTCCGAGGTTAGAGCGAGAGAGAAATAGGTTACATTCTTAAACATGCTAGCTATCCTCTAATTAATCCATTATGGATATTGAGGAGTTACACATTGAATTTCCAAGTATTTTTTAGTTGGAGAAGCTGTTTTGTAAACATGGAATTTCATGATGGCTCCAAACCTATAGATTCCAAATACCAAGACTCTTTATTGGTCTGTAAATTTTTTACAACCAACAACTTCTATTAATATCTCCTTCCCGTCTGGTCGTTGTCTTCATGGTATCAAAATTGATATCCTCTTCTTGTATCTCAAACACCGGACTGAGAAATCATCATTACTCAATTTTGTAGTGTATTTCATCATGCTCTTTCGTATTTTCATTTATGCACTTTGGCGCTAGCTGGATCGTCACGCGAAAGAGTCTCAGGGAGTGCACAGAATCCTCCGAAACACTAAGTCTGAGGTTAGAGCGAGAAAGAAATAGGTTACATTCTTAAACATGCTAGCTATCCTCTAATTAATCCATAATGGATATTGAGGAGTTACACATCGAATTTCCAAGTAGTTTTTAGTTGGAGAGGCCGTTTTGTAAACATGGATTTTAATGATGGGTCCAAACCTATAGATTCCAAATACCAAGACTCTTTATTGGCCTGTAAATTTTTTAGAACCGACAACTTCTATTAATATCCCCTTCCCGTCTGGTCGTTGTCTTCTTGGTATCAAAATTGATATCCTCTTCTTGTATTTCAAACACCCCGACTGAGAAATCATCATTACTCAATTTCGTAGTGTAATAAATCATGCTCTTCCGTATTTTCGTATATGTTCTTTGGAGCTAGTTGGATCGTCACACGAAAGAGACTCAGGGAGTGCTCAGAATCCTCTGAAACACTAAGTCCGAGGTTAAGCAAGAGAGAAACAGGTTACATTCTTAAACATGCTAGCTATCCTCTAATTACTCCATAATGGATTTTGAGGAGTTACATATCGAATTTCCGAGTATTTTTTATTTGGAGAGGCCGTTTTGTAAATATGGATTTTCATGATGGCTCCAAACCTATAGATTCCAAATACCAAGACTCTTTATTGGCCTTTAAATTTTCTAGAACCAAAAACTTCTATAAACATCCCCTTCCCTTCTGGTTGTGGTCTTCTTGGTATCAAAGTTGATATCCTCTTCTTGTATCTCAGAGACCACGACCAAAAAATCATCATTACTCAATTCCGTTCTCTATTTCATCATGCTCTTCCGTATTTTCATTTATTTACTTTGGCGTTAGCTGGATCGTCATGCGAAAGAGTCTCCGGGAATGCACAGAATCCTTCAAAACACTAAGTCTGAGGTTAGAGCGAGAGAGAAATAGGTTATATTCTTAAACATGCTAGCTATCCTCTAATTAATCCATAATGGATATTGAGGAGTTACACATCGAATTTCCAAGTATTTTTTAGTTGGAGAGGCCGTTTTGTAAACATCGATTTTCATGATGGCTCCAAACCTATAGATTCCAAATACCAAGACTCTTTATTGGCCTGTAAATATTTTAGAACCAACAACTTCTATTAATATCCCCTTCCCGTCTGGTCGTTGTGTTCTTGGTATCAAAATTGATATCCTCTTCTTGTATCTCAAACACCCGACCGAGAAATCATCATTACTCAATTTCGTAGTGTATTTCATCATGCTCTTCCGTATTTTCGTTTATGCACTTTGGAGCTAGTTGGATCGTCACATGAAAGAGACTCAGGGAGTGCTCAGAATCCTCTGAAACACTAAGTCCGAGGTTAGAGCGAGAGAGAAACAGGTTATATTCTTAAACATGCTAGCTATCCTCTAATTAATCCATAATGGATATTGAGGAGTTACACATTGAATTTCCAAGTATTTTTTAGTTGGAGAGGCCGTTTTGTAAGCATGGATTTTGATGATTGGTCCAAACCTATAGATTCCAAATACCAAGACTCTTTATTGGCCTGTAAATTTTTAAGAACCGACAACTTCTATTAATATGCCCTTCCCGTCTGGTCATTGTCTTCTTGGTATCAAAATTGATATCCTCTTCTTGTATCTCAAACCCGAGAAATCATCATTACTCAATTTCGTAGTGTACTTCATCATGCTCTTTCGTATTTTCATTTATGCACTTTGGCGCTAGCTGGATCGTCATGCGAAAGAGTCTCAGGGAGTGCACAGAATCCTCCGAAACACTAAGTCCGAGGTTAGAGCGAGAGAGAAATAGGTTACATTCTTAAACATCCTAGCTATCCTCTAATTAATCCATAATGGATATTGAGGAGTTACACATCGTATTTCCAAGTAGTTTTTAGTTGGAGAGGCCGTTTTGTAAACATGGATTTTCATGATGGGTCCAAACCTATAGATTCCAAATACCAAGACTCTTTATTGGCCTATAAATTTTTTAGAACAGACAACTTCTATTAATGTCCCCTTCCCGTCTGGTCGTTGTCTTCTTGGTATCAAAATTGATATCCTCTTCTTATATCTCAAACACCCTGACTGAGAAGTCATCATTACTCAATTTCGTAGTGTATTTCATCATGCTCTTCCGTATTTTCGTATATGCTCTTTGGAGCTAGTTGGATCGTCACACGAAAGAGACTCAGGGAATGCTCAGAATCCTCTAAACCACTAAGTCCGAGGTTAAGCAAGAGAGAAACAGGTTACACTCTTAAACATGCTAGCTATCCTCTAATTACTCCATAATGGATTTTGAGGAGTTACACATCAAATTTCCGAGTATTTTTTAGTTGGAGAGGCCGTTTTTTAAATATGGATTTTCATGATGGCTCCAAACCTATAGATTCCAAATACCAAGACTTTTTATTGGCCTGTAAATTTTCTAGAACCAAAAACATCTATAAACATCCCCTTCCCTTCTGGGTTTGGTCTTCTTGGTATCAAAGTTGATATCCTCTTCTTGTATCTCAAACACCACGACCGAAAAATCATCATTACTCAATTCCGTTCTCTATTTCATCATGCTCTTTCGTATTTTCGTTTATTTACTTTGGCGTTAGCTGGATCGTCATGCGAAAGAGTCTCCGGGAATGCACAGAATCCTTCGAAACACTAAGTCTGAGGTTAGAGCGAGAGAGAAATAGGTTATATTCTTAAACATGCAAGCAATCCTCTAATTAATCCATAATGGATATTGAGGAGTTACACATCGAATTTCCAAGTATTTTTTAGTTGGAGAGGCCGTTTTGTAAACATGGATTTTCATGATGGCTCCAAACCTATAGATTCCAAATACCAAGACTCTTTATTGGCCTGTAAATATTTTAGAACCAACAACTTCTATTAATATCCCCTTCCCGTCTGGTCGTTGTGTTCTTGGTATCAAAATTGATATCCTCTTCTTGTATCTCAAACACCCGACCGAGAAATCATCATTACTCAATTTCGTAGTGTATTTCATCATGCTCTTCCGTATTTTCGTTTATGCACTTTGGAGCTAGTTGGATCGTCACATGAAAGAGACTCAGGGAGTGCTCAGAATCCTCTGAAACACTAAGTCCGACGTTACAGCGAGAGAGAAACAGGTTATATTCTTAAACATGCTAGCTATCCTCTAATTAATCCATAATGGATATTGAGGAGTTACACATTGAATTTCCAAGTATTTTTTAGTTGGAGAGGCCGTTTTGTAAGCATGGATTTTGATGATTGGTCCAAACCTATAGATTCCAAATACTAAGACTCTTTATTGGCACTCGTAAATTTTTAAGAACCGACAACTTCTATTAATATCCCCTTCCCGTCTGGTCATTGTCTTCTTGGTATCAAAATTGATATCCTCTTCTTGTATCTCAAACCCGAGAAATCATCATTTCTCAGTTTCGTAGTGTACTTCATCATGCTCTTTCGTATTTTCCTTTATGCACTTTGGCGCTAGCTGGATCGTCACGCGAAAGAGTTTCAGGGAGTGCACAGAATCCTCCGAAACACTAAGTCCGAGGTTAGAGCGAGAGAGAAATAGGTTCCATTCTTAAACATCCTAGCTATACTCTAATTAATCCATAATGGATATTGAGGAGTTACACATCGAATTTCCAAGTATTTTTTAGTTGGAGAGGCCATTTTGAAAACATGGATTTTCATGATGGGTCCAAACCTATAGATTCCAAATACCAAGACTCTTTATTGGTCTGTAAATTTTTTAGAACAGACAACTTCTATTAATGTCCCCTTCCCGTCTAGTCGTTGTCTTCTTGGTATCAAAATTGATATCCTCTTCTTGTATCTCAAACACCCCGACTGAGAAGTCATCATTACTCAATTTCGTAGTGTATTTCATCATGCTCTTCCGTATTTTCGTATATGCTCTTTGGAGCTAGTTGGATCGTCACAGGAAAGAGACTCAGGCAGTGCTCAGAATCCTCTAAACCACTAAGTCCGAGGTTAAGAAAGATAGAAACAGGTTACACTCTTAAACATGCTAGCTATCCTCTAATTACTGCATAATGGATTTTGAGGAGTTACACATTGAATTTCCGAGTATTTTTTAGTTGGAGAGGCCGTTTTTTAAATATGGATTTTCATCATGGCTCCAAACTTATAGATTCCAAATACCAAGACTCTTTATTAGCCTGTAAATTTTCTAGAACCAAAAACTTCTATAAACATCCCCTTCCCTTCTGGTTGTGGTCTTCTATGTATCAAAGTTGATATCCTCTTCTTGTATCTCAAACACCACGACCGAAAAATCATCGTTAGTCAATTCTGTTCTCTATTTCATCACGATCTTCCGTATTTTCATTTATTTACTTTGGCGTTAGCTGGATCGTCACGCGAAAGAGTCTCCGGGAATGCACAGAATCCTTTGAAACACTAAGTTCGAGGTTAGAGCGAGAGAGAAATAGGTTATATTCTTAAACGTGCTAGGTATCCTCTAATTAATCCATAATGGATATTGAGGAGTTACACATCAAATTTCCAAGTATTTTTTAGTTGGAGAGGCCGTTTTGTAAACATGGATTTTGATGATGGGTCCAAACCTATAGATTCCAAATACCAAGACTCTTTATTGGCCTGTAAATATTTTAGAACCAACAACTTCTATTAATATCCCCTTCCCGTCTGGTCGTTTTCTTCTTGGTATCAAAATTGATATCCTCTTCTTGTATCTCAAACACCCGAACGAGAAATAATCATTACTCAATTTCGTAGTGTATTTCATCATGCTCTTCCGTATTTTCGTTTATGCACTTTGGAGCTAGTTGGATCGTCACATGAAAGAGACTCAGGGAGTGCTCAGAATCCTCTGAAACACTAAGTCCGAGGTTAGAGCGAGAGAGAAATAGGTTACATTCTTAAACATGCTAGCTATCCTCTAATTAATCCATAATGGATATTGAGGAGTTACACATTGAATTTCCAAGTATTTTTTAGTTGGAGAGGCCGTTTTGTAAACATGGATTTTGATGATGGGTCCAAACCTATAGATTCCAAATACCAAGACTCTTTATTGGCCTGTAAATTTTTTAGAACCGACAACTTCTGTTAATATCCCCTTCCCGTCTGGTCATTGTCTTCTTGGTATCAAAATTGATATCCTCTTCTTGTATTTAAAACACCCCGACTGAGAAATCATCATTACTCAATTTCGTAGTGTATTTCATCATGCTCTTCCGTATTTCGTATATGCTCTTTGGAGATAGTTGGATCGTCACACGAAAGAGACTCAGGGAGTGCTCAGAATCCTCTAAACCACTAAGTCCGAGGTTAAGCAAGAGAGAAACGAGGTTATACTCTTAAACATGCTAGCTATCCTCTAATTACTTGCATAATGGATTTTGAGGAGTTACACATTGAATTTCCGAGTATTTTTTAGTTGGAGAGGCCGTTTTGTAAATATGGATTTTCATCATGGCTCCAAAATTATAGATTCCAAATACCAAGACTCTTTATTAGCTTTGTAAATTTTCTAGAACCAAAAACTTCTATAAACATCCCCTTCCCTTCTGGTTGTGGTCTTCTTGGTATCAAAGTTGATATCCTCTTCTTGTATCACAAACACCACGACCGAAAAATCATCGTTACTCAATTCCGTTCTCTAATTCATCACGATCTTCCGTATTTTCATTTATTTACTTTGGCGTTAGCTGGATCCTCACGCGAAAGATTCTCCGGGAATACACAGAATCCTTTGAAACACTAAGTTCGAGGTTAGAGCGAGAGAGAAATAGGTTATATGCTTAAACATGCTAGCTATCCTCTAATTAATCCATAATGGATATTGAGGAGTTACACATTGAATTTCCAAGTATTTTTTAGTTGGAGAGGCCGTTTTGTAAGCATGGATTTTGATGATTGGTCCAAACCTATAGATTCCAAATACCAAGACTCTTTATTGGCCTCGTAAATTTTTAAGAACCGACAACTTCTATTAATATCCCCTTCCCGTCTGGTCATTGTCTTCTTGGTATCAAAATTGATATCCTCTTCTTGTATCTCAAACCCGAGAAATCATCATTTCTCAATTTTGTAGTGTACTTCATCATGCTCTTTCGTATTTTCCTTTATGCACTTTTGCGCTAGCTGGATCGTCACGCGAAAGAGTCTCATTGAGTGCACAGAATCCTCCGAAACACTAAGTCCAAGGTTAGAACGAGAGAGAAATAGGTTACATTCTTAAACATCCTAGCTATCCTCTAATTAATCCATAATGGATATTGAGGAGTTACACATCGAATTTCCAAATAGTTTTTAGTTAGAGATGCCGTTTTGTAAATATGGATTTTCATGATGGGTCCAAACCTATAGATTCCAAATACCAAGACTCTTTATTGGCTTGTAAATTTTTTAGAACCGACAACTTCTATTAATGTCCCCTTCCCGTCTGGTCGTTGTCTTCTTGGTATCAAAATTGATATCCTCTTCTTGTATCTCAAACACCCCGACTGAGAAGTCATCATTACTCAATTTCGTAGTGTATTTCATCATGCTCTTCCGTATTTTCATATATGCTCTTTGGAGCTAGTTGGATCGTCACACGAAAGAGACTCAGGGAGTGCTCAGAATCCTCTAAACCACTAAGTCCAAGGTTAAGCAAGAGAAGAAACCAGGTTACACTCTTAAACATGCTAGCTATCCTCTAATTACTGCATAATGGATTTTGAGGAGTTACACATTGAATTTCCGAGTATTTTTTAGTTGGAGAGGCCGTTTTGTAAATATGGATTTTCATCATGGCTCCAAACCTATAGATTCCAAATACCAAGACTCTTTATTAGCTCGTAAATTTTCTAGAACCAAAAACTTCTATAAACATCCCCTTCCCTTCTGGTTGTGGTCTTCTTGATATCAAAGTTGATATCCTCTTCTTGTATCTCAAACACCACGACCGAAAAATCATCGTTACTCAATTCCGTTCTCTATTTCATCACGCTCTTCCGTCTTTTCATTTATTTACTTTGGCGTTAGCTGGATCGTCACGCGAAAGAGTCTCCGGGAATGCACAGAATCCTTTGAAACACTAAGTTCGAGGTTAGAGCGAGAGAGAAATAGGTTATATTCTTAAACGTGCTAGGTATCCTCTAATTAATCCATAATGGATATTGAGGAGTTACACATCGAATTTCCAAGTATTTTTTAGTTGGAGAGGCCGTTTTGTAAACATGGATTTTCATGATGGCTCCAAACCTATAGATTCCAAATACTAAGACTCTTTATTGGCCTGTAAATATTTTAGAACAAACAACTTCTATTAATATCCCCTTCCCGTCTGGTCGTTTTCTTCTTGGTATCAAAATTGATATCCTCTTCTTTTATCTCAAACACCCGAACGAGAAATCATCATTACTCAATTTCGTAGTGTATTTCATCATGCTCTTCCGTATTTTCGTTTATGCACTTTGGAGCTAGTTGGATCGTCACATGAAAGAGACTCAGGGAGTGCTCAGAATCCTCTGAAACACTAAGTCCGAGGTTAGAGCGAGAGAGAAATAGGTTACATTCTTAAACATGCTAGCTATCCTCTAATTAATCCATAATGGATATTGAGGAGTTACACATTAAATTTCCAAGTATTTTTTAGTTGGAGAGGCCGTTTTGTAAACATGGATTTTGATGATGGGTCCAAACCTATAGATTCCAAATACCAAGACTCTTTATTGGCCTGTAAATTTTTTAGAACCGACAACTTCTGTTAATATCCCCTTCCCGTCTGGTCATTGTCTTCTTGGTATCAAAATTGATATCCTCTTCTTGTATTTAAAACACCCCGACTGAGAAATCATCATTACTCAATTTCGTAGTGTATTTCATCATGCTCTTCCGTATTTCGTATATGCTCTTTGGAGATAGTTGGATCGTCACACGAAAGAGACTCAGGGAGTGCTCAGAATCCTCTAAACCACTAAGTCCGAGGTTAAGCAAGAGAGAAACAGGTTATACTCTTAAACATGCTAGCTATCCTCTAATTACTGCATAATGGATTTTGAGGAGTTACACATTGAATTTCCGAGTATTTTTTAGTTGGAGAGGCCGTTTTGTAAATATGGATTTTCATCATGGCTCCAAACTTATAGATTCCAAATACCAAGACTCTTTATTAGCCTGTAAATTTTCTAGAACCAAAAACTTCTATAAACATCCCCTTCCCTTCGGTTGTGGTCTTCTTGGTATCAAAGTTGATATCCTCTTCTTGTATCTCAAACACCACGACCGAAAAATCATCGTTACTCAATTCCGTTCTCTAATTCATCACGATCTTCCGTATTTTCATTTATTTACTTTGGCGTTAGCTGGATCCTCACGCGAAAGATTCTCCGGGAATACACAGAATCCTTTGAAACACTAAGTTCGAGGTTAGAGCGAGAGAGAAATAGGTTATATGCTTAAACATGCTAGCTATCCTCTAATTAATCCATAATGGATATTGAGGAGTTACACATTGAATTTCCAAGTATTTTTTAGTTGGAGAGGCCGTTTTGTAAGCATGGATTTTGATGATTGGTCCAAACCTATAGATTCCAAATACCAAGACTCTTTATTGGCCTGTAAATTTTTAAGAACCGACAACTTCTATTAATATCCCCTTCCCGTCTGGTCATTGTCTTCTTGGTATCAAAATTGATATCCTCTTCTTGTATCTCAAACCCGAGAAATCATCATTTCTCAATTTTGTAGTGTACTTCATCATGCTCTTTCGTATTTTCCTTTATGCACTTTTGCGCTAGCTGGATCGTCACGCGAAAGAGTCTCATTGAGTGCAAGAATCCTCCGAAACACTAAGTCCAAGGTTAGAACGAGAGAGAAATAGGTTACATTCTTAAACATCCTAGCTATCCTCTAATTAATCCATAATGGATATTGAGGAGTTACACATCGAATTTCCAAATAGTTTTTAGTTAGAGATGCCGTTTTGTAAATATGGATTTTCATGATGGGTCCAAACCTATAGATTCCAAATACCAAGACTCTTTATTGGCTTGTAAATTTTTTAGAACTGACAACTTCTATTAATGTCCCCTTCCCGTCTGGTCGTTGTCTTCTTGGTATCAAAATTGATATCCTCTTCTTGTATCTCAAACACCCCGACTGAAAAGTCATCATTACTCAATTTCGTAGTGTATTTCATCATGCTCTTCCGTATTTTCATATATGCTCTTTGGAGCTAGTTGGATCGTCACACGAAAGAGACTCAGGGAGTGCTCAGAATCCTCTAAACCACTAAGTCCAAGGTTAAGCAAGAGAGAAACGGGTTACACTCTTAAACATGCTAGCTATCCTCTAATTCTTGCATAATGGATTTTGAGGAGTTACACATTGAATTTCCGAGTATTTTTTAGTTGGAGAGGCCGTTTTGTAAATATGGATTTTCATCATGGCTCCAAACCTATAGATTCCAAATACCAAGACTCTTTATTAGCTCGTAAATTTTCTAGAACCAAAAACTTCTATAAACATCCCCTTCCCTTCTGGTTGTGGTCTTCTTGGTATCAAAGTTGATATCCTCTTCTTGTATCTCAAACACCACGACCGAAAAATCATCGTTACTCAATTCCGTTCTCTATTTCATCACGCTCTTCCGTCTTTTCATTTATTTACTTTGGCGTTAGCTGGATCGTCACGCGAAAGAGTCTCCGGGAATGCACGAATCCTTTGAAACACTAAGTTCGAGGTTAGAGCGAGAGAGAAATAGGTTATATTCTTAAACGTGCTAGGTATCCTCTAATTAATCCATAATGGATATTGAGGAGTTACACATCGAATTTCCAAGTATTTTTTAGTTGGAGAGGCCGTTTTGTAAACATGGATTTTCATGATGGCTCCAAACCTATAGATTCCAAATACTAAGACTCTTTATTGGCCGTAAATATTTTAGAACAAACAACTTCTATTAATATCCCCTTTCCGTCCGGTCGTTTTCTTCTTGGTATCAAAATTGATATCCTCTTCTTTTATCTCAAACACCCGAACGAGAAATCATCATTACTCAATTTCGTAGTGTATTTCATCATGCTCTTCCGTATTTTCGTTTATGCACTTTGGAGCTAGTTGGATCGTCACATGAAAGAGACTCAGGGAGTGCTCAGAATCCTCTGAAACACTAAGTCCGAGGTTAGAGCGAGAGAGAAATAGGTTACATTCTTAAACATGCTAGCTATCCTCTAATTAATCCATAATGGATATTGAGGAGTTACACATTAAATTTCCAAGTATTTTTTAGTTGGAGAGGCCGTTTTGTAAACATGGATTTTGATGATGGGTCCAAACCTATAGATTCCAAATACCAAGACTCTTTATTGGCTCCGTAAATTTTTTAGAACCGACAACTTCGTTAATATCCCCTTCCCGTCTGGTCATTGTCTTCTTGGTATCAAAATTGATATCCTCTTCTTGTATTTAAAACACCCCGACTGAGAAATCATCATTACTCAATTTCGTAGTGTATTTCATCATGCTCTTCCGTATTTCGTATATGCTCTTTGGAGATAGTTGGATCGTCACACGAAAGAGACTCAGGGAGTGCTCGAATCCTCTAAACCACTAAGTCCGAGGTTAAGCAAGAGAGAAACAAGGTTATACTCTTAAACATGCTAGCTATCCTCTAATTACTGCATAATGGATTTTGAGGAGTTACACATTGAATTTCCGAGTATTTTTTAGTTGGAGAGGCCGTTTTGTAAATATGGATTTTCATCATGGCTCCAAACTTATAGATTCCAAATACCAAGACTCTTTATTAGCCTTTGTAAATTTTCTAGAACCAAAAACTTCTATAAACATCCCCTTCCCTTTGGTTGTGGTCTTCTTGGTATCAAAGTTGATATCCTCTTCTTGTATCTCAAACACCACGACCGAAAAATCATCGTTACTCAATTCCGTTCTCTAATTCATCACGATCTTCCGTATTTTCATTTATTTACTTTGGCGTTAGCTGGATCGTCACGCGAAAGAGTCTCCGGGAATACACAGAATCCTTTGAAACACTAAGTTCGAGGTTAGAGCGAGAGAGAAATAGGTTATATTCTTAAACATGCTAGCTATCCTCTAATTAATCCATAATGGATATTGAGGAGTTACACATTGAATTTCCAAGTATTTTTTAGTTGGAGAGGCCGTTTTGTAAGCATGGATTTTGATGATTGGTCCAAACCTATAGATTCCAAATACCAAGACTCTTTATTGGCCTGTAAATTTTTGAGAACCGACAACTTCTATTAATATCCCCTTCCCGTCTGGTCATTGTCTTCTTGGTATCAAAATTGATATCCTCTTCTTGTATCTCAAACCCGAGAAATCATCATTTCTCAATTTCGTAGTGTACTTCATCATGCTCTTTCGTATTTTCCTTTATGAACTTTGGCGCTAGCTGGATCGTCACGCGAAAGAGTCTCATTGAGTGCACAGAATCCTCCGAAACACTAAGTCCAAGGTTAGAGCGAGAGAGAAATAGGTTACATTCTTAAACATCCTAGCTATCCTCTAATTAATCCATAATGGATATTGAGGAGTTACACATCGAATTTCCAAGTAGTTTTTAGTTAGAGAGGCCGTTTTGTAAATATGGATTTTCATGATGGGTCCAAACCTATAGATTCCAAATACCAAGACTCTTTATTGGCTTGTAAATTTTTTAGAACAGACAACTTCTATTAATGTCCCCTTCCCGTCTGGTCGTTGTCTTCTTGGTATCAAAATTGATATCCTCTTCTTGTATCTCAAACACCCCGGCGAGAAGTCATCATTACTCAATTTCGTAGTGTATTTCATCATGCTCTTCCGTATTTTCATATATGCTCTTTGGAGCTAGTTGGATCGTCACACGAAAGAGACTCAGGGAGTGCTCAGAATCCTCTAAACCACTAAGTCCAAGGTTAAGCAAGAGAGAAACAGGTTACACTCTTAAACATGCTAGCTATCCTCTAATTACTGCATAATGGATTTTGAGGAGTTACACATTGAATTTCCGAGTATTTTTTAGTTGGAGAGGCTGTTTTGTAAATATGGATTTTCATCATGGCTCCAAACCTATAGATTCCAAATACCAAGACTCTTTATTAGCCTGTAAATTTTCTAGAACCAAAAACTTCTATAAACATCCCCTTCCCTTCTGGTTGTGGTCTTCTTGGTATCAAAGTTGATATCCTCTTCTTGTATCTCAAACACCACGACCGAAAAATCATCGTTACTCAATTCCGTTCTCTAATTCATCACGCTCTTCCGTATTTTAATTTATTTACTTTGGCGTTAGCTGGATCGTCACGCGAAAGAGTCTCCGGGAATGCACAGAATCCTTTGAAACACTAAGTTCGAGGTTAGAGCGAGAGAGAAATAGGTTATATTCTTAAACGTGCTAGATATCCTCTAATTAATCCATAATGGATATTGAGGAGTTACACATCGAATTTCCAAGTATTTTTTAGTTGGAGAGGCCGTTTTGTAAACATGGATTTTCATGATGGCTCCAAACCTATAGATTCCAAATACCAAGACTCTTTATTGGCCTGTAAATATTTTAGAACAAACAACTTCTATTAATATCCCCTTCCCGTCTGGTCGTTTTCTTCTTGGTATCAAAATTGATATCCTCTTCTTGTATCTCAAACACCCGAATGAGAAATCATCATTACTCAATTTCGTAGTGTATTTCATCATGCTCTTCCGTATTTTCGTTTATGCACTTTGGAGCTAGTTGGATCGTCACATGAAAGAGACTCAGGGAGTGCTCAGAATCCTCTGAAACACTAAGTCTGAGGTTAGAGCGAGAGAGAAACAGGTTACATTCTTAAACATGCTAGATATCCTCTAATTAATCCATAATGGATATTGAGGAGTTACACATTGAATTTCCAAGTATTTTTTAGTTAGAGAGGCCGTTTTGTAAACATGGATTTGGATGATGGGTCCAAACTATAGATTCCAAATACCAAGTATCTTTATTGGCCTGTAAATTTTTTAGAACCGACAACTTCTGTTAATATCCCCTTCCCGTCTGGTCATTGTCTTCTTGGTATCAAAATTGATATCCTCTTCTTGTATTTAAAACACCCTGACTGAGAAATCATCATTACTCAATTTCGTAGTGTATTTCATCATGCTCTTCCGTATTTCGTATATGCTCTTTGGAGATAGTTGGATCGTCACACGAAAGAGACTCAGGGAGTGCTCAGAATCCTCTAAACCACTAAGTCCGAGGTTAAGCAATAGAGAAACAGGTTACACTCTTAAACATGCTAGCTATCCTCTAATTCTCGCATAATGGATTTTGAGGAGTTACACATTGAATTTCCGAGTATTTTTTAGTTGGAGAGGCCGTTTTGTAAATATGGATTTTCATCATGGCTCCAAACTTATAGATTCCAAATACCAAGACTCTTTATTAGCCTGTAAATTTTCTAGAACCAAAAACTTCTATAAACATCCCCTTCCCTTCTGGTTGTGGTCTTCTTGGTATCAAAGTTGATATCCTCTTCTTGTATCTCAAACACCACGACCGAAAAATCATCGTTACTCAATTCCGTTCTCTAATTCATCACGCTCTTCCGTATTTTCATTTATTTACTTTGGCGTTAGCTGGATCGTCACGCGAAAGAGTCTCCGGGAATACACAGAATCCTTTGAAACACTAAGTTCGAGGTTAGAGTGAGAGAGAAATAGGTTATATTCTTAAACATGCTAGCTATCCTCTAATTAATCCATAATGGATATTGAGGAGTTACACATCGAATTTCCAAGTATTTTTTAGTTGGAGAGGCTGTTTTGTAAACATGGATTTTCATGATGCGTCCAAACCTAAAGATTCCAAATACCAAGACTCGTTATTGGCCTGTAAATTTTTTAGAACCAAAAACTTCTATTAATATCCCCTTCCCGTCTGGTCGTCGTCTTCTTGGTATCAAAATTGAAGGCGAAATCACTACCATTTTACTTTTTATGGAATGGGCTAGCTCACGACGTCTCTCTCACATCACTTTCAAGCCCGATAGCCTCCCAACTAGCACTGCGATTCAAAACTGTGAAGATGATGCCACTGAGAAAGATTGGATTGCAAAAACTTTGTAATGCTTTCGTCTTCATTAACACACCAGTTGTAATGTTCTCATTGTTAGGAGAATCAGAAATCGACCAACCCATATATTACGTGCTAGTATGATATCCGGTTAAGAGTGTAGTGAATTGTTTATGGGCTTTGCTTTGTTGGATCATAGATTCTATAGTTCATTAATGGTCAGAGATTGAATTTTTTTGTATATTAGTGTGTCTCGGATTTAGTTTAGGTTTCAGGAGTCTACAAGTATTTAAGCATTGAGAGTATGGGTTGATGAAGTCAAGCAAAATAAAAATCAGTCTTTTAATTATTTACCTTTCCTAGTCAACCCTAATCACTATCATCGGCCTCGACGAGCGGCAGCTCGTCTCCTCCTCACACCATTCCACGTTTCACTTCACTCAATAAGCTTTCTTCCATAGCTCTCCAACGAGGTTCTTCACCCGATGATACAATATGTGAGATAACGGAAAAAAGTGTTGATTCTATTATTACTTTCCCAATATATAGTACAGATGGAAGATGTAAATAGCAAAATAATACAAGTGTTATTAATAGTGACAAATAGGTCCTTAACACCCCCCCCCCCCTCTCAAGCTGGATAGTGGAGGTTAATCATGTGCAACTTGGAAACTACGTGCAGAAATGCAGTTGTCCCCAAGGGTTTCGTCAACACATCGGCCAGCTGATTTGTGGTTGAAGCATGGACCACCTTGATGAATCTAGAGGTGACTTTGTCTCAAACTACGTGATAGTCAATGTGTTTGCTACATTCGTGAGGCACATGATTCTCTACCATTTTGATGTCTGAGGTGCTATCACAAAATACAGGAATGGCATCGGGAAGGGTTAAATGAAAATCTTGAACTAAGTAACTAAGACACTGGAGTTCACATGTGAGAGCAGCAAGGGCTCGATATTCCGCTTCTGTGGATGATCGAGACACAGTTTGCTATTTCTTTGTTTTCCAAGAGATTAATGTGCTTCCTAGAAAGACACAGTATCCAGTAGTTGATCGACGAGTGTCTGGGCATCCAGCCCAGTCACTATCGGAAAAAGACCGTAGCTGCAACTCAGATACAGAGGGGAAAAAGAGACCTTTACCTGGTTCGCCTTTGATATATCTGACTACTCGGTGAGCAGCTTGGAGATGAATGTTTGTCGGATGAGACACAAATTGACTCAGGCGATATACAGCGAAGCTGAGATCAGGATGAGTTGTGCATAAGTATATTAAACAACCAACAAGACGTCGATATGAGCTTGGATCTGCCAAAAGGGTTCCAGAATGCGCATCCAGACTAGATGTATTGTTAGTAGGGCTATTAGCTAGTTTGCACCCTAAAAGGGCAGAGTTGGATAGAATCTCGAGGGCATATTTACGCTAAGATACAACAATGCCCTTGGCAGATCTAGCTACTTCAAGGCCTAAGAAGTAGCGAAGAGGACCAATGTCTTTAATTGTGAATTCATCATGTATTTTCTTTTTAAGAAGGTCAATGCCAGCTAAATCATTGCTTGTAAGAACAATGTCATAAACATATACTAATGCTGCAATGTACGATGATTTTGTCTGTTTTGTAAACAAAGAATAATCTACTTTTGATTGTGAAAAACCACAATTGATTAGGAATTCAGTGAGACAAAAATTCCACTGCCTACTTGCTTGTTTGAGGCCATACAACGATTTGTTGAGCTTATATACAAGGTTAGGTTTAGGAAGGGAGAGTCCTGGTGGAGGTTTCATATAAACATCTTCCGTTACATCTCCATGAAGAAACACTGTATTGACATCCAACTGATGTAAATGCCATTTTTTAGCCGCAGCTATGGCTAGTAAGGTTCGAAGAGTTGTCATCTTCGCGACTGGCGCAAAAGTGTCAATGTAATCAATGCATGCGGTCTGATTATATCCTTTCGCCACAAGGCGTGCTTTGTATCTTTCAAGATATCCATCAGCTCGAAATTTTGCTTTGAAAACCCATTTGTTCCCAATTAGTTTAACACCGGGAAGAAGTTCGACTAGGGACCAATTATGGGTATCATGGAGGGACTGGAGTTCCTTAGAAATGGCTTCCATCCAGTTATGGTCAAGGGATGCTTCTTGGTAAGAAGTTGGTTCCTTGATGGAATTCACAGCTAGGATGAAGTGACTGAAAAGAGGTGTCAACTTTTTATTTGAAACAAACTTATTGATGCAATAAGGATGTGTATTATGAGAAGTGGTACAAGCAAAATCAGCTAACCTTTTTTGTTACACTTAGGACGAGTAGATCATCTAAAGATTCAAGATATTGTTGCTAGAATGATTATTAGGGATAGGATTGGACTGCTGAGAATCAGCATGACCTTGAATGAGAGAATCCGAATTCATTGCCTCATTGATATGAGAGGGGACTTGTGATCTGTTTCAGACACAGAGTCATTCATCTCATTAATTTGAGACGAGTGCGACCGGCCATCATTTAGATGACTGGTTGTATGAGATGGAGAACAATTACCAGTTGGAGTTGTGGAATTGTGAGAATCAACTGGAATGTTAGTGTCACTGGCTTTTGGAGAGGGATCTATCATAGGAAATATTGTTGACATCTCTGAGGATGTAGAAGAAGAGGCAAATGGAAACACATCCTCTCTAAAAACTACATCACAAGAGTCAATGACGGCATGACTATCTAAATCATAGACACGATAGCCCTTTTAGAGGCAGGATACCCTAAAAACGCAAGCTCGAGCTCTTGGGGATAGCTTGGAGCGGCCATGGGCCAAAGTTGATGTGAAACACTGACTACCAAACACACAAAGGTGAGATAGAGAAGGATAGGAGCCAGTGAGCATTTGTAAAGGAGAATGATTCTCTAAAACTGGAGATGGTAATCGATTGATGATATGAACAACATGAATAGCTGCATAAGACCAGAAACTAGATGGTAGGGACGCTTGAAATAATAGCGCACGAGTTACATCCAAAATATGTTGGTGTTTACGTTCAACCCTACCATTTTGTTGTGAATTTTGGATACAAGAGGTTTGATGGACAATACCACGAGTACTGAAAAACGTAGGAACATTGAACTCTTGACCATTGTCACTACGAATGACCTTGACACGAGTGGCAAATTGTGTTTCGATGAAAGAACAAAAATTAATCATTAACTGTCTAGCCTGGGATTTAGTACGCATCAGGTAAATCCAAGTCATTCGTGAATCGTCATCAAGAACAGTGAGGAAATAAAGATGACCATCCATGGATACATCTAAACAAGGCCCCCAAATGTCAATGTGTACTAAATCAAACATGCTAGTAGCATGGGAAGTACTAATAGGAAAGGTTAGTTTCTGTTGCTTAGCAATTGGACAGATAGGATAACAAAAAGAATCACAATTCTTAGAAGTAAGTGACAGTTTGTCAACAGATTGAGAAGCATGACCAAGGTGAAAATGCCATAGATCAAAAACATAAAATGCAGCATATAATATCGGAGGATGAATGACTTGATTGAAACAATAGAGACCACTGATGAGTTCAGCTGTACCAATCATCAACAAGCTGGGCAAGGCCTGAATATGGCAAGAAGACAAGTTGAACACTACTTGACAAGAAAGACTGGTTGGAAGCTGACTAACTAACAACAAATTGAATTTAAAACTAGGAATGACCATGACACCAGTTATGGTAATGTCATTAGATATCTATACAGTCCCTATGTGGCAAACCTGAACATGATTTCCATTAGGGAGGTTCACGAAATATTGGAAACGGAATGACCATCCGTCAATAATTATTCAGAACAAACTTCGTGAGTTGTGGCACCAGTATCAATCACCCAAGTAGTATTAGGAAAGGATCTATCATTACTAGATTGACAAATAAACATACCTATAGAAGTGGATGGAGAAGTTGGACCAGAGGTACCTGCTTCGGTAATATTGGGGGAAATCCATACATTGGGACGCTTGATCACAGGTGGCTTTGGATGGTGAAGGGGAGCCTTGCCACCGTCATTATTGTTGGACTGCTTGCTGGTTTGAGCAACAGGAGCAACCATGGACTGGCTAGCAGTTGGAGAGGCTTTAACTGAGTTGTCAGGGGCCATAAAACGACGAGCAGGAGCCAAAGGCGGGGCTTTGATCTTAGCAACAGAGAGGCTGGCATTGATACAGTTCACATGACCAGCAGTAGTACCAGAGGATTGGAATAGAGATTGCATTATTTGGTATTGTTTGCGAGTGATGACGACAGGAGAATCATAATCTAGAGATTCAGACACATCCAGTGGAGCTTCTTCATTTGAAACAATTGCATTCAGAGATGTGCCTCTAGTTTTATTCTTGTAACCTGGCGGATAGCCAATTTTCTTGTAGCACTTCTGGATAGTGTGACCAATCACTCCACAGAAGGTACAAACCGGCCATTTAGAATATTTCTTGTATGCATTAGCAGGACTTGTAGCAAAGGCAACTAGAGGTGGGGCTTCGGAATCAGGAATGACCTCCGATAAAACTCCAAGCCCGTGATCCTCTTGACAAGCCATAACAAACGCCTGATTGATAGATAGCAAAGGATCCATACGAAGGATCTGGCCGCACACAGATGAAAACGCAGAATTAAGTCCGCGAAGGAACTTGATCATTTGATCAGAGAAAATGTAGTTTTGAACTCGAGGAAGAGCATCACAGCTGCAACGAGGATTGACTCATCCCAAAGCACCTTGAATCGCGTGTAATAAGCAGATACATAAGACGCACCTTGGCGAAGAGATGCCAGCTGGTCATGCAGCGCATTGACTCTGACAAGATTTGATCGATTGAATTGATCTTGAATATCAATCCAAACATCTCTGGCAAGACCTAGCCACAACACACTTTGGGCGATTACAGCAGAGACGGAGCGATGAATCCAGCTGAGGACTAGGACGTTCACACGCTCCCAAAATGAATAAAGAACGTCAGTGGGCGGCGGAGGAACGACTGATCCGTCCACAAATCCGGGCTTATTCTTGCTCAGAAGAGACATACGCATGGAGCGTGGCCACGAGTGGTAATCGGAAGAGGAAGTAAGCAGTGCGGTGACGAGAAGAGCTCCGGGATTGTCACCGGCGCTGAAGAAATAAGGGTGATTGACAGTGACGATTGACGATCGGACAAGCGGAGGTGGATGCGGAGCATCACGATCATTAGCATCACAGTCAGAGCTTGGAAACGCCATGTGATTAGCAGCTTTGATGAATCAGAGAGAAGGAGAGGCGGAAATTACGGGGAGCCATTAGAGCTCTGATACTATGTGAGATAATAGCAAAAAGTGTTGATTCTATTATTACTTTCCCAATATATAGTACAGATGGAAGATGCAAATAGCAAAATAATACAAGGGTTATTAACAGTGACAAATAGGTTCTTAACACACTCAAAACTCTCTGGGGCTGACGACTTTGGAGCGATCGAACCTCTATTGTTACGCACTCGATTTTGGCCTATAACACCACGAATTAGCTCGTCTCTTGCGTATCTTAGCAATGCCTTTTTTGGGTATTGCTATTCCCAACTGATTTCATGATTTTGTATCTCCTACATGCTACATTGAGCATTAATAAAATTCAACAACCTTTCAAAAAAATTCATTAAAATATCAATGTATTTGCTCTGGATCAATATGACATTAAACCTGGATCGATTAGAATGTGTCATTGTTTATAAAAAAAAATTATAATGTATAATGTTTATAATATTGAACATGGATCGATTTAACTCTTAATTCCAACCCCCCCAGGCTTCAGAAAATCGGACCCATATCAAAGCTCGGCGTAATGTTTATAATATTGATCACACACATAGTTTTACGTTTCATATAAAAAATAAAGAGCAATTTGTTTATTGAGTTCTTCAATTATGATGATAATGATTTTTTATTGAATCAGTGTAAAAGTATGAGTATTGTACCAAAAGATTAATTATGTATGTTCAACCTATTTGTTGGTGTTGGAGTTTGGAATTGGGACAATATGAAACTCAAATCCAGAACACCAAAAAAAAGAAAATAAAAAAGCTAATTGAATAAGGTCATTGAGTATAATTGATGGTAGAATAAAGACACCCGATCGACGATCATGATTAGATTTATTTTATTTTTTTTGAATTATTGGAAATCAGTTCATGATCAAGATGAGAATGATGATGATCATCATCATTTCCATCATCCATAGATTGGAAAATAATTGTAATCGTTATAGACAATCCATATGAGCTCATCGTCCTAGAGTGATAAGCACGCTCTTTTCTCCCTTTCCCATCAACCAAAACTTCATCTCTCTCGTCCTTTATTTTTTGATCATGATCTTCATCGTCATTAGGAACTTTGCATTTTTCCCACAAAATAATAGTCTTCGTCCAAATCGAATCGTCATTCTTTAACTTCTTTCTTTTTTTTTCTCCATACGATACGGTTTTTTAGTCTTTGAAACGCTCCTCTTGAAATTTACGATCATCGCCTTTGACATTTTCCTCCTTAAAATTGATGTTGTCTTTGAGAAATTGTTAAACGAATATGTTCCCTTCAATTGTTTATATGGCAGTACTAACCGTCTCTCCTACAGCCTTGTCCATAATCAAACGAGTACTTTCTTTGTGATCTACCATCATCTGTTTGTTTCGATTTTGAAACTTGATCATCATTTGTTTCTAATTTCTTAGATTTCGGAAATGATTTTGATTCCATTTTTTTTGAATCCATACCCACATAGTGTTGTGGTAATGGTGATTATGGCGATCATCCCTGTAACGAAGAGAAACAGAGACAAGAATGGATGGGCCAATTCAAGGTTGTGACTATCATTTATTGTTGATGGAAATCTCCTTCCTAGACTCATCACTCACCACAACATCAACATAGATATCTTGTTTTATGAAAAAAATCACTTGCAAAATCATTTTAATCATAAATGTTTTTGTTTCACGATGAATAAGATATGGGATGATTTATATTGATTTTGTAAAATGAAATAAATAATAATATAAAGAGTCATTAAAATGTTTGTTTGCTTTTTCTGATGAATTTGAATTTGTTTTTATCTTTTTTTCAATGTATTTGAGTTTGTATTTGTTTTTATTGTTTTCTTTCCACGTACTTTGAAAGAAAATTATAAGTGTTTTAATTGAGAGAAAAAAATAAAGAAAGCTGATATATTCATAAAAGTATGGTCAAATAGTCAAATTTAACCTAAATTTTTAAAAAATTGTCAAATCTCATTCAAATTACTTAATAATTATTATATTTTGATAATTTTAGTTCATTAACTAAATGTTATATAAAATTTTAATACCATTAATAATGAGACTGACAAAACTAATATGACATCAGTTTAACCGAACAAATAAACGTCACATTAAATGTCATGGAATTCGTTTAATTTAAAAATTAATGAAACCTTCTCCAACCTCGATCTGCTCTAGTTCTGCTGCATCCAGGGCTCCGATTAATCCAGGAATCCCATCTCCATGGCTCAGATCGATCCGGGAATCGCAAACACTTCCCCTGTTAATCAACTCCGGCCTACATTTTTTCGCCTCCGCCAATCTTCTTCTACCGTTATGGGCGGCGGTGATGGCGGCAGCAGAGGCGAGGAAGGAGATGGGGGTAACTAGATGTTTGTTCTATCTCTCTATCCTAATTTCCCAGGTAGAAAATCCTAATTTATATATTTTTGCTATTAATTCGGCTTGAATCTGTTCTATCTCTCAATCTATTCGAGTTCGGCTTGAATCGATTTGTTATGTTATGTTAGGGATGGTTGATTACGATGAGACCGTGCTCGTTGAGAAGTCCAGGTGTCAGCGAGGTTCAGGACGGCGAGGCAGTTTAGATTTCCGATTTGGGGAGGGATCTAGCCTGGGATGGAGTTTCCGACGAAGTCGAGGACGCGGAGAATGGTGAGGGAGGAGAGGAGAAGCAGACCGGGATTGGACCGGAGACGGATGAAGAATCATGCTGGAAGAAGATGAAGAAAATGTTGTTCGAGCAAAAGGAAAGAAATTCTCTGATTATTTTATTTATTGGGGAAAAAATATCTTATTTCTTTATTATTTTACTTTGATTTGCTAATGTAGCATTTAAGGATGACACGTCAGATCGTATATCAACATTGTGCTTTGTATTTCTTACTTTAAAAGGAAAATTAAATGACGTTAAAAGGCAGATTTAGAATTCAAAATATTTTGGATAGATTTGATAATCTGATCGAATTTTAGGTTAAATTTGAGTATTCGGCTTAAAAATATACGGCTTATACTTCATTATTTATTTGTAGAAATTAATCAACTCCTACATCACTTTTAATGTGATCAAGAATAATTATCTCTTTTTTATTGAAAGGAGTCGAAATTACCAACAAATAAAAGAATTATTTATTGGCCAGAAATAAATTTGGATCATTCATTTTTCAATTTAAATCCAACAATTAAAAGGATAATTTTATCATGCAAGTAAATTCAAAATACGTCAAAGTACTTGATCTGCTCCCTCATCGACATCTTCATCTTCATCCTCCACCACCAAGCGAGCAGCAAAAAGATGGAGACAGTTTCAATGCCTTGCGTTTTCAAGTACCCATAAAAAAGCATCCTTGTCATAACATGACAAGATGATTGTAGAGTTCAAACTAACATAAATTCGATTACAAATCTTATTTAAACAGTTTAAAAAATTCTTCTAAAATATGAGTTTCAAACAGAATGAACAAACAAGGATAAATATCATCATCTCCTTTTGCCATACTCCTTTTGCCATACAAGTAAAATATGCAATTTATAGAGTTGGTACAACATTTCTAACACAAACCTTTTAGAGAACGTTATTATAGTTTGGCATGGGTGCTGAATGTGGATTCGTTAGCACATGCTGATGACTCAATCCGATGGCTGATAACTGACTTCAAATATCAAACGGCTAAGTAGAAATTTATTAGGGCCCGCCATTGATTTATTTTAAGTTTTTCCCTCTCTTTTTGTAAATATGGAAATTGATTTAATAAATATAAATATGATTTTAATAAAATACAAATTCCTACTTCTCTCTCCTCACTACATCTGCTTCTTACGTATGCAATTCCTTGCTGGTCGGATTATTCACCACCATCGTCGTCCCAAAATTTAATTCCAACTGAACTCTTTTCTCTCCCTTAGTAAATAAGAAAACGTCAGCGACAGTAAAAGAGGATCAGTGCCATGCGAAAAAATGGACCAACGAAGAACTCAGTCGTATCGTCTCAGTCTTTCTCGACCTCAATCGAAGTTAGGGGAAGCCAAGGAACCCCTTCTTGGCCTGGATCCCGATGGCGTTGCAGCTGTGAGCGGACGGTCTCATGGTGGATCAGACCATAAAACCACCCTGAATACCGTGAGAGAAGCAACTGAAGGCATACTCGTCACGTCCTGCTTGAGCCTGATTATAACCTGGGAGATTGCACAATCCATGGGTGGATGACCAACGTATAACAGGAGCTAAGCTAGCTAAACCTGAATCATGTTCTAAACATGAACTGTGAATCACACGCACAGTTCATCGCCATGAGTTTATGCTCGAAATTACACAACCGTCTATACAATAGATCACACGCTACTACACAGGCTGAGAGCCCGGCTCTAAATCACAACACATGTATAGTAGATCACACACCACTGTACAATCATGAGAATCCAAACATTGAATTCCTGACAATCTAGTTACAGTTTTACGCTTTAAGCAGAAAAATAATCCTAATCCCTACATCTGATTAGCTTTCCAAGAAGAGTCCGATCTGAAGCTGCCTTTCCAAGCTCAAGCTGTCTTTCCCGACTGACCTGTAGAAATCAATCATAGGATTGAAATTCCAAACCCCAAATCCTATCCTATCGGAATTTTTCTACGTAGGATTCGAAATAAAGGATTGCCAATGGAGGAGAAAGATAGATTACCTTCTGAGGCTTTCTCAACAATCTCTAAGTCTTTCCTACTAAACTTGGCTGATCAATCTGGCATTCGCCTCCTCTTGCAATCAATCGACGTAAGTCAGAGATTAGAGACTTCAGGTTTTCTGTAATTTTAAATTAGCAGGTCGCAACCTTGCTTTCATAAACATTCCACCACGCACGTGGTTGTCTAGCAACCACACCTGTAACCTATTGACGGTCACGGTCGTGATCTCATGCTTGTGACTGACAGTTGACCACATTCGTGGTCTATCTGAGAACTACGCCCGTGACAGACTGACGATCACACCCGTGACTGTCCATTTAACGGAGATTTTTCTCCATACTCACTGAATACTGATTAAACCCAAAATCAAGTAACAACCCAAAATTGGGGTGTGGTCACATTCGTGATTGACTGCTGACTACGATCATGGTTGATCTGGCAACCATGCCTATGACAGACTCCTGGTCATGCCCATGATCACCCACCCGTCAGTCAATTTTCAGGATCCAAAAACTTCAATTAAAATCCAGAATCAGGTTCGACCCAAAATCGGGCATAGACTGTGACTAACGTACATAGTTGGTCCCGTTCAGCTTGATAGTGGTGATATGCAAATGTGGATTGTCGGCAGCCACCAATGGAATAGGATGCGGAGGAGTCGGAGTGACATGATCCAGAATTGACCATCGTCGGTAGGTTCTGTAGCTTTGAAGAATTTTGGAGGAAGAACTAAGACTCTAGGGGTTGAGATGTGTGTAAGGCTATGATATCATATAAGTGTATAGAGGTAAAATGTTTGTGATATTATTCATAGGTAGAATTAACTAGTATATATAGGACTAGGCTACTAACTCTATCCTATTAGGTAATGATTTCCTCTTATTAGGAATTATATCTCCTACCATATCTGATATCTAATTCACTAATTACAGAAATCATGATCATAATGATATAGCTAATAGTAATATACAAATCTAACAGCTAACTATGATTGTATGGATCTTAACAATGCTCATGGAAGAGGGACGACCCCTCACATATTTTAGTCAGGCGTTATGAGGTCGCAATGAAGAAATGACAATCATACTTGTTGGGAAGTAGGTTTGTGGTGCGAACAGATCAAATGAGTTTGATGTCTTTGTTGGAGCAACAAATAACAACGCCTATCTAGGAAAAATGGGTCGCTAAGTTGTTGGGGCATGACTTCATTATCGAGTATAAACGAGGGATCGATAATAAGGTTGTTGATACATTATCACGACAACACGAGCTTGATCATGTAACAAGGTAAACCACCTATTTCTTGATGGATAATTGAAAGAGGAGTGGGAAGTAAAAAGGGCCATTTATATAAATAGGGCCAAATTTACTTTCAAAATGAGTCAACATTGTTTCCAATAACTATCAAGGAGATGCACTTGAGTATGTATGAAGGAGTCCACCAGACCCTTAAACAAATCAAGGAAGTCTTCGTTTGGTCGAAAATGCGACAATTGGTATGAGAGGACGTCTGAGAATGTTCAACCTGCCAGCAGAACAAGGTCCGACCAAACCGGTAGGATTGCTCAACACATTATCTACTCCAACCGAGGTTTGGCATTACATTTCCCTTAATTTTGTAGACGGCTTACCTAAATCGGTGGGCAAATTAGTGGTCTCGGTTGTGGTTGACATGGTCTCAAAGATGACACATTCTATAGGCCTCGCACACCCTTAGTCCCTACAATACCATAATGTGGCTGACTTGAAAATAGCTTAAAGACTTAATTTTACTTGATTAGCATTCTTTGGGGGACCGGGAGGGGGGGGGCTATCAAATCTCTCTTTATATATGGGGAGAGCCAAAAACACAATGGGGTAAGGAGAAGGGTTCCCTTGATAAACATGGAAAGGAAACTTATGACTAAACTACCTTTTCTTCTACCTATGCTAATTCGGCCAAGAGAGCCTTCAAGGGAAGGCTTCTTGGGTCTTAACTTTAAGTTAAATAAATTTGAAACAAAATCTGATAAGGCTAGAATTTGTAGCAATTATCTATCCTTATATGCATGATTTTTGAGTGATTATTAGTTTGTTCGAGCTTCATTCTTGTGTGATTTCGTGTTTTGGCATTATGTGCCTAGACCCGTTCATTGGACCGTTTCGGTCCATTTGATGTGTTTCTTTGTAGTATTTGTTGTCCACAGGCACTCTAGAGATAGGTGGTCTTGTTATGAAGCAATGAACGTAAAGTAGAGCACGGTTGGAGCTCGAACGGAAGATTGAGAAATGAAATGGATGAGCAGAGGGTTGTACGCCGTGCACCTATGCACGCCGTGCACCCCCTAGGATGCTTCCAAATCACGGCCCTTAAGCAGGGGAACGTCGTACACCCTTTCACGGCGTTCCTCCCATTCAAATACGCAAAAATTTTGAAAAAAGGAGGTGCACGCCGTGCACCCCCCAAGCAACTTCCTATAAAAGGGCTGATTTTGAGGAAAGAGAGGAGAACTTCCCAAACTTCGTTTTTCCTGATTTTTCCCGAGTTTCTTCTACATAAACCAGCCCCAAAACCTCCTCTAGAAGTTCAATTGAAGATCCAAAGGAGCTCCTATCAAAGATTGAAGCAAGGATTGAAGATATAAGAGCAAAAGCAGCGATTGAAAGAAGAACAACCGTTTTCTCTTCATCAAGATGATGGTTAGGGTTTCTTTTGAGTTGTTTTCTTCTAGCATCATGAGTAGCTAATTTCTTAGAGATGCTTGTTTGAGATGTAGGAATTGAGCCATGATACCTGTTTGAATGTTTTAAGAACGACGATTGTGGATGTTTGAATTGCAATGAAAGTTTGTCTCGATTGTTTGGTGTTCAACCTAATTCTTGTTGTGGCTCGAATTAGGTCAAATTAATGAAATCCTTTGCTCGTGAAAGACTTAGGAATTCATTAGATTGACAATCAAGGATAGAATTAGGTTATTGGTGGGGTAAACCGATAACCTAATTCTACCTTTTGTGTTTCTCCCGGGTTTAAGTGAAAGCCATCTAGTAATTGGTGGGCGCTCTGGTTTGTACCCAATGGACCAAGTTCGGTGTAGTTATCAGTCGTTTAGGAGTTGATGGACCAAGTTAACGCTATTTCCAATTACTCGTGGGTTCTTTTAATTCCGGGAAAATACCCTTTCACTTTGTAGTACTTCTTGGAGTTCATTACTAGCTAGCCTGATTAAGGGGATTTCTACCTTAGTTGGGAAGCTAGTAGTGGAAATCTGTGTGCATGATCGTGTCGCGGATTCATACGAGTATTAGGAGAATTCTTTTTATTCCATTCAGGTCCACATTCGTTCGTTTTGAAAGCATTCTAGCGGTTGAGCTTAGTAACTCGTCTCTTCCAAGAACTCGCTTTCTCCTTTGAATCAACTTTAAGACTTTTAGTTTAATTTACTCATTAGAATAATTAACATCAAAAACCAAATCTTTTAGCCTAAACCGTGTTGACGAATTCGAGTAGAGGCATAGCGAGAGGGACCTTCGGACACAAACGACACTTGTGTTGTCGGAATAACTTCGCAGTTATTCGGGCGATCAAGATCCCAAATAAACTATTAAAACTCAAAATCAAGATAGATGGCCACTTAATCATCCGTAAAAACGGGTCTAATGAGATGTACGCCTATCGTTGGTAGTAGGGCTGGTCTCGGGCCATGGAGTGACTCAACGCATCCCCTTGATTATTTTTCCGATTTCGAGTTCCTTAAAGTCTCCTTCTTGTTGCTCTCGAATCTCTCTCTAAAGCTCTCAATTTCGTCCAAGGAAGTCTCTCTTCGAATGAGGGAGGATTGAGCTTTAAATGGAAGTTCCCAAAAATCCTTCAATTTTCTGGAATGTCAACTTTTCCGCTATGGTTGGTCAATCTTTCCGCTATGCGCATAGAGGCAAAGTTGACACCCCCATAGCGTCAAAATTTACCTATTTACAGAGAGGGTTGTCAATTTTGCTGCTATGACATGTCAATTTTGCCGCTATGTGCATAGCGGCAAATTTGACAAATCCACAGCGGACATATTGACATAACTCCCAAATCAAAGTTGTAGGAAAATGAACGAGCTTTCCAACACTGCCGGCCTTGTATCAATCAGACTTCTGAGCTAGGAGAGATGTCTAAAATACGAAACTGCGACTTTTCCCAACTAAGTCGCGATCCAAGCTCCTTGAAGATGTCAAAATGCTTCCTATTTCCTATCCTAGACCATCCACTCACACCATATCGCCCCGATTAATGCCTTGATATCGTTATGCACCTGAAATCTATCAAAAGTAATCCAAAACAACATTAAATGGACCTCTACCGGGTCCGAGACACTAAATCTAGATAAAAGCTTAAAATGCATAAAAAATCCTAAACTTCTACCTAAAGCAATACAATTTTGCATGAAATTTCTATTAAATGAGGATGATGAACACGACAAATCGAGTGTCATCAAGCCTCGTTTTGCTGGCACTACTGTCATCACGGCAGGGCCATTTAGTGGCCTCATGTCCAACAACTAATTTGAGTCCTCCAGACTACCTTATGGGTCTTCTAGAAGTATAATATAGCTTTAGTCTTGAGATGGCTCAAACAAAGTTTCTCTGAATGCGAGTTGGTGTGAGTAGGCTTGAAACGGTGCGCAGGAAACATTGTCTTCTCACCAAGATGGACATTAATCGTTGGGTTGTTTGGGCTCAACCAAGTGTCTTCAAATACGAATTTTTACTTTTGGCTTATTTTTGGTCAAGGCAAATTGCTCAGGTTGGCGTTTGGCTTGAAATCTTCATTTTAGGTGCGGTGCGGTGCACTTTGTGAGCAGTGCCACTCATTGTGCTGGAACTTGGTGGACTTCGTTAGGGACCGCTGAGATGATATCATCAATACCCTACCTTTGTAGTTTATCTCAATTATGAATAACTTGCTTCATGATCATCAAGAGGAAAAAACTAAGACTAGGAATATTGGGGGCACCCCAGACAAGATTGACCCAATTCACTCGGATCATGGGGGTATCTAATAGGGTTCGCACCCCAAAAACATAATATCTATGCATATGTTTTCGATCCTGTAGAACACCTTTATCAATAGATTGAGAAATAAATGGCCGAAACCGATCTTAAGTAAGTAGCTTCTTCTGGATCCAAGATGTTGAAGAGGTGACTATATAGTCCTAAATAGTGTCGTGTCGCCTTTCTATGTATAACAAGTATTCCAGGTTGTCCATAGAGAACCACTCGTTCATTACCATGTTCATTATCGAGACCTCCTTTGTTACATAGGGAAAGAGCAATTATCTCAAGAGATTTTTGCATTCTTGACAGTTGTAGCATTCACATCCCAAAGATAAGTCTCTACAAAGGTTTTTTTCCTCTTTAACAACCCCATCGTGAAGAAGAAAAGCCAACATCCAATAGTTTTGCATGTTTAACACCATAAGTTGTAGCATGGTTTGTTGTTCACCTTGTCGCTTAACCATGAGGTCGGAAGTTTGATCCTTGCCTATGGGAATGGAGTACATCTTGTGACCAGTTGTTTATCACCTTGTGCGAGCACCCACAACGAAAGTATATGTTATTGTTGTCGGCAATAAACACCCTAATTACACAAAAAAATAATTTTGCATATTTAACAAGACATATTTTACGAGTTACAATCTCCCTGCATAAGTGAGACATTTGGCTGGCCAAAAATGAATACAACTACGAACATTGATTCAAGTGAGCAGGGCACAATCCAAAGTAGAATTGTAGTGTACCAATTGGCCGAGTGCCCGGATCACGATCTGTCCAACTCAACCCACCGGTCCAATATGGTTTACACATATCTGGTCGGTTCAACCCACCGGTCTAGTACGGTTTACACAAGCTTTGGCAAATTGCATTTCAGAATAATGTTAATTAATGACATGTCAAAGTCTCGAAAAAATTATACTCATGCTAACTGTACATTCCATCCCCCCATGAACAGATACAACCACCTTATCCCAGCATTACAATTTCAGAGGATATAAGCCAAAAGGTTTTTAATCATCCCAAGTTTTCCGGTTAATCCTTCTGCTTAGGTGCAGATGATATCAAGTGATGCAATGTCGCGGCCTGAATTACAGCACTTGGGTTTGAATCCTTGGCACGCAGAGATGTAGATCGACTGGGAGTGAAGTTTCTGTCCACCCCAGCTTTGAGAAAGCGCCTTACTGACCGGGGAAGGTGCAGGAGTAGCCTTGTCGAGCTCACAAGTAACAACACACCCACAACAATAAGTAGCCTGTCAATGTCAGCAAACACTATCTTCAGTTGTATGGGGCAAAACATATGTTCAAACAAAATCTCACCAGGGATGCTTCAACAACAGAACAGTTCATGACAACCTGTGGAAGTAGTAGTTGGCATTTTGAAACTTACCAGCCAAGTAGAAGGGAAAGACGAGCAGCTGGAGCAGAAGGTAATTGTTCTCCCAGGGCGAGCATTCCAGCCAGCACACCAGTTACTATTGACGCTACAGCAGCACATGTAGACACCACAATTGCTCTACCATGCTTCAAACCTGTCGTCTGTTTCATGGATAGATGTAACTCAGTTGGTCTCTTGAAAGATAACAGCATTAAGCAGTGCATTCAAAGGTCACGTCGATTCAAACCGATGTAACATAGACCGAGATGAACCGAAACTATTTAACTTTTTCTGTTGTATACAATAAATAACATATATACTGAGCCAAGTCCTCAAAATACCTGATAGTAAAATCCAATCCCACTACAACATACACTTATTGAGATGCATACAGGAACTAGCATTCTGGATAACCCTTGCTCCAAGAAGACAAATCCCATCTTTGATATCACAGAAGAAATCCTGCATCTAGGACATTATTAGATTCAAGCAAACATACTCCTATCCTCTGAGCACCAATTTTCAACTAGGATTCTTTCAGGAAAGGCACACTGGTTTAGAAATACCATGTAATCGGACGAGAGCCTCCCATGATCAGTCTAGACGAATTAAAATATCAGATGGTTCTCATCTTTCACAAGTTTTAAGAGTAAAAGACCGAACATCTTTGATAACACTATTTATAAATGAAGTGTCAGCCCTCAGATTTCTAATTTAAGCGAGAAAAGAAAAGCTTGTTCTAGCATCTTGGTAGAAACTGCAGTAGGAATTTTACCCAAATAGAATTCCTGATTCCAGGCCGTATATAATTTCCTCAACCACTTCATACTCCATCTGCAGAAACAGAACAGCCAATTACATTTTATACAAGATTATAAGAAACGAGCAATGATAACAAGGGAACTCGTTGAAGTTCAGCCCCCAGGTAAAATAACATAGGCAGCATACAGTATCTTGTTCTCTCCGTTGCCGCCTACAAACCCGAAGCCATCCATTTAGCACTACCTATTGGATAAGCTGACAGTCAATTAGATATACAGCACTAAACTTTCATCATTAAAATAGAAAATCCAACAATACAGTCCCATAGAAAGTAAAATGTATCAAATCGCAACCAGCAAGCGTTCACACAAACATCAATATTAGCAGAGCCAGACCCCTTGGGATTTTAGTTCATTTACCTAGCCTTTAATTTAGCAGGAAATCATTCAACCAGTCAAGAATCCTAAGAAAACAAATATGCTAGCACCTTCAAACCAACTAGTGAAGTTCTAATTGCTTGCTAATAATGTTAAACAACAAGCTTCACAAGCTAGTGACATAGATTACCAGCACGCCAGCAGGTTAAAAGATCTGCATTCTGGGCTTATTTGAGGAGCTTCTACAATTGACAATTGAGATCAGACAAGAACAGGGGAGTACAAATGTAATTCATAAAGAAAAAACATTTTACAGTGAGATTTAAAAAAAAGGACGTGATTACTGATTTGGGACTGCTCAAAGTTACCCCAAGTTGACTAATTAAATTTCAGGCTAGTTGAAGATCCAGAATAGGTTGATTCTTGATAAGGTATTCCATCCTGTGGTAGAAGTTAATGTTAATCTGAGGCTTCCAGGACGAATTTTCGAATTTTCATTTGCAATATTGTTCAGAAAACTGAAAATTCATTAAAATGACCAGGTTCACAGTTCAACGTGGTTAGTCATTAGCTCCGCCTAACATCAGGTTGGTTCTATGTTTTCCAAGTCTACAGAAAAGACACCATATATATTCGGTATAACAGATTTATTAGCCCATGATATATTCCGGAAATAAGATTCATGGAAGGGAATGCATGAAATAAGGTACCTACAAACAACAAAGCAACAACTACTGCCAACCACGGCAACTGAAATACTGATACAGGAGAAGACTCCTGCTCTTCACCTCCAGCGCCAACTCCTTCAAGATAAACAAATACGATATGACAAAAGAAAATAGTCATCTAAGAGTCACTGGTAATAATGAATCCATTCCAGAGAGCATTAGGAAAGTTTGAAGTTGGATGTCATTAGAATAAGATAAATGAAAAAAGGTAAGAGAAGATTCAACCGAAATACAGAGCATCCATTAAGGATGTCTGGAGATTCAAAAAGGTCATCCAGGACTTATAGAAGTGTTTGGACATCCCCATTGCTAAAAACGATATATAAATTCTAGAAATCCATCTGATAGAATAAAAACATACCTATTGTACCAATCCCAGCCAAAGTTATACCGACCCAATCAATCACATTCATGACCTCCTTCAGATAGAAATGAGAAAAGATTGAAAGGACGGCGAGCCCGCAGCCAGAAACTGGTTGGATTACAGACACCTGAGGGGAAGAAAGGGAGCATTCTTTAGCAAAAGGTAGCAGACAAAATAAAATTAGAAGCATCATCAAAATGTCGACTTTAGCAATATATAATTGAAGAACTGTCAATCCTTGCCTTGTTGAGATGCAAGGCAGTTTGGATTGCCAAACTTGTTTTGTTTTTTCTAATTAGATACAAGAAGACTAGGGATGTCACGACTCACAGGGGCCTGCGATATCGCCTTAAGCATCAACATTGCTCCACCTATGTCCATTAAAAACCCGATTACCCACGCTGTGTTTAAAGCATAAGCCCTTATCACCTGATAACATAAACCACATCACTTCTATCATACGATAAAATAAAATGAAAACTTCTAAATGCTGCAAGATCCAACAGATTAGAAGAGGAAACGAATCCATAAACCCAAAACCCAAAACGAAAGCAGCAAAAATAGTAGAAATGGAAATCAGAAATTGATTAAGACAGCGTGATCCCAACAATTAAAAGAAAATTTCATACTACGGATCGATTCCTATGAAAGCAGATTGAAGCGAATGGAAGGAAAGAGATATGCCTTGAGCTTGAAGGAGAGAGGAGGGAGAATAATGGTGCCCTTCTTCTGAAGAACCTTGCCAATGTTATTACCAGTGGTAGCCGCAAGAGTCAGAATGATTGATTCCCACATCTCCGCTTCCCACTAGAAGAAGAAGAAGAAGAAGAAGAAGATCACCGAATCGTAAATATTAGATCCGGCGAAGCAATATCATTACTACTGTTTGCTTTGCAGATTATTGTGGGTGGCGCCAGGAGGTTTGGTGAGCGCTGTCCGCTGCCGTTTTCCATGTGCTTTTTACTTCTGGCCGGAATCCATTATTTTTCTTATTACTTTTTACTTTTTTGAGGGTTACTATTCACGCCTTAAATTTTGAATAAAACGACGTCCTAAATTTCGTAAAGTTTTCTCTTGTTTCGTCTAGTACATGCGCTGGCCGGCCTTTTCGGGTGGTCAAATAACCGGCCGGCCAATATCTTGTGCTAGCCAGAACGGGTGGCCGACCGAGCCTCTATGTTAGCCGAAACAGGTGGCCAACCGAGCTTTCTTTTTTTAATTTTGCGATTTTGAGGTCAAGATTAATTCAACGGGGCCTTTTTTCTTGGATTACAAGTTGTTTAAATCTTTCGAGTATCTTTGTTACCCAATAACGATATCACTACTCGTCGTGAGCTATTCATAACAGATACCTTTTATGAAGGAATGATCAAAACTCTTAAAACTTATTGTAAACTCGATCAAAACTCTTAAAACTTACTGTAAACTCGATCAAAACTCAGCCTGATATTGTCCAAGCCGGGTTGTAAGTCTGATGAGTCAGGTACTCAGTTTAATTAGCTAACTCAATTATTGGCTCGAAAGCCAACTCAATATAGGTAGCTTCCAAATCGGCTTGATAATAGCTCACAAAATGAGTTTGATCATAACTAACTTGTTTTATTAGGTTACAAATTTATACGACGTGAGTACGTAAAAATGATACTTGAAATTTAAACAATGAATTAAGAGTTATAATGTATATTGTAAGTGTTTGTCCTCCTCGATCAACAAATGGACCATTGATCTAATTTATTACCGATCTAGCTTGTTAGAAATTTAAACAATAAATTTAAAAAATAATATATTAAGAGTTATGGTTATCAATCAAACTTATTAGATATTTCGAGTCATGATTAATACATTAGGTGGGTTTGTCCTCCTCAATTAGCAAATGGACCATCAATTTCACCACAACATTGTCCACGATTCTTGATGTCTGTCATGGTTCAAACAATATATCCATCAAGCAGTGAAGTAATCTATTCTTCCCAACGGACCGACTACTTTCGAGTCGTAGAGAATCCCTGTATCCCAATCGCTCAAACATGAGTGGTTAGGAGAGGTTCAAAATTGATTTATATTATATGAAAGACGGATAAGAGATGTCACCTTTGACTTTTAGATTAGCTTCCTCAATAATGAATGAAGGGTTAGAACCCTAAACCCTAAAAATGATAATCGTACAACGAAAGGGTACCCCAAACCCTAAACTATAGAACCCTAAATCCTATAACGCTAGAATCCTAAACCATAAAACTCTAAACTCTAAAACTCTAAATTCTAAACACTTAATCCTAAACTCTAAAAAGACAATCATACAACGAAAGGATACCCCAAACTCCAAGCCCCAAACCCTACATTCTAAAACCTTAAACCCTAAAACCAAAATCCAAAACCCTACAAGGAAACGTCATTGTTGGTTCCGTTGCATTTTATGTTAACCTCGCGGATTATGGTCTATTATCGTTAAATTAACCTCGCGGATATTAAAAAAACACTGAAGGGTCCGGCCTGCCATCCGTTTCGCCTAGCATTAAGGCCCGACTGGATATCCGTTTCGGCCAGCATTAAGTCCCGGCCGGCCACCTCTTTCGACTAGCCAAGGAGTCGGCCGATTGATCGTCCTGGCTAGCTTTAATGTCGACCGAAACGATCTGCGGCCGACTCCTTGGGCCAGCCTAAACAGATGGCCGACCTGGCCCTAATGCTAACCGAAATGGATGTTCGGCTAGCCCCTTAAATCTTTTCATTTTCAATTTTTTTCAAGTTAATAATGTAATTTACTTAATCTATCACGATTAATTTGAAAAGTAGGATGTAGTTTAGAGATTTTGTTTATTTTTATTCTTACGTGCCCTTTGAAAAAGACCTAAAAAAGTTGAAAAAAGTTTTCGTTAACACTGTCGACCACACAGACCGCCTATCTCATCTAGGGTTTTCTCTCTTTCTCCATCCCTCTCCTCCTAAGAATCAACATGGCAGAGGAATCGCACTACTCAGCCGTAGACACTGCAACCGCCACCACTACTCCTAACAAGCGAAAGTACGACGACCAACCAATCACTGCTCGTCGCCCTACTGGTTTCTCTTCGCCTGACTCCTTGGTGCCTCCTCCTTCTTACACTAACCCGCCGCCTGCTGATGAGATCCAGATGGCCAAGCAGAAGGCTCAGGAAATTGCTTCCCGTCTCTTGAGCGGCGCCGCAGTAGGAGCCGGCGGCGGCTTTCCTCCTGCAGATAATAAGCGTCCCAGAGTCGATGATGGGGCCAGCGGTTTTGATTCTATGGATAGGGGTTTTAGCTCTGGTATGAATTGTTGACTCTAGCATATCTGAATTGAAGGTTTCTATCAATTTTGCGTCCACATTCATATTTTGCAAGTTACATTCCTTGCCTTTTGATATTATATCAGTTGCGTCAGGCGTTGCTTCATCGTATGGATCCTCTATGGGCGCTACTAGCAGAAAAATTGAAGTGCCAAATGGCAGGGTTGGTGTTATCATTGGCAAAAGTGGAGAGACTATAAAATATCTGCAACAGCAATCTGGTGCCAAGATTCAAGTCACACGAGATATGGACGCTGACCCCAATTCCCCGACCAGGATGGTAGAGCTTATGGGCACTCCTGAGCAAATAGAAAAAGCAGAACGGCTGATAACTGATGTTCTTGCTGAGGTAGGGTATTGTTTAGTTACTTACTTTAAACTTCTATGGCATGTTAGAAGGAAATTCTTGCATTTTCGGCATCAAATGCCGACATTTGGCAGATATCAAATTAGCTGTTAATATTATGTGTTTTGCTCAGGCTGATGCTGGAGGGTCTGGTACAGTTGGTCGAAGGTTTGGAGGACAGGGTGGCAGCGGTGATCATTTTGTCATGAAAGTCCCTAACAACAAGGTATGTGGGGGGTTTGTTGCAGTTGTATGCTCTTTTAGCTGTTGTAGTGCAGATGGGTTGCAATATGCGTATGATTTCAGGTTGGTCTGGTTATTGGCAAAGGAGGTGAGACAATTAAGAACATGCAAGCCAGAACTGGTGCTCGCATTCAGGTCCGTTTTTTCCCATTATAATTTGAGTTTTGTCTATTAGTTCAATTTCATTCTTAACTGATTGCTTTTCCCGATAAGTTGTACTGTTTTAGTTTAATTGAAGTCCAATTAAACTTGAGGATTGTCATTCTTGCAGGTTATACCCTTGCATCTTCCACCTGGTGATACCACTTCAGATAGGAATGTGCATGTAGATGGGACAAGTGAACAGATTGAGGCTGCAAAGCAGTTGGTTAGCGAAGTCATAAGTGAGGTATGTGTTTTGTTATTGTTTGCATAGTCACTGAAGAATAAATTATTTCGTTAGGCTGTGTGATGGAGTTAAGCGATTGCGATTTGACAACTATACTTTAAAACTACTTTAATCTTGTTCTTATCTGGATTTTTGGCTGCTCGCTGTTGTTCGTGGCAATATTTTGCGTTCATTATCGAACTTGCAATTCCAATTTGATCTTACGACTCACTCTTTATCTTAAAATGTGATTCTTAAGGTTTACTTTTATGAGCGGAATCATTGTTTTTCTGTAGTATCCATTTAGTGTCTATATTGCGTGTTGATGAACTGTAGCTGGGTTTCGTTATTGTTTGCTGGGAAAGATATGCAGTGATCATTGTTTCTGTGTTTCAAGCTCCTTCGTTTGGCTTGCCAACTGGTATGCTGGGTAAGATAGTGAGGGGACTGACACGCAACATACTTCCTGTCTATGCAGTTGGTTTTCTTTCATAATGTTAACGAACATATCAGTTATTGATTACTCTTCTGATTGTTTAAGGTTGTGCTAGGTATTGTAAGTACATTTATAGCTATATATGTTGAAAATTGATTACATTATTCTGCTTTTGCATATTTTCTGAACTTCTCGATATTCCGAAGGCTGCAGACCTAGTTCTCGGAATTTAGGGGTCGGAGTCTAGATGATGAATTGAAGCTGCAAGACTTAACTTCCTCCTTAGTTTTGCTGATTTTGCAGTCAGCTTTGATTTACTCCTTGGTTGTGTCGAAGTGTATAATTTTAGTTTGTAGGCTGTACTATTTCCATTTGTGCCGCTGGCAGTGTCATAGTGCTGATATTATTCGGAACTACTGTAATGTTAATGGTGATCCATTACAGAGTTATCTCTGTGTTGGTCTTGCCATCAACTTTACCCTGGTATGGTACTGAGCTCACATATTGTAACTAGCAAATTATATATTTTGAAAGGAGCAATTAAGTAATACTGGGGTGTTATGCTAAGTTGCACGATTTGATGGTTGATTATGAGGTTGATGTTATCTTTTGCGAGAGCTGTCCCTATGTTCTTGTAGTAGTGATATACTTTTTACAGGCTCCGCTTAACGTTTTCCCTTCTTTTGGCTGCTGTCACTGGTCCCTATTTTTGAAAGATCCTTATATTTATTGATTTTTCTTCTTTTTGGCAAGAAGAGTAACATATTTCTTCGTTTTGTCTTCATTCCTGACCACTTCATTAGTTGAACTGTTTTATAGATTATTAATAGTTAGAAAACTTGTTGATTGTTAGAACTTTTCATTATGGTTAATGCAATACATCCCATCTATAATTTTCTTTGTCCTAACAATCTCTTGTCCCTGGTCTTGTAGATTCTAATTTACTTTACCTCTATCAAAGTTTCAATAATGAACTTCTGAATCTTTATCAGTTGTGGAGTTACGCTTTTATTTTCAATTGTCAAATTGTTGTGGCTTATTTGTTTCTAGATTAGGTTCTTGTTACAAAGCTCAGTTAGTATACTTCTTTTGCTATGGATCGTGGTCAGTTCACTCTCTTTGGAAATTGATGTATTGTATTTTTGTACTGGTATTCTTTCTTTCTTTGTTGATTTTCAAGAATGGCACAAGGGTGACCGATTTGACTAGTTTGGAGATTCGAATTGTTGAAATAGAGCATTTTGTAATGCTTGCCGTAGTCGAATAGAATTTTTTGGTCATCATATGAATACAGCAGGAGAACGTTGCCACAATATGGCAATGGGTATAATTTGCAATGATAAAATGTGTGTATTTGAAGTTCTTTTTGCGCCTACTCAGTTTTAACTAGGTAGAGGGAGAACTTCTGCTGGAGTAACTTCCACCAACGAAGTACGGTATGTAGGCAATCCTACCCCCTTCCTATGGAATTTGAAATGCTTTCATCTCTATGCAAGGATGTATGTTGTTTTATGAAGATTGCTTGACATACTTGTTCTTGTTAAACTAGCTTGTTTATATAGCAGACTTGCTTCTCTTTCACGTTATATGTTTGTGTGTTGTAATCTGGGGAAATACGGTTCATTTATTCTGTATATGATTTTTCTCTAGAATCGCATGAGGAATTCATCAACTGGTGGATCATATTCCCAGCAAGGATATCAAACAAGACCACCAGCAAACTGGAACACACCTGGTATTGCTGTGCAGCAGCCAGGTTATGGGTACACGCAGCATCCTGGACCGTATACAGGTGGCTCTGGACAGTACAATATGTCCCAGCCACCATATGGTGGATATCCTCCTCAACCATCAACCGGTGGTTATGCAGCTGGATGGGACCAGTCAACTGGATCAAATCTGATAACAAGTGATTATTATAGTCAGCAACCTTCACAGCAGCCACCTACCTCAGCAGGTGGTCCAGGGGCTGTAGATAATTCTGGTTATGGTTACAGTCAACCGCAGTCTGGTTATATTAATCAAGGGCAAGGTTATGGACAAGATGGTTATGGTGGTGGATACCCTCAGTCAGGTTACACTCAGCCGCAAGCATATGATCAACAGCAGCAGGGATATACTAGTAGTGCTCCGAGATGTGGTACAACCACCAACCCAACCGAAGAAGGCCAGAATTCCTCCTCCTATGCGGCAGCACAAGGAGACAAGTCTGCACAAGCGGCTCCTCAGCCATCTTCTGTCGGTGGTCAGCAAGGATATGGTTCTGTCCAAATTCCAGCTAGTTACCCACCTCAGGGAGCCAAACAATCAGGACATGGGATGCCATCAACTTCTCAACCTGGGTATAGATATGGATCTAACTACGGTCCACCTCCGGCACAGAAACCTCCAGTAAACCCAAGTGGTTATGGACAAACCCAACAATCCCCTGGTCCGGGATACAGCCAGTCAGCAGCGCCTGCACAGCTAGGGTACGGTCAACCATATGGTCAACAACCATTGGGCATGCCGCCGTCTGGTTATGGTCAGCCAGGATATGGTCAACTATATGGTCAACAAGGAGGAGGATATGGACAGGGGATGGTTCCTTATGGCGCCTCATACAATAATCCACCTGTTGATGGGAGTTCTAACCTCAGTGCTCCCGCATCTGCAGTATCAGCACCACCACAACCTTCAAACCCTGTGCAACAGAGTAGTGCAGTTGCGAAAGCGTCTCCAAAAACTTGATTAAGAGGATGTGGCGTCTAGTTTGCATTACCAAGGGGGGTTGGGATTGAATGTTGAATAGGGGCTGGTGGTTCTGTAGGGTTTAAAATAGAGATTTCAGGATGTTTTAATGTTTGGATGGATAGTATTATGTGAATCCGGATTTTTCGATCAGGAAAAATTGTTTATTTGCTGGCAATAAGAAAAGATCTTGGCCGTCCATTATAGGCATCAGATTTAACCAAGGTTGTGGAAGGCGTAAGGCGGTGAGATCCTGCCTTAAGCCTTGGCCGATTAGACGTTGCGTAATTGCGATTAGACGTTTTGAAAAAATGTAATAGATTTAAGTGAAATAGACAAGTTCAAACATAACAGTGGTTCACAAAATTATAATTTTGTAATTGATAAAGTAAGGCATAAAATAAGCCATAAAGGCGATATTAACCTCATAGCTTGGTAAGTCGTCAATATTCTTCATCATCCTCGAAAGCGATCGGCTCTATTTCCTCGTTATTTTCTTCTTCTTCGGAATCAAACTCTTCATCCTGAAGCTCTCTCACTAGCCTTGCACTCCTACGCGGTTTACGACTCTCACTAGCTCCAATTACATCATCAATAACACTCCATCGGATGCCGTCATGTCCTCCATCGTCCTAATCCCTAAACACATGCAATGTGTGCATGTCTCCTCCCTCATATATGAATTCTTGAGTTTCAACTGAATCAGAGCTGATGAGAACATCAACATTCTTCTTATCCTTTATCTTCCTTTGCTTGGACATCAATCAGGAGTTGGAAGGAGGAGACGGCCTGGATGATGGATGAGATGGAAGGAGGAGACGCCGCACACAGATGTGATGGAAGGAGGAGACTGCTCGACGATGGGTGAGAACGGCGTCGACTCCGTCTCTGGTATTTAGGTTAGTTTCGATTATACTCCTGTTTCTTTTTTTTTTAAACGCGGCGACTCCGCCTTTTCCGACTTGGTGCCGAGGAGGCGCTCGCCGCAACGATTCCACGACGATCTGCCTTAATCAGTCCGCCTCGCACTAATCGCCGTGTTTCCTCTCCGTCCTGCTGATTTTAATGCCTAGGCGCGCCTTCCCGAACACTGGATTTAACGGATGATATGGAACTTAAATATGGGGTGTATTATTTTATATTTTTTTTCTTATTAGATCTTTTTTTATTTAATTATCAAATTAATGGTTCTATTAAAGTTTTGATTTTGGGATTTCAATTTTGAGTTTTAAATTTTAAAATTTAACCTTTAAGAATATTGAATTTTAATTTTGATTTATAGATTTTGAGTTTTTAAATTTTGAAGTTTAGAGTCTAGAACATTAGGTTTTTTAATTTTGAATTTTAAATTTTGAGTTTTTGAATTTTCAGGTTTATAATTAAGAGTATTGAGTTTTTAATTTTTAATTTTAGATTTTAATATATTTATATGACTAAATTAGTTCTACCTAGATTAATAGTCGTTGAATTGAAATTAAAAAATAATGCACAAAATTTGTTTGTCGGGAGTAAACAACTCTTTTTGGCTACTTATCCTGACTCGTATTATGTTTAAAGATTTTTTTTATTGAACTGATTTTATTGTCTTGTAATTTTAGTTTTGCCAACTTACGCGTGAAAGGTGCGTAATCGCTTGCCAAATTTAGCCGAATCAGAAAAAGTAGAAAAGAGAAAGAGAGGGGGGGGGTGTTTGTGTGTGGTGGTGTTGGCGAGGGGGAGTGAAAACACGGGGATGAGATTAGTTGGTGTCATAAGTCACTATTAGTTTTTGTATGATGGGATGCTAAAAGCATTCTCATCAATGAAATTCTTCCTATTTTTGAAGTGATATGTAACTTATGTACTAATTATTTGTAATTCAAATGAAAATGAGAATATTATTGATGGGAAATGGTAAATTTGAAGTACAAATTTGCACTCGTTGCAAGTCAATAATAATCTCATTTGGGGCTCATTTTGTTATATATATTTTAATCATTGGAAGCCATCTTATCACTCATACATTTAATCACATATATGTACTTAATATAATAATATGTATGAAATAAATATTTTATTTATGTAGATCCACTTTTGCAAATGCTTTTGAATTGTATTAATGGCACAACGACCCAAAAAATAGATACTCAGCAGATCGAGTTGTTGGCAGCTCGATTTGCCAGTCGACATGATCGTGGTGCCTCACTTTCAGCGCCGGTTTCGGTTCAAGAACCAATGGACATTACTTCTCGATTGGAGGCAGGTGGTTTGCAAGAGATGGCATGCAGAAAGTAAGAAGAATCCCAAGCAGATTGGAGATGTGTGCTAGGGGTTTGAGCGAGTGGAGTGAGAAGAACGAGTGCAACTTCAAACCAAAAATCCGGGCATTCACTCGCAAGCTAGTAAAATTGTGAGAAGATGTCGCAGCCTCCTTGGAGCAATTCGAGCCATGTCAGATTATGTTACTTCAAGTATTACAACGACAAGACTTACATTGGAGGCAACCTGCCAAGCATTTTTTGTACAAGGTCGGGGAGCAAAATACCTGATACTTTCACCGAATTGCTAAAGGTGGGTGTCGTAAACGGAAGACTCTCCGCAGATTGAGGAGCGAGGGCGATGTGTGGGTGGAAACGAATGAGGTGACGGCTGGTGTAGTAGCCCATTACTTTAGTGATCTCTTTACGACACATGGTGAAAACCCCGAGCAAGTTACGGGTGTAGTGCAACCCAGTATCACGTCGGAGCATAATTCGTCGCTAACGATAGCTTTTACGCGGGAGAGTGCCGGACCACACTCTTTGATATGGACTCAGACAAGGCCCTAGGGCTGGATGGGTCAATGCGAGATTAGCAATGACGTTGTGCAGGCATTTCGGTCATGGCTAGAGCTCGACCAGGTACCTTTGGAGGCCCAAGCCATGACAATTGCCCTTCTACCTAACGCCGATCTCACCGTTAATGTTCTTTACAAATTGTTGGCTGAAGTGCTTGCAAATAGACTCCGCCGGGTCATGAAGAATATTATCATGAAGAGTAGTCCGCATTCGTCAAGGGCGGAGCACTTATGATAATGTGCTTATTTCTTTCGAAACCATGCATGCTATGGAGATCAAACAGAGGGCGACACAAGAGTTTGTTGCTTTCAAAATTGACATATCAAAACCATATGATAGGGTTGAGTGGTTGTTTATGCGGTAGATGATGGTGAAGCTGGGATTTTCTGAAAGGTGGATAGAGTGGATGATGATGTGTATCCATTTAGTTGATTATCGGGTTCTTCTCAATGGCAAGCTTAGCGACTCCTTCCGTCCAACTCGTGGACTTTGACAGGGTTGCCCTTTATCCCCGTTCCTATTTCTAATATGTGTAGAAGCCTTTCGGGTATCTTGTGTGGAGCTACGCAAAGGGGGTGTGGTTGTGGCTATAAGAGTGATTCGGAGTGCGCCACACATCACTCACCTGCTTTTCGCTAATGAAAATTTCGGATTCTTTAAAGTAGGGGTACGTGAAGCAAGGGAAATGAGGCGAATTTTTGACATGTATGAGCGGCCTCCGAGCAAATTATTAACTATGCTAAATTAAGGGTCTACTTTACTCGTGATACTTTGACCTTATGTTGGCCTCGGCGATTCTGTATGTGAACTACTTCTTGCTTAAAGGTCGGTATCTCATGTGGAGGCTTCTTCTTAAGCAGGTGGCAGCAATTCAAATGGCGCTCTGTCAACACAGGGTTGAAGTTTCTAATGAGTGTGGATCTTGCGCAATGCACACTGAGATAAAACATTTATCTTTTCATTGTCTGGTAGTGGAGGATTGTTGGAGGGTGAGCGGTCTCTTGACCTGGGTAGCTGGTTTTGCAACAAGGAAAACTTCCATGCCCTAGGTGGAACCCCCCACCACCCGGTACATGGAAGTGTAATATGGATATAGGGATCAGCCTCGTGGTTAGGGAAGTAATATCCATTGGCACTACGATCATGTCAATTGGCAGATCGAGGCAACATCTTGATCTGCCAAATTCCCTTTTTTGGGTCGTTGTGCCCATCGTGCATTGGTGCCTCATCGACCCCATCCTCCGTCTCCTCCATCTCACCTTTCATGCGTCGACACTTCTGATCCATTACAATCCCCATAATGTCTTCCTCCCTATTAACTGCTGCAGGAATATTGGTTATGTGAGGCGAGTTTGTAGGCTCCTGACTTCGCTGTGGCATGTTATCGACTGTTGGCTAGTAACTTCCTCAACTAGCCACTTGGCCATCCTCTTATTTGAGTAGATGCCCTATGGTGCTCGTAATTTGATGTCCTATAGTCGGGGAGCCTCTCCGTCAGGATGATCAAAGCCGATATCGTACATATGTTCAACATGCCTTATTTGCCCACAAATAAAGCAATAGTTGGGGAGTTTCTCATACTTGATGAGACAAGTGACAACGTCTCCTTCTGGGTGCTTTTTCGTCTCTCTGATCACCATTCCCATGCATGTCTGCTATTTATCAGCAAACGAAGCAAAGTCGAAATTTCATTTGAGGCATCCAGAAGGTGGTGGGTGCCACTTGCTATAATAGGGAGGACTGCTAGCAGATTTGGGAGTGGTGAGGGCTTCACGAACGACGTACCAGTTTTCGATAACCATGTGGATAGGCTTTGAAAGATTATTCAAAACAAGGTTGTTGCGTTCCCTCCAAATGCCCCATAATATTTCCAACATCTTCTCACAAGTGGATTGTGAATGCGATGTATTGAACTACCATAAGAATTCATGAAACTCTATGACATGCGAAATGCTGGAATCAGTTGATTCCTCCAAAGCAGATTAAATCCAGCATCTGCTCGCTTAGTCACAATCATGGAAGAGATGTCAAGCATTTTCCTATTATTTTCCACAAATGTCGCAAAGCCTGTTGACGTTGACCCCTTGTTGTCGGAGACGTCTGAGGATGGGAAAGACTTGGTGAGCAACCCGCAGCCAAAATGCTAGATCTTATGCAGAGCCTGGAGGTCCCAAGTTTCTGCCAGTCTCCGTGTCTATGATTGAAGTTTCTTCCAAACCTGATCGTGAATATCTTTAAAGGCCACCGACCGATTCTTACCAACTAGAACTTCGTCTAAATGTTTAGGATGTCCCAGATACCTATTTCGAGCATTGGGTCAGGCTCATTTCTAAACATGATTCGAAATTTTTCAAAGTTAATCAAATGTCCTGAAGCCACCACACACATGGTGAAACTCCTCTTCAGCGTGCAAAAAGTATAAACGGTGGCCTGAAAGAAAAACACCAAGTCTTCGGTTAAAGGTAAGTGAGACTGTCGATGAGCCTTCTAACAGACTTGAAAACCATCAAGCACTCCCCTTAGAGCCGTATTCTTTATCATTACAGCTAATCCTTCGACACATAGGATTAAGATGAAGAGGGGAATTGTGCTTCCTTGACAGAGACTGCTACGCGCAGAATATCTCCAAATTCTTCATTGTTAAGAACCACTTCATATGGTGATGAGATCATCCCAACGGTCCAAGTCACAATCCCAAAGCGTCGAGAAGTGGAGATCATTAAGTGGAGATCAACGGAAAGCTCACTAGACTCAAAGAACCTTGGAGCAAAAGCATGCATTTCAGAGGATGACTGTCGAAGATAGAAGCCAGGACATCTGATATGAGCCGGAACGCCTATTGAGATGACTGGGACAATCTATCAACTTTGAATTCAAAACAACGAACAATCCTAGGAATCGGACGGTAAACAGACTTTAACCCATTAGATATGAAGGAGCCAGGAACTTGAAGTATCAGGGGTAGAAGGTGCCACGAAGTAGAGGTGGATACTCTAAATCGATAAACCATAATCCCTCGATCAAGCAGCAACTCGCAAGATCAAAACGGACCAAAAGACTAAAACTAGTCGAAACTTTTCTTTCATTATCATTATCCTGGGTGTCTTTCAATATGATGGTTGCATCTAGGGGTGGCAATTTTATCCAAATCCGTGGATATCCATTTGACCCAACCATGGATATCGAATTTAAAATTCTATCCGATTTAAATGGATGGATACAAATCCAAATCCATCTAAATGGGATTGGATCGAATTATAATCCGTTTGAAATGGATTATCCGCGGGTGTCAAATATTACAAGTGAAAGTGGACGAAGTGGGAAACTTCTAACCTTTCAATGTTTAGTTAGGCTATCCTCTTTCCGATTCAACATGTAAATTTTTATTTCGGAACGTATAAATACTTTTGAGGTCTAAATTAGGAATTATGAGAGCTCTTGGATTGATTATTTATATTATTTAGTTGTATAACTAGTTATTTGACACTTTAACTAGTAATTGTTACATATAACTAGTTATAATATCAATTTATAACTAGTTCACATATATATATATATATAGTTAGTTTTAGTTTTGTAGATCTTAATTTGATCGTTGATAATCGGCGACGAAGGTTGGGATCGATACATGATCGTTGGGAGCTCGTCGAAGTTTTGTCGGTAATTAGCCGGCAAAGCAGTTGAGAAGCTACGTTTTAGAGTTTGTGCGTTTGGCGAGGGCAATTACGCCATTTATAATAGTTATGAAATTTTTTTTTTAAAGTTCATAGGGCGACAAATAATACTCTTTTTAAATTAGAGTGTTGAATCAAGTTTTTATAATATGGATAATCCAAATCCGATCCAAATCCAACCCATATCCGACTATTTTTAATTCATAAATTCATATCCGTATCCAATACATCCATATCCGATCCGATCCATATGGATCAGATTTAAATTAGGATCCAAACTATATGGTTCGGATCGGATATGGACGAAAATATCTGCGGATTAATAATTGCCACCCCTAGTTGCATCCTCTTTATATAGGAGAGGGAGGCCACGAAATCCTGTTACAAAGATGGGATTTCTCTTCATCTAACATAGAAGGAGATATTTCCTTAAGATACTACTAAAAATGGAAAATAAACAACTATTATCCTCCAATCTAAAAACTAAGCAAGAAGGATACAGAATGAGACTTCTTGGACTCCAAGATGGTTGGGGCCACTCCGTGGGCTCGTAGTCGGGCCTATGTGACGCTTTTGAGTTGCCGATTGGTAGTCTGACTTGAACCATGCCTTAGTGACATCCCATGGGAGTTATAGAATGTGTGATCTTCATATGGTGCGAGAAAATATGGACCAGGGTCGAAAGGGTGTGAGAGGCCTCGTTTCGGTGGCACCGACATCATCGTAACGAGTCCATTTGTGGGCTTCGTTCCCAAACTCGTTTCTCCTTACTTCCATCGGCCTTGTTGGTCTTCAAATAGCCCATTAAGAACCTAGTCCAACGATGGTGTGGGAAAAGTCTTCTCGTTTGGGCCAAAGTGCGATTTGGTGCAATCCTCTGAAATCGGTGTTCCCGATTTTGAGCAACTTCACACCTTCGAATCCAATTGTGCTCTGGCTGCTTCCAACATTGGTTAGGAACTGCTGAGATGAACTCATCAGGATTCCTCTCATGGATTAATGAAGATAAATTCATACTAAAAATGGCGATCCAGCGAGTGGCACTAATTTCGGCGAGCATCATCGATGCCGACATCAACTTCGAGTCAGCGTAAAAAATCAAAATTCTTCAAGAACACAAGAAGGACCATACTTTTCACGACCTATCTTCATAGAATAGCTGTATTATGATGAAAATAGACCCTTCACCATGTTTTAGAGAAATCGAAGCTGAATAAAAACTGATGGTGCAAAATGCTTGAAATTGGACCCACTGATTTCACGGAATTTTGACGAATTGAGGCACAGCCCAGAATCATTATGGAGATAGGCAAGACTATCCAAGTTTTCTAGAGAATCCAGATCAACAATCAGAATTGAGGCCACCAAGTGGACTTGCTACGGTGATGCAGGTGCCATCGAAACGAGGCCTCTTACATCCGTTCAAGCATGGGCCTATTTTTATCGACCTAGAAACTCACCATATGTTCATGGTGTTTACTTGAGTTTATTCATGGCCCGAGCTAAGGCCAACTACCTACCATCAAGCCTACAACCCACTAAGCCCACTTTTGGAGCTTAAGTAGCCCTTATCTTTTATTCGTGTTTTAGTAATTTATTTCAGACTTTGTATTCATACTTAGTAGCTTTAATTAAGTCTCAAGAAGACCTCCTAAAGAGATCCTTGGTCGATTTTAGTCTTTGGAGCCGGGAGCAAGGGTTGACTTAGTCAAAACTTGTTCCTTAAGTAAGGAGGATTCCTTTCCTTGCAAGGTAAGGAACTCCTTCTCCTATCTTTTCTTGGAATTCATCTTGTTCGAAGCACGTCGTTTCTAGGATAGTAGATTCAGGTATATCGTAGTCGGGCTATCATCCCTCTTCGTGACACCATTCATTTTTTAGACTTGGACCTCCCTTCAACTCGAGTTGATTCGTCGGCTAAGTAACTTTCCACCTGGTTGTTTGATTTTTATTCGTTGTTTTTTAAATTGAAATTTATAGATTGTCCCATTTGTCTCAATAGGTGTTTTGGCTCATATCATATCAAACTGAACTAGCACACATAATCATCCATGTAATCCATTATTCTGCAAAACTAAGGCGACGCATAACGGCTTCCGAATTCTTCCACTCAACTTGGTCGTACGCTTTAGAGTTGTCCATCTTGAGAGACATATCTCCAATCTTAGCATTTGGATTGATATTTATTTTTGATATATCAATGATTGAGCTTCCTTGAATAAACGGAGGTTATTCCTCGCTGATAATATCGGGCATGAGGCCTCAAAGTCGGTTGGCCATCCCTTTAGCATGAATCTTGTAGCAAACTTTTCAAAGATAGATAGGGTGCAAGTCCTGCATTGAGTCTGGTTTCTCGACCTTCGGGAGTAGGAAGAGTTTAGTGGCTTGTATGGCATCTGAAATGTTGCCACTAGTAAGCCATGTCTTGCAATCTTGAATAATGTTCGACCCCACAATGTCTCAAAAATCCTGGTAGAAAGCTGGATTAAAACCATCTGAACCTGGAGAAAACAATTACTTGAATTCCTGATTGGCGAAGGGGGCCAAGATTTATTATTCCGGTGGTGAAAGCACACTGATGACGGCACTGATTAATCGGTTACCCATGTCACTAGCCGTCTCCATCCAGTCCCCATTATCACTCCGTAATCCCTTAAGCTTTCGACGTTTGTGCCTGTCATTTGCAACTGAATGAAAGAACGGGTGTTGAGATCACCAAAAAGGTAACCTCAACTTTTGAGAGATCCATATACTCAGTACAACATTTATCCATGAGAGCCAAGTTACTCGTAGAAGGCTTCTCCCCTAAAGAAGCAAATGCTTCCCGTTTAGCCTTAATTGTACTGTGGAATTTGGGTCTAGCATTCTTAGCCCATGAAAGAATGGCTTCAACGCAGTATGCAAGTTTAGTGTCGATGGGACTGCCTGTGTGATTATCCCATGCATGTTGGGCTATCTGTCCAAGACCCTCCTTGTGCCAATAATTTTCAAAGCAAAACTGGTCTTGAGTCAGAGTTCGACTTCCTAGATAGAAGACAAGTACTATTGGGGAGTGATCCGATTGGGGTGCAACTCATTGTAGAGTTTAACATCCAGAAAGAGACCCATGAAACCGTCGTTGACTAGTGCACAATAGTGACTTTCTTCCACAGCTGTCGGCTCACCTCCAGACCGTGACTAGGTAAAAGGATAACCGGTTAGGGTAAATCCATAAGAGCGTTGTTCGTAAGTGTTGCCCGGAAACCAGCGAGAAGAATAGGAGGATGCAAATGAAGCCCACTCTCGTTGAAGTGATTGTTGAAATCACCAATACAACACCAGGGATTTAAGCTTGACACGAAAATGGACCTCAATAGGGCCCATGAAGCTTGACGACGGGCTCGCGCTGGAAATTTGTAGAAACCTGTTACATGAAATCGACGATCGCCATCATTGACGATCATTGTAATAAAATTGCAGTTTAGCTTACAAGATTACATAAATGTGTATCCCGTCAAAGAATTGTGATGCCGCCACTATGACCGGCCGCATCAATAACAAAACAGCCATCAAATCCCAAAAGGACTCGATTAGGCATGTTCCCATACGATCCATTTTCATGAGAGTCTCGATTAGGACCAAAATATCAGGGCGGCCATGGTGAACTACATCTTTCACCATGTAAGTGGATGGGGGTCGTCCCAAACTATGGCAATACCAAGAGAGTATCTACATGTTGCAAGAGAAGTGCTCATACGAGCGGATACTAAACGCTCATGCGAGAATGCGATTCGTCATTTGAGCGGCTAGGGTTTGAATCTCATGTACGTTGAGCTTTTCGTTTAATGGTATAATCTTTTTATGAGTAATGGTATAATATTATAACGTCTTTAATTAATTATAAAAATATTAAAATTTATTTTTTTCTTTACTTGGTACAAGAAATAGTTTGCGCTATACTGCAAGAAAAATGGTTATAATGTGAAAAATATGAAAATGAACTCAACTAAATGATAAAGAAATACATATACAAAGCCCAATAATATATGTAAGCACGACAAATCAAATATCGACATCCTTGACTTGCTATACTTCGATAGGAAATATATAATTTTGAGATAGAGTGGTAAAACTAACCAAATTTGGATTTAGTGAGTAGTGAGAGTCTATTTATTAGGAACTATTGCATATTGTAAATTGGAGAGAAAATAAATGTACAAAGCCACAAAAAGTCTAGATTTATGAAGCACACATAAACCTTAAATTTTTTATTACACATAAGCCTTCAATAAGATTGGTTGGAGGGAATCTTCCACTTGTGGCCTTTGTCAATTTCCGAGTGCTATTCTTTTGTAAGCCTTATGCTATTCCTCCTCAGCACCTCCAGCCTTCCGTTAGATTTCAGTTATCGTCGTGTAGGAACAAAAACCGGCTGAATAACGAACTTGCAAAATGAATCTCTTTATCATCAAGAGATTCGTTGTTCCTGACTCTGCTTCATCTTAATTGTTATTTGAACAAGTAAAAGCTATGAGCAGTCGCCTCTTCTGGAAGGCTCTGGTGGAGATAATATTCCTACAGTCAGATCTTAAGCATGGATCTCAGCCGTCCGTTTGAATCAATACAACAGTTTAATGAGAAAAGCATATGCTATAGTATTCTCCTAACGGCTTTTAATGCTTCTAATGTTAAACGATTTACCCATGCAAAATAAGATAAGAAATACCTTATGAAATATTTTTTACGTACATAGCAATATATTATTTGAATGGAATACCTTCTAAATGTATTCATTGTATTCTTTTAATTTTTAAGCATAAAAGATAAATAAGTATACACATAATAATTTTTTTTCGAGGAATTAGCGTCTCATTCGAAAAGAAACAGACCCACCGGCACAACCCTTGGGGAATGAGGTCGAACTTGGTTAAATTAGACACCAGCTGCGATTTTTTTTAGAATTTTAAGCGCACTTAAATATTATTATTACCCACCGTCACAACCCTTGGGAAAGACACCAATAATATCATAGTTCAGCCAATGGGACAAGCCTTAATTAAGCGAATTAAAAATGTGTAAACCATACATATAGGAATGACCGAAATTGGCCAAATGGTCCGCCGCATGACTAGCTTCACGGTAAATATGGGAGATATCAACCTCACATTGACGTTTGTAGATCGTTTGAAACTTTAGGAAAAGAATAGTATGCTGGTGATCAAGAGAGGACGGCTGAGAAAGAACAGAAAGGGCGGCCTTGGAGTCCAATTGAACACAAAGACGATGAATTCCAAGAAGCCATGCCAGCTCTAAACAGTTAACAAGGCATGTCATCTCTGCTCGAGTAATGGAACAATTACCAACATTAATCATAAAGGCCTTGACAAACGAACAACGGCGTTAACTCCTGTGCTTGAGTGGAGTGACTCGTCAGTGATAAGAGTATACCAACCCTCATTACCCGGCCACCATTCAATCAGTTGGACTTGCCGAGCCGTACTCGAAACTTCTCGACCTTTATGGTTTGGCTTTGGAATCCGTGAGAATACGATAATCTATTAGAGGAAAAACAATAGCCGATCAGAGTATTGCCATACGTATGTAGGTGGAGGAAAGAATAGATGAATGTGGGCCGGTATCAGGTGTATACAGGGCAGATATCCAAAATACCACCATCGCCCGTAAACTGGTGTTCACGGGTAAGAAGGTCTTCGATAACCGTCAACCAACTAAGTTGACCAATTTTTCCCCACATGAAATGGACTTTTTTCCGGGCAGTTATCAGGAATTCGGTTCCTAAATCTCACGCCTAATCAATACGGTGTAGGAAGGGAGATCCAAACCAAATCTCTCCTTATCTTCAAAAGTAACTAGCCCAAACCAACCACCAGTTCAATATAAAGGCCCAAGCTTACCTCATCACAACAACTCTGAATGCTCAAAGCTCGTAGCCGAGTCCACCTCTAAACTTACATCTTGTTAAAATAGTATCATGTGAAAATACTATAAGCTCTATCTTGCTTTAAAACAAAGCTCATTAACACTAAAATCATCGATCACCTTCAACTCTTTTTAAAACTAAACCAGCCCCAAAGGTAGCAATAGATCCTTCTTAAAATGAACTCATTTAACTAAGGGTGCTGCAAGATTTATCCTATTAATCGCTCTAAAGAAGAGTTTTGATTCAGAAGACTCTTAGAGTCTCATCCTCTGTTTCTCATTACTTTCAACAATGTTCCTGGAGCTACCTTTTGCGCAACTTAGAGGCTCAGGATCAAAGATCCAAGGAACTTTATCTTCGGTTCCTCGAACCTTTTCCTTTACCTACATGGAGCTAGTGGGAGAGCGGTCATTCAAATCCTGTCAAACCTTTTTCTTCGAAACATTTCCCCTTTTTTTCAAAGCCTTGTTCTTGAAAACCATATTTGAAAGACAGACTCACCAACCAAAGAACTCACGGAGACTCTCAAATACCATTCCTTATGGAAAGTCTAGTAACGTTACCGGATTGGAATACCTTCCCTCCTTTAAGGTTTGTGACGCCTCGGAGGAGCATGTAGCACAGCTATAAAAGACAGGAGATAGGAGATGAAACTCCAGTCCAAAAATACATCAAAAAAAATATCAATCTGACATAAAAAAACCAACCAGCTCTCTCCCCACCATCAACTCCAGTATATGTGACAAAACCACATAAATACATATACTAAGACAATAGCATAATAGGATCTGATATGCTAGTAATACGTGCTAAACACAACCTAATTACCGAAATAACTTGGATTAAATTCCTTGGGGTTTCAAAGATGTGTTTACTCAAGGTAATATAAAGTACTATCGATTTAACCGATTTTGTGGTGTAAGTTCCACGATTATCAAAATACCAATGAACAATAAAATCAAAGAAATTAAAAGCAAAAGTTTGTAAGACTGCACGATTATAAGGTTTAACCAATCAAAATGAAGCTGCTCAGTTTCGAATCCCCCTATTCAATCCATACAAAAAAAACACTATCTGACTTGTTCAACTTATTCAAAACAGGATAAACACAATTCACCATCACAATTCTTCTCTACTTAGCTCACGCCCTTCGCGACCTCTAACCTACTACCAATCTAGAGTCTTACTCCGCTCTCTCAAGTCAAGATATGAAACCTGTACACATTTTATCGATCTAAGATTCCACTCACGGCGAACTACTAACCTTGTTGATTAATTTTGATGTTTTAAGATAAACAAGATTTTTTCAAGTTGATTTCAATCTAAGGATATTCTATTCAAGTTGACCAAGAAAGAATAAGACCGTAAACGAAATTAATCATAAACTGAAATACATCCAAATCGCATAAATTGTAAAATAATCATTCGTTCATTTAGCATCACCTAGGGTTCATGTAATCTAAGTAGAAAGGAGTTTAACTACTCATAGCCATCTAAAAAAAAATCTACAAAAGAAACCTTTAAAACTAAGTTTACAAGAAATATAAAAAACCTAATTCTGCCAATCTCTATTGAAGAACTTGACTCGCCAATCTTGATACGTTGTCACTAATTGGAGCTCCTTGAAGTCGATGCCTTCTTGTTGCACAATAGTCTCTGAACTCTCACTCAATTTTTTTCCAAAAAGGCGTGTCCTTCAAACAGAATGACGACTAGTCTTTATATAGGAATTGGAATCCATGTAGAGTGTGGAAGTCATAATTCCCAACAAAGCCGTCTTAATATGCGCGACACATTATGACGGTCTTCAACGCGGCACATTATGACGGTCTTTAGTGCCGCATATTATCACGGTCTTCAGCGCATATTAGACCTAAGACTCAGAACTTGGCCTTCTCGTCGGTGTAATATGTGTTGTAGGTGGGTCTAATGTGCGATACACATTATGACCATCTTAGGCGCATATTACACCCATCTTCAACACTTGGTTGTTCTTGATTCCTTGATGCATCCAGATCATCTATGCATATTGTTTTGCTCCTAATAATGTCCCGATGTCATCAAGTACTTTAAATATACAAAAAACACTCCAAAATGATATCAAATGGACGCCAAACGGGTCTGAGACAATAAAACGAGATATAAGATTAAAATGGAAGAATTCAACCCAAGGCTATGCAAAAATGCATGAAATGTTGCTTAAATGAGGGCGATGAATGCGGTAAATAAACCGTCATCAAATAACCCCACACTTAAGCTCTTCTTGACCTCAAGTAAAAAGTTGATAGCAACCATGAAAAACACCTACAACTGATTAAAAAAAAATGTTGGCATAATCCTTGCGAATATATATTCCTTAATGTTCTCCTAAAATTCTAAATATGCAAGCAAACCTTTAACATAAATCCGATCTAGGAAATAGACGCCTCACAAGAAGTTCTCTAACTTGCCCCACATCATCATGCATGCTATGCGACTTAAAGATGAAGCCGATAAATACTCACTCATAGTGTTGAGGGACGATGTTTGTGTGCTCATTCATCAACTCTGAGGGATGCTTCCAACACTTACACATCAACCTAATCTTACTCACCACATCAAAGCACTTCAAACACTAGTCCAAAGGTCTTTTGTTCAGGGTTGTAAAGTAGTCAAAAAAGAAAAGAGAAGTGAAATGATTTTGGTGGTAGGTGTATAAAGTGGCGGACAACTCGGTCTACTCTAAACATGGAGGTAAAGCTTCTCAAACCGTAGCCACTATGCAAGAATTCAATTTCTATCAAGAGCATTATACTAGCTCATCTTTCCCTTAAACAAACTATAACTTCGAGCTTTTCTGCTTGTTATTCTACTTATTTAATATAAAAAATTTATTTATTTACGTTTTTTGCTTCTTTGTTTCATTCCTGAGACTATTGGGTTTTTCGATCTACCACCTTCCTTTTTCAAATTCTATATTTTTTTCTTTTCTCTAAATAAGAAAAACTATACACAAATTACTACTAATAAGGGAGACTCGATAATCCTAAAATGATACAACTTAGCAACTTTCTATTCTCTTAAACTCGATCAAGTTACTTGCCATCTATGTACACATGATCAAAAGAAGGCTTGAAATAAAGGGGATATGATATTGTGGGGGGATGAAAAAGCTTTTTGGCTAATATTTTCTATAATCCTACGTGGAGATAGGGACTTGATGGGTTTTTTTTGTGATTCAGTGGGCTTTATCTAGGTGTCTCTATCATTTTGAGTGCTTTAGTGCCAAGTGAATTTAGTTTGGTATCATGCAAGTGCCAGATTAACAACCAAATAGTGAAGACCACTCAAAGTAATTTAAAGAACAAGTCCACAAATGATGAAGACTTTCCTATACTATGGATTTTAGGCCTTGCTGGGCTGCAAGATGGTAATTCGATAACTTGCATGCCCGGTAATCCTCAAGAGTCAGTGCTACTATGAAAAAATCAAAGTAACTCTAACGAATGAATCATTAGACTTTGATCATTGGCCTACACTCCTATCAAATCTAGGTTCACAAGGCAAGTTAGCAATTCAAGTGCACAAATCACAGGAAAGTTTCCTAATCTTTAGTTTAGGACTCATATGCAAAGATAACGACCCAACAGGACTAGAAAACAAGAAACCTATGCAAACGCACCCCACACATAATTTGGACAGTTTCCTCACTGAAAGAAATGGAAAGGTAGCATAGGAATACCTGGAAGCAGTGAGAAACCAGAGAGGCAAGAGGCATGATCCATGAAGCTCGAACTCCTGAAAATGAATGAAACACATAAATCGAAAATAAAAGTAAAAAGGAACTAGGACAAGTGTCCAAGTCTCACACATAATTAGATGAATTTCAAATCCGAAAACAAATGAAAGAAAAAGTCCTAAGAGAATCGAGTAAAACTGATCACATGTCTGCTAGTTGACTATCGATGTATCCATGATACGGACACTTGGCTAATAGTTCTTGAAATCTATTCCACGAGTTATAAAAGGCTTTCTGCATCTCTTTGATAGATCCTAAAGATGGATTCTCTAACAACTGCAGTCTTTGATGGTGGGTAGTATTCTTCCACTAATGCTTGGCAAGAGCATCCCAAGTTGTACATATGCCTCGCGGCTTGTTAATAACCCATCTCCTTGATGGCATACCTGAGGGACCACTTGAAGAGCTTGCAGATGGTGGAGGTGAAAGAGTTGATGTGTAAATGTGGTCCAATTATGAGTCCGACTCCGAGGTGCTTGTTGAATGCCCACTGTTTGAAGAATTTGCTTCACTTCCCCAAAGGCGTAGAAGTGATTCGGAAAAATCTCCATCTTCTTCCAAGTTGGATTCTTGTAATGATTTAGAGTGACTCATTACTGGTGATATGCAATCTAAGCACTGTTTGAAGAATCTACTTCACTTCCCCAAAGGCGTAGAAGTGATTCGGCAAAATCTCCATCTTCTTCAGAGTTGGATTCTTGTAATGATTTAGAGTGACTCATTATTGGTGAAATGCAAAGTAAGCACAACTACAAAAAGATAAACAAAAGAAACCATGAAACGAAAACTTTAAAACGGAGGCGAATGATTAACACTAATCGACTCGTTTCAAACCCAACAAAGATTCCCTAGCAACGACGCCAAAATTTGACAATGTTTGAATTGCATTTCATCAGAGTTGTGAAAAGTATCATCATCATCATCACATGGGAAATCCAATCATAGGATACCACATCATCCAATTATAGTTCCACACTAGACAAGGCAGTAATAGAATATAAATTCTTGCTTCTAAGACTAGCTGACATCTTTGATTATGACTTGAGGTGACTCCGATTTTGCCAAGAATCCACGAGTTCTAATCATGCATCGTTTGGAGCTCCAACGATTGAGTTATGCTCCAATTACTCATTCGTATATCAAAGTTGAAACTTACATCGATAGAATCTTCCTTTTACTGCCTAGCTTGACAAAAAGCAGAACTAGTCCCTAGAATTACTAATAACATATCAGTCACTGGACATCCAGAACTTACAGATCAAATCCCAAACTTACAGAAATCCGAAAAGGGTCACTTATCTTTCTAGGCTTAATTGTTGAATCGCCCCGCTCCTCAAACATAGCAGGAATGTCTCTAGACTCCTCCCACATTGTGTGATCGTCACCCTTCTTCTCTGGCGAAGCAACCCACCACCGGTGACCTTGTCTACAGACTTCAACAGTGATCCCAACTTCTGGAAATTGCAACTCTGCTGCTGATTAGTCTCATCTCCTTCGTCCGACACTGTTAAGACCCCAACACCTATCCATGGATCGCCCACGACCCCGTACGATTGAACGATGATGTTAATTGAACGCTGACGTTGCGTCTGGTTCCGTCGTTGTTGTGTGAAATTGAGCAGGAAGGTCATTCTTCTTCTACCACGATTCAACATCAATACTAGGTGAGGTAGCTGATCGGATCGGAGATAGCATCACAACAGCTGTAGCTTGTCTAGAGACATCATCACAACAGTAGCACTATGGACAACATCACTGATTCACTGAAGCTCTCAACAAGTAGGTGTCTGCTAAAAAAGAGATGATGCGAAAAATATCTCGTTCCTTCCACGAATATTGAATATACATAAATTATATGACTACTTACTTGAAGAATGATCAGTCTTCAATATCCAATTGTGACTGCTTTGCTTTCATCACTCCATTTCTATCTAAAAATGTAGTATAGTTAGGTCAAACATCACGTTCCAAAAGCTAAGGGTTCAAGTTCATCACCACCAGTAGCATTCTAATTGGCTAGCGCATCACCTTCTTATTGTTGAGGATCAGCTGCATTTGCCGGTAGGGGTTGAGGGTAAGGGGTTGGGGTGGGGCTTCAAGGTTTAGGGGAGCAATATGATTAGCTGGTTCTAAAGCTTCGATCGACACTTTCTGAAATCATAAAGATTAAATCAAAACAAATTAGATATCAGGAATCGTAAACAAAAATAAAAAACTTCAATACAGATTGGAGAAGTTAGAACTCAACTTGCTTACCTTTTTCAATGATTAGTTGAACTAAACTTGCTGAGCTTGCAACATACATAAATATAAACAATAGACATTAGACAAACAGAATTCTATAGTTTAACTAACTGAAACCCATCAAACACACACTTACGGTTTCACTTTGGAATTTGCGGTACTATGATAATCTATGAGAGGAAAAACAATAGCTGATCAGAGTATTTATAGGTGTATGCAGGGGTGGGGAAGAATATGATGAAGAAATGAAGAATAAAATCTTAAGAGGCGTCGGATGGAAATTGCAGCTATAATTGATTCATTGGCTAATCTTATTGTTTCACCAATGAATGAAGAGATTTTCATCGATTTTTCCTTTGATCGATAATCAATTTCCGCGATTTTTAGGTGAATTTGAAGGTTTAAGGAATTAGGGTTGAGTTTGAGAGAAACAAGCGACCGAGGTCGGAGGAAGGTGATGGACAATTCTTTGAAATTAAAGAGAAAGAACCCCTAGGGTTCTGAAAAAAATGAATACGGGCTGGATATCTGGTGTATCTGGGGAAAATATCCAAAATACCACCACTGCCTGGAAACCGGTGATCACGGTTAACAAGATCCTCGATAATCGTTAACCAACTAAGTTGACTGCTTTTCCCCATGTGAAATGGACTGGTTCCTGACAGTTACCAAGAATTTGGTTCCTAAATGCCACACCTAATCAATATGGTTTCGGAAGGGAGATCTAAACCAAAGCTCTCCGTCTCCTGAAAGGTAACTGGCCCAAACCAACCACCAGTTCAATATAAAGGCCCAAGCCCACCTGGTCACAACAACTCTGAATGCTCAAAGCCAGTAGCCGAGTCCACCAGTAAACTTACAACTTTTTGAAATAGTATCATGTGAAAATACTATAAGCTCTATCTTGCTTCAAAACAAAGCTCATTAAAACTGAAATCGTGGATCATCTTCAACTCTTTTGAAAATTAAACCAGCCCCAAAAGTAGCAATAAATCCTTCTTAAAATGAACTCGTTTAGGAATACCATCAAACCTAGCTGAAATTGTTTAATTCCATTAAATCACTAGTTGCCGACACTAAAAAAAAGACATGAGGTTCCACCTTTCTAAAGTTAAGCCTTTAAAGTGACTAGCTATACTATAGACAATGCTCAATCTCCTCTCGACCTTCCTTTCTGTTTGACTTCATCCTCCCCTAGCTCTCCTTCCTCTTAACCCGAACATTAGAGGGTTGCGTCTTGTTCATAACTCCTCAACACCAAATTGCTCATTCCTATTCCAAATTCTTTTGGAATCTGATCACACATTGTCTCGTCTAGATGATACCGGTCTAGGAGTAATCACCATCTAGAGGAGAGACATCGCTTGACCTACCAAGCACCAGTTCAACTTTTTCAGCACCGTAAGGGAGACTTCATCCTCTAAAAACAGCTTTCGGTTTGTCAAATCCCATACTACCACGCTCTAGACATGGGAGTGCAGAGAAAAATCCTTGCTCAAACGAACTTTGAGGATTCAACTAGTCGAGCAACTGGCTCAACCTCACAACTTTCACCCTCTAGTTTACTCTACCATCCCCCATTTTGTGTTCGTTGTTGGCTCAAGTTCTGCACCGACAGGTAGAAGTACTATACACACGGTATCATCAAAACCTCCGTGAAACTCCTTGACATCATGTCTTCCATTACCTTGATGACGGTTCCGACAAGCCTAATCACTCTACTCTAGTCAGCTCATTCCCTTCTAGCACTTCTTCCTCTTAACCTGTGATAGCTCGATATTGGTAGCCTCTTTGACCCCATCTTGACTGACGTTTGACTCGGTTAGACCGGTTTTGACTCCCTTGTGTGATTGGTTGGAAGAAACCAGGGTTGTGTGTTCATTTTCTCGAACGAACCATTTAGTCTATTCGAATTGTTTTCTCAGTGTTTCATTGAGCTTATAGGTATTTGATGGATAGAGGACGACGAGACGATTTCAACGAGACCAACTGGAGCTCAAACGTAGGTCGGACGAGAGAGATATATGCGATCAAAGAATGAAGTCCTGGGCTGAAAATGAGGCCACACGGTGTGTGGAGCCCGTGTAGGTCCACATGACGTGCGAACCTTGCAAACAAGAAAGGTAGTTTTGGATGAGAGAGGAGGCATAATTTCAATAATCTATCATAAAAATTGTTCAGATACGGTTTTCCTCTCAGCTCTCTCTCAATTGGGAGCCCTACATGAGTAGCTTGAGGAGCAATTGAAGGCCTTGGAGCTAGTTTGGATTGGGTGGAGCTTGGAGTCAAGATTAAGGATAAAAGAAGCATCACCTTCAAGCCTTCTACCTAGATGTCAAGAATGGTGTTTGTAACCTCTCTTTCTCCTTTGAGTTTTGTCATGATAAACTAGATTGTGTTGTTGCTAGACTAGAGATGATGTTGTTTCAAGGATAACTATAACAAAGTGTGCCTATTGTGAGGGTTGCATTGTGGGGGTTGTAAAAATGCCATAATGGATTCTGATTTCCATGAAAACGTAGTTTGGTTTTTTTTTAAATAGCAACCTTTCCACCCGCAATTCAAACTATAACCTTGCATTACACTCAAACAACAACATGAGTAATATCGATGTGGAGAGGAAAGACAAACAAAAGCAAACTAAAACTATGCACAAGCAAACAAAAGGAAGAAAAAGGGTAAGCAAGGTGAATGACTAGATCGGCAATCACTAGGCTTGTCAACGAATCGACGAAGTTCCCCGCCAACGACGCCAATTTGGTCGACAATAAATGAAGACTAATTGAATCCTGAGAAGCATTGGGGTCGTTTTGCACTCGAGGTCGGATAACACTCGATTGGTCGTGTTCATCTTCTTCATTTAAGAGACATTCCATGCATATTTGTATAGTTTTGAATAGAAGTTTAGGATGTTTCAAACATTTCTAACTTTGATCTTGGTTTAGTATCTCGGACCCGTTTGGGCTCCATTTAATTTTTGGTCGTAGTGTTTTTGATTGATTTCAAAGCATCGGGGCATTATTCAAAGCTGTATGATGTGCGAGAAAGAGTTCGGGCGTTGAACCAAAAGTGCGCTGTATGTAAACCAAAAGTGTGTCGCACTTTTGGTTCACTTACAGCACACTTTTGGTCAGAATCGAATTCAAGATCTTTGGAAATAGGACCAAAAGTGCACTATAGATACGACCAAAAGTGCGGCCCCTTATTGCGCACTTTCAGTCGTCCGATTGATTTAAGGAATCGTCTCTATAAAAACCCAATTCTTCCCCAGAACTAGATAGACTTTCCTGGACAAAACTGAGAGCGATAGTGAGAGATATGAGAGTGACTTAAAGGCAACTTCCCAGAGCTCGGAATCAGCGAAGTAATCAAGACAGCCAATGAAGTTCTCAGGAAGATCGGTAAAATTAGGGTTTGCATAATTCTTTATGGAAACCTAGAATCAATGATTTTGATTTTTCCATCAAGATTATGAGAAGCTAAACTTCTCTTGCTTAGATTAGGTGAATCCTAGGTTAATTCTTATAAACGAATGATTTGACGACTTTTATCGATTTATGCGAGTTGGATAGATTTCAGTATATGTAGATTTTGTTTTCGATTTGTTCTTGTTTGATCAACTTGAATGAATCTTTGTTAGATTTTTATTAGACTCGTGAGAGCTTTCATATCTAGAACGCCAAAATCAAACAACTAGGTTAGACGTTAACCGTCATCCGAGAGTAAATGAACTAGTCTGTCATATCAGCAATTCTTAATTGATTAATTGCCTAGCGGGTTTCAGATTGTTGTCTCGAGAGAGTGGACTGGGGTACTAGATTGGTAGCAAATTATTGATTCCGAAAGGGCATGATTTGATTTGAGAAGAATTGCGACATTTTATTAGATATATCTTGTTCTTTTAAATTGTGTATAGCTCATATCGGATTGTCTAAAACCATATTCGTGCAGTCTTGTAAACTTGCTTTCAAAGCAATTTTTCATTTTTCATTTTGATTGTTCGATTGGTTCTCGTGGCATGTAGACGTACACTTCTTGTTACTTCCATCGATACTTTTCACAACTTTGAGTAAGATACTTAAAGAAAACCTAGGGAGATTGGACTCCGATTATAATTTTTTCTTTCACAGTTATTTTTTAGGGTGTTTATTTTTTTCTTTGCATAGGTGAGAAATCATTGCATGTCACCGGTAGTGAGACGGTCCAAATCAGGTCAAAACTCTCATGAGGACTCGCGCTCATCAATACAAGAAGGAGAGATTTCTGAATCTCTTCAAGGTTTATTTGGAAATGAAGGAAGATCTCGGTACTCAGATTCTTCAGAATGAGATTCAGATCAGAGTTACACTTCTAGGCTTACTGAACTAATGGCGGCCCGAACTCTTGTCGACTACCCAAACCCTAGTGATGCAAATTCCACATCAAGTGTGGTGCCACCTAATCAAGATGATGCGAACTATGAGATCAAGGAGAATATCATCTCCTTAATTCAGGAGAATTTGAAGTTCAAGGGGAGGACTAACGAGAATCCTTGTGCTCATCTAGTGGACTTCTATGCTTACTACGAAACTGTCAAATAGTGAGGTTTTTCTGACAAAGCAATGAAGCTCAAACTATTCAAGTGGTCTCTTAGAGGAGAAGCGAGAAGGTGGTTGAGCAGTCAACCTGGTGGCATGTTTATAACTTGGGATGCTCTTGGTTTCACGGTCTATTTTGAGACGCCTAAAAAGCATTCATCAAGGTCCCTTCGATTGACTTTACTCAACTTAGATTTCATGGTCTTGTTTCTCAAATAAGGGAGATAAACTATCACAGAGAAACTAAAAACTACCTAAACTAACTAGACGAGAAAAAGAAAAGCAATGGTCAACAATTAAATTGAGATGTTGCTAGGTTTTGAGACAAGTGGATGCTCAAATACCAATCACAAGAAGCGTTGGACACAATGGAAACCGACTATGACAGTGATCCTCCTCCAGGCATTCATAGGCATCTAAGACAAGGTCTTGCAATGGATTACCACTACCAATTCACAAGTGATCAAGGCAATTGGTAGTGAACACAAGGTGTTCGACATTATGCCTAGGTGCTTAGAAAGACTTAATGACACCACAAACACCAAGCAAGGGGTGCTAGTCACCTTATGACATCCCCAAATATCCCAATCACTAAAGTTATCATTACCTAAGTGATTACTGGAATGCGCTCTAAGTGTTCGATGAAACTTCACTAAGGGAATCCTCACACTAAAAGTTGAATTGGGGTGTGGCTTGGTCCACACACACCTTACTTTAATCTTAGATTAACAACTAACACAATCCTAAGCAAAGTCATGCGAGACAGAGTCTTGATTTTACCTAATTCAAGCCATATCACAAAATAGGTTAAACACAATAATCCAAGCACATCATAATCATAATCAACATTCAAGTGTGTCTAACCCCTCATTATTAGAGGATCATCCTTGCAACAACATAGTTTAGCTTATCATGGACAAACTCAAACGAGGTTACAAACTCCATTCTTGAGATCTAGGTATAAGGCTTGAATGTAATGCTTCCTTGATCCTCAATCTTGACTCCAAGATCCACTCACTCAAAGCTAGCTCCAAGGCCTTCAATTGCTCCTTGGTCTACTCATCTAGGGCTCCTAATTGAGAGAGAGTTGAGAGGGAAATCATATATGAACAATTGTTATGACAGTTTACTTGAAATATGCCTCCTCTCTCCTCCAAAAATTCCTTAAATACTCCTATTTACAAGGTCCACATGTCGTATGGACCAACACAGGCTGCACACGTCGTGTGGCCTCATTCCCAACCCGAGACCGCATTCTTCAATTGTAGATATCTCCCTCATTCGACCTTTATTTGACCTCCGGTTGATCTTATTGGAACTTTCTCGTCGTCCTCTATCCATCAAATACCTGAAAGCTCAATGAAATACTAAGAAAACAAGTCGCACAGACTGAAATGGTCCGTTCAAGAAAACGTAACACAAAACTCTTGTTTCTACCAACCAATCACACAAGGGAGTCAAAACCGGTCAAACCAAGTCAAAAGTCAATCAAGATGGGATCAAATGGTTACCAATAATCGAGAAAATCTACAAATCACAGTCAAAGAGAATTCAACACATGGTGAAAGGAAAAACATTGCCTAGCATTTCAAGCCTACTTCACGATGCCGAGGTTACTAGTGAATCATTAAACCCCTCAATTATGTACAAGAAACTAGATCCCTTAAAAAGTGTGAACCAAACTCAAACATATAGAGATTATGACTTGAGACCTAAACAAGCAAATGTATAAAGGTTTCTCTAATGTAGTTTTGTCGTGTCGTACTAGTGGAAGAAACAGACAGACACACGATCCTGGCCGGGTATCTTTCCTGTCATGAGGAAGGGGATGCCTAATCATAACACAAACATCACTATCACCAAGTATACTAGCATCCCCCACTTCTTTCATTATACTTTGCTTTCTCTTGTATTTGGTTTTCAACTAGCTTTTCTTCCTCTTTTTTTTTCTTTTTGAATGGCTGCTTTTTCCAAATGAGGAGGTTGTGATTGTAATCAGGCTTGGATCAGGATCATACCAGGCAATAGTACCCCAATCCATGCCTCAAAGGGTTGATAAGAAGAGCCTGATGTGGCTAGCAAACGGGTGGGAGATCAAAACCTGCCTTGCGTGTTTGAATCGCAACCTTCTCCACTATCATTTTTGGGTATATTGGCCTCTTTTAGCACCTCATTGGGATCCATCCCATCCATTTTGACTTCATAATACAATAAATAAGTTTGAAAATGACAATCAATCATACACATAAAAAGGTAAGGGTGTGAACCCATAACCGCCATATGTGCGAGTTCGAAGCAAACTAATTTCAAGAAAATGGGAGGTAGTCCACAAATGATCTACTGAAAACCTATTCATCCTCAAGCAGTATGAACAGACTTGGTATGCATTCACTAAAAACCACATATTCACATTTGACAGGGAGTCTCAAAAGTGAGAACAAGTCATAAAAACGCAAACGAGATATGCAACAAAGGTTCCCATTCCTGACAAAGTACAAACACAATCCCCTCCCACACTTGCACAACACATTGTCCTCCATGTGAAAAGAGATAAGGGGAAGAGGGTACCAAATGGGTGTGAGGATCGATGAGAAGATGAAGGATAGGAATCGAGAACCTGGATCATCACGAAAGCCAAAGCAAAAAACAAAAGAAACTCACAAACAAACACAAATAATGGCCAAGTCAAGAGAAGAGAAGAAATTCTAAGGCTACCGTGGAATTGTCTCAACAAGAATCCAATCTACATAGGCAAGAGTATTATAGAATGTGCACAAGTAGAAATGGAAGAGGCTAAATGCAAAAGATAGGCAAAACCAATAAAGAAGATAATTAGTTATTCTCTAGCAAGATTGCCTAAACAAGAGCATACTATAATCCACAAATGAGTGACACAAGGGTGACCAAAAGCTATGGACCCATCTTAACTCATTTAGCATGAATTGCCATAAAGTAATCATCACAAAGGGGTACCAACTCCAATAAACAATAATGAGCATAAAGAGTGTATGCAAAGAATCAAGTGAACAACGTATGGATTATTCAGGTGTAATCAATTTGAGAGCTCAATAGACTAGTAGTATGCATCATTCTTCTTTGAATCATTAACCAAAAAATGAGCATATATGGACAATCAAAAGTAGTGGCATCATCATAATCGAAACAAGAAGTAATGAGCATAGTCCCAATCATCAATTCTACAATTGGAAGCTTCTAGAGTACCTAGCACAACCCGAGGCACAACATTAACATTCAAGCCACAAAGATGAAATTCCAAGTTTTCATCCCAAGAATTCAACAATCCATATAATTCTTGTTCAATCAACATCACATTGGCAAAGCTACACATTCAATTAGGCACATCCATTCTAAACTAGCATTTGCAATGTTCAAATTAGCACAAAACCATCAATTTGACCAAATTTTATCACAATTTAAACTTTCCAAACACTCCTTCAAATGAAACCGAGCAAACTGAGCACAAACTATATAGATTCAGGTCATACCATGATCATTAAATAAGAAGTGAATCATACAAGATTTCCAACGCCGCTGACCTTGTGTTAATCGGACAACCGAGCAAGAAGTTTGAAATAAGTTCGGTTTGTCTCGGTCCAAACCGATTTGCACAAAAGTCAACTGACGGTCAACAAATGACTAACGGTCAATTAACGGTCAAAGTTAACGGTTAATGTCTTCTTTGGGCAAAAATCAAATCGGTTGGTCCGAAAAATCTGTCACACAGCTTCCACACACGGTTCCATCACTATGACGAGAGCATTAATATGCGGCAAGAGAGGCCCCATAATGTTTGATCAATCTCACATACAAGTACTGTGATGCCACACACTATTCGATCAATTTGATGGGCACGGCGTGCCTACGGCGCATGCTGTGTGACTGCTCCCATACCCCTTGTTTTCATAAAAAATCAAACAATGCGAGCATCATTCGACCTTTAATCGGACACCGATTGGACCCTAATTTGAACGGAGACTTCCTATCATGCATCCCTATCATCGGTAAAGCATGAAACCCTCAATTAACTCTCTCCCTCAACTTGAAAAATTAAAACAAAACGAAACAAAACGACATAAAACACAAACAATGACAAACACAAAAAACAAGTAAAGTTATATTCTTCAAAATTGAAAGTTGGGATATGCAAGGGGTGCCTCCCCATAGAATTTTTTCTTTTTCATCTCTGAGCTACACTATACCTGGATTATTCTCCCCAACTTAGAACCTCATTGAATTCCATTAGCTTCTCCAAGGATTGGAGTTGAGTGCCAAGTAGCACCCTTAGAGAGAGACGAGGAGCCGAAGCGGTTGTGAGCCAACTCCTTCCTCGTTGCAGCTTCCTCCTTCTGAATGTGTATGCTTGAAGAGGGTAGAGGTAGGTTAGTTAGTGAACATCAAGCTGCACGGTGCTCCTCAACCTAATGGTGGTACTTAGGCAGTTGGTGAGGTTGTCCAAGGGTGTTCCCGAGATAGAGGAGTTCGTTCTACACTGGTTTGGGAAGTACTCATTGTGAGTTTCCTCACATAGGTACTTCAAAACCAAACACGAGTCTAGAAAGATCTAGTTTGGTCTCATTAAAACAACGACTTGAGGAAAACACCAAATTATGAGTTGCTTAATGGAAGGTGCAACGTCGAACTTGGGAGGCCCCATATCTTCATGTGCTTCTACCTTTAACTCTCCATAATCCTCCCTTTTTAACGCTTCTACCCCATCATCAAAGAGAGGTGCTTGTCTTCAAGGAAATTTGATGCTTCCGCTTCTTCTTCACACCATCTACCGTACAGTTCCAATCTTAGAAACAATCGAAGTAAGTTGTCTTCAAGGGAAGGGACTTCTTCCCTTTCTAACTCCTCTCCCTCACCATTCATGAACCATTTGTTTGTCCTTGGGGATTAAAAGTTCTTCAAGATAGATTGTTGATTCCACTTCTTCTATTTCTTTGACGCCAAACCCAAAGCATGATCATTCCTTTCAATCACCCCTAACTGTGTTAGGGGTGGAAGTTCCTTCACAAGTCAAAGCCACTCATAGTGCTTTTCCTTTGATATTTCAAGTTGGCGGTGGCTGTCGTCAAGTGACTCACGTTGCATCTTTAACCACATAGTAGATTGCTCACTCATGGAAGAAGGCGGTTGAAACAAATCGGGTCTTGAGTGTTGTTGATCTTCAAAAGGTGGATGATCTTCATTGTAGCCTTGGTTGAAGTAGGTTGAAGGTGAGTCTTATTAAAAAGGTGAAGTGAGTCTTAATTGTAGCCTATCTAGGCCTATCACTTGACCCAAAAAAACTTAATAAAAAATAGCTATAGGCCTATCTTATCCTACTCTGTACAGTAGATCACGCGCTAGTGTACAACCATCTTGAGCTTCATGCCCAACATTATCATCACATTCTGTAGAGTATATCACAAGCTATTGTATAACCCTGGTGAGCTTCATGCTCAACATCATCATCATCACATAGAAAATCCAATCATAGGATACCACAACATCCAATTATAGTTCTACACTAGACAAGGCAGTAACTGAACATAAACCCCCACCTCTAAGATGAGCCGACACCTCTGATTTTGACTTGGTGTTATTCCCCTTGCTGCCACGAATCCACATCTTCCGACCATGTGAGCTCCAACGATTGGGTTATGCTCCAATTACTCCATTGCAAAAAGATGAAACTTAAAGGGGCAAAAATCATCCTTTCACTGCACAGCTTGACAAAAAGCAAAACTAGTCCCAGGAAAAATACTAATAGCAGATCAGTCAACAGACTTTCAGAGATTACAGATCATACCCCAAATTTATTGAAATCCCGTAAGGGTCACTTATCTTTGGTTGGGTTCAAAGTTGGATCACCCAATTCCTCTAACATAGCGGGACCTCACTGGACTCCTCCCAGATTGAAGGATCATCACCCTTCTTCTCCGACAAGCACCCTATTGCCGGCAACATCATTTCCAAACTTCTGCAACGTTTGTAACTTTTGGGAATCATTTGTTTGCTTCGATAGTCTAGAGGGATTCAAAATCCAAATTGTTTCATCTCTCAGTGTTTCTCGTTTTTAGTGCAGACTTACAATCTTTGTTTTCTCTGTCATTTGCATATTTAGTTAAAATCATAGTTTTAGAAATCGGGGAACTCACACCACAATTCCGTTACTTTTGATTAGTACTTGTTACACTTAGAGTAAGCGCAACCTTGATACCCTAGGGAAATCGACTCTAATTACTTTGGTAATTAGGTTATATTTTTAAACCATCACTACAACGGTATCAACATCTTTCTTTGCCTCCAATTCAGCCAGCTTCTCCCTCAACATAGCTTTCATCTCCCGTCCAACCGAGTTAATGGCCACCACCACCTCCAGCTTCATATAAAACTTATACTTCCAGGGGTCATGAGTTATGATGCACGCAACCTCACAATCATTTAACATTACATCTCCGTTGTCGGTGAACAAGTCTTCTTTTGGATTTAGGGTGGCGTAACTTGTAAATAAGGTTATCAATATCTTGGCTCAAAGACATATTCACAAAGAGAGGGATGTTAGGAAGGCAGAAAATGCAAAAATTTGAAAGAGGGGTGAGTTTGTTCTTGAAGTTGGCCAGAAATTTGTGGGAGCCGTTAAAGGCTCCCAACACCGTGTGGTGCAGCCTGCGCTACGCAATGCATGAGGGAGGGGGTGTGGAGTTGGCTAGTGGCCGTTATTAATGTTTCAAGATGCCCTAGGTTATTTTCAATTAAATCACGCCTCCAAAAACCAATTTCGGAATCATTGGGAAGTAGTCGTTGTTGCCATTGGAAGTTTAGGGAGCCCCCAGAGATAATATATAAATCACACCCCTCCCTCTATCATTCCATTCCAGTTCACAATTCACATTTCTCCAGCTACCTTCTCTAGCATTATTTCACAGTTTCTAGGTTTCTGACTCCGAGTCCCTCATTTCGAGATCAAAGAGGTGGTAATTCTTTAATTTTAATTATTATTTTATTTTGAATATACTTTCTTACCCCCACCCCCGCCGCGACAATAGAAATGTCATAATCCTCAAATCAACATATGTATTATAAGAGGACAAAAGAGACATCAAAATACATAAACAATGAACAAATGCAACCAATATGTATAAAGATTCCACTTTATCCATAGAATCCTTTATTGTGCCGAGAGTAATATAACCGTGTGCATTAAGTATGAGATGAAGCTCAACAACCCAATAATTAGACATCTCATTTGTAACATTGTCAAGATAAGTGACATTGATTCTACCTCTTGGAATCTCATTCACCAGTTCCAATTATGTAGAATGATAGAATGTTTCTATTTGTTCGAATTACGTACAATCTAGAAAACAAAATTCATGTCGACTTCTTTCAGAATTACATCAATGAGCTTCCCTAGTGCTAAATCAATGAGCATAGTCTTATGCGTATTAGATAGTTTATCCATATATGTCTCAATCTGTACAGGTGTAATTCTCGGGCAAATGCCTTGGTAAGATATCGATGCTTGTTAAAAGTGCAATGAAGTTAGTGACTGTTAAGATATAAAAATGCTAGAGAACAAATATATGATTACAACATTATTAAAAACTCCCAACCACAATCCCCTTGATTCGGTAACCAGTTATAACCGAAGAGGGAAAAAATCACTAAAAATATGACTACTTATAATCACACTAAACTAGAAATTGACTCATTTTTCACCAATTCAACACAAACTAAAATACCTATACATCCGAGACCAAAAGAAAAGCAATAACAATATTGGAAGGCGAAGAGCATAAATAGATGGATATCAGAACCCTAAACACAAAAGCAATGACATAGAAAAACAAGAATGCAAAAATGAAAGAATTAGGTGACAAGATCACTATAAAAACACTAAAAGAGGGATAGAGGAGATGAAACCAGAACACTAGAAAAAAGAGGCGATAACAAAGGAGATTGGAACCCTTGCCCACGCGATTAAGGACACCCTATTTAGATTTCCAAAAATTGGGAATGAAATCTTAGAATACGAAAATGAGATATAAACAAGAACGGTAAAAGCTAATGTTAGTTGGAGAAAGAAGGAGAGAATATGAATCAATAAGAAATTACTCCGTTTAAAAGTGTTTAGGGATAATGGGTAAGTAAGCTGTGAAAACTAGAAAGACGTAAGTACCCCAAAGTTTAAAAAGTCAATCAATTGTGATGTGTATTATTGAACGGGCAATTGAGGACTAGCACACATCGTGTACATCTTAGAACCCTAAGCAGTTTTGTATCCCAAACAGCTCCAATAATCCCCCCCAATATAAGCGGTGCCATAACTCTCAAATCGGTATTAGATTTCACTTTATCCATTGCATCATTCATTGCATTGAGATTAAATTAACCTTATGCATTATGCACGATATGAAGCTCAACAACCCAAGAATCAGTGAACTCACATGTAACATTACCAAGAACAGGGACATCGAATCTACTTCTGAGAAACTCATATAACGGGTTCCATTTCACTAGAAACAACCTTCTACGCATTGCAATTATGTACAATGATGGAATATTTTTTACAGTGGTAATTATGTACAATCTAGGGAACAAATTCTTGTCGATTGCTTTCATATTTACATCAATGAGCATCCCCAACCCTGAGTTAATGAGCATAGTCTTTCTACTCATCAGATAGTTTGCCCATGCATGCTGTAATCCGCCCAGTTGTGCTTTTTGAACGACTATTTAGGTTAGATATTGATGCATGTTCACAGACCAACAAAGTCAATGACCATTACGATATATAAATATAAGAGAAAAAATATATGATTACAACATTATTACAAACCCCCAACCCCACTACCCCTAATTCAGTAATCAGTTATAAATAAAGTGGAAAATCACAAAAAATGTGACTAATTACAATGACACGGAACTGGAAATTGACTCACATTTCCAGCAGTTCAACACAAACTAAAATACAAAGACATCTAGGACTAAAAGAAGGGCAACAACAAAAATGCATGGCAAAGGACCAAAATAATGGATAGCATAACCCTAAACACAACAGCAATGATATACATAAAGACAAGATTTAAAAAATGAATGAAGTAGGTGACAAGATCACCATAAGAACACTGAAAAGGGGGAAACTTGAGAAGATGGATCCAAACCACAGAATAAGAGGTGATAACAAAGGATTTTGGAACCCTTACCCTCATGACTTAGAACCCTATTTTGATTCAAAAAATTTGAGAATGAAACCCCAAAACGCTAAAAGCTTATGTTAGCGGGATCAATTGTGATCCGTAAAATTGAACAGATAATCGACGACTGCTCCATCTTGGACATCCTAGAATTCCAAGCAATCATGTATCCCAAACAGCTCCTTATGAACCCCCTGATACAAATAAAGCCATAACCATCACATCAATATATGTATTGCTAGGTGAAGAGAAGACACCATCATATACATAAATAGAGAACGGCTACAACCAATCGGTATCAGATTCAACTTTATACATTGCTGCCTTTATTACATTAAGAGTAATGTAACCTTATGCACTATACACGAGATGAAGTGCAACAACCCAAGAATCAGTCATCTCACGTGTAACTTAGTCAAGAGTAGGGACATCAATTTTACATCTCGAAAACCCATATACAAGTTCTATATAACCAGAAACAAGCTTCTAATCCTTGTCACTATGTAGAATGATGGAATGATTTTGGTAGTTGTAATTCTGTATAATTGAGGAAGCAACATTCTTGTTGATTTCTTTTAGACTTACATCAATGTTCCTCCCCAATCCTAAGTTAATGAGCATGCTCTTTTGTTCATCATATAGTTTACCCATGCATGCAACAATTCATATAGGTGTACATCTCAGATGACTTGTAAAATCTTTGACGACCTCCAAGGTAAGATATTGATGTCCATTTGATAGAACAACTAAGTCAGTAATTGTAAACATACATTAATGCAAGAGAGAAAATAAAAGCTTAAAACAATATTAAAACCCACAACCCCACTCCCCTAATTATATAACCAATTATAGTCTCAAAGGAAAAATCATGAAAAAACACTTACAACCACATTAAACTGGAAATTTACTATGACACCCCAATTTCGGGTCAATGTTTGACTTGGGGTTTTTGGTTTGTTTTTGTGAGTCTTTAAGAATCGACTATCAAATTGACCATCATGAGCAAGACTAACACTCTGTCACGGTCGTGATCATCATGTAGATCACAGTCCTGGTCTGTAATGGTCCCGATCATAGCTGACAAGAGAATCATGACCGTGACCATCAGTAGGCCATGGGCGTGGTTGCCATACAACCACGGGTGTAGTGGACTATTTATAAAAATAGAGTCGCAATTACTGAAACATAGTTTTATAATATCATTGAGGAACGATGATCGATTCCAGGCAGAGGGGAGGACCTTGTTGATCGATCCCTGACCAGTAGGAGAGGGTTAGTGATTGTTGAGGAAGTTTCAGAAGGTAATCTATCTTCTTCCTCCTTTTTCAATCCTTTGATTTGAATCATGAAGGAAAATCCAGTCAGGTTTGGATTTGGGGATTTTGGGAGTTCAATCCTACGTTTGATCTCAACAGGTCATTCAGATCAAGCATTCGAGCTTTAGGGAGACGGCTTTAGATCAGAATCTTCAGAGGATATCTTTTAAGAGGTAGGGAATAAGATTACTTTTATGCTTTATGTGAAGAATTGTAATTAGTTTTCTGGAATCCTTGCTTGGATTTGCAGGACTGTATAGTAGCATGAGATCTGCTGTACTAGTGGTTGTGATTTAAAGTTCAGTATTTCAGGCTGTGCAGTAGCGTGTGATCTACTGCACAGACAGTTGTTATTTTCAAGCATAAGCTCACAATGATGAAAAGTGCGTATGATTCACAGTTCATGGTTAGGATAAGAATCATGATTAGTTAGATTAGCTCCCGTTTCGCATTGGTCACCCATCCTTTGAATTGCGCAATCTCCCAGGATTCATTTAGGTTCACACCGGAAGTGATGAGTTAACCTCCAATGTTGCTCTCATGGCTTTTCAGGTTGGTTTCATGGTCTGATCCACCATGAGACTGTCTGTTCATAGCTAGGGATGTCTAACGGTAGGATGATTCCTACAGGACTGCATGGTCAGTTTACTAGATACTAGTTTAGTTCTTCACATTCAGGCTTAGTTACTTAGTTCTTATCGCTGACACCCATCTCGTTTCATCATGTATGATTAACCTTGGGACTTCAGGATAAAATGCCACCTAAGAGAGCAGCACGAGCAGCGACTCCTCCACGGAGTAACTCTAGGAGTCACATAGAGAGGTACCTTAGAGGACCTCAGTTATCCCTTCCATCGTTATCATGTTTTTAGACATTTCCTTGTTTTCAGTCATTTATTTATTTTAGTTATTAGACTTATCTCTGGATGTTGAGATGTTTGCTTACATTTTGATACTGGATTTGAACCATAGATGCTCGGTTTACTTTTTAGCAGTTTACTTTTGTTATGATGCTTCGTTTGAAAGTGTTTGGGGTTAAGGTGTAAGAAATCTATGAAAACTAAAAAGATGTAGCTCCAATATTTGATTCATGAAAGGCAATGAGAAGTTTTTCTTCTTCGTAGCATCATTGAGGCGCCAGTAATCAATATAGACTCTCCATCCAGTAACCATCTATTTGGGTATCAATTCACCTATGTTATTGGGAACGATAGTAAATCCCCCTTTCTTTAGCACAACCTGTCTAGGACTAACCTAGTTATGTAAGAAATCAGGTAAATAATACCAGCGTCTAGAAGCTTGAGCGATTCCTTCTTACTACTTCTAGCATTTTTGGTTTGAGTCCTCGTTGGGGTTGTGCTACCAGTTTGAAATTATCCTTTTAAGTTCATTTTGTGGGTGCAAAAAGAACGACTGATTCCTATGATGTCTACTAGCTTCCAAGCGATTGCTTCCGCATGCTTCTTTAAGAGATTGCTAAGCTGCTCCTTTTGTTGTGGTTGAAGTTTGGACCTGGTGATCACTGGCAGCTTTGAGCCTTCTTGCAGAAAAGCATACTCGAGATACTCCAGAAGTAGCTTCAACTCCAATTCCGAGGTTTCCTCGTACGAGGTGGTGATCTTTGGGATCTTAGGAAGCTCCAAATAGGTGGAGGCCCTGCGTAGGATTCAAGATTCTCAAGTAATTTTGATTGTCCCCTTTACCTTATGTCTTCTATCCAATCTCCATATACACATGTAACTGCACATAAATCTATACGAGCCAAGTGAGAAAGTTCAACCATTTTGGAAGCATCCTGAAAATCCTCGGAAACATCATTATCATCATACACTTGTGCATATTTCATCCATTCTTTTAAGCAAAAGGTGATCGCTTCTTGTCCTACTTTTGAGGTCAAACAAACTTAAAAATTATCAATTGATGCTTCAGTAGTAGCTAAGAAAACTCTATCTAACAAGATACTACAATTATCATCATGGTTGTAAAGTACCACAAAATCAACAGGGAACTCAAATGGTCTAGCACGAATCAACAACACATTATCTATGCTGCCTCTCGGTTTCTTAAGAGATCTATCAGTGGGTTGAAGAATCATATTAGTCGGTCTAAGTTCACCTAGGTCTAGTTGTTCAAACAAGCTATAAGACATCACATTAATATAGCACCTAGACTAATAAGACTACGATTTACTTTAATATGCTCATCCATGGGTCTTTTCATTTGATGGGTGTGATGTTGATGACTAATCCTTCTTCTAAGAGGGTGACTTATATGGAATTATTGAGGTTGATTTTCTTGTATAACACATCCTTTAGAAATTTTGCATAGATTGGACTTTTTGTGAATGCTTTCAAGAAAGAGAGAGTGACTTCTTGCTTTTTGATGAGGTCTACGAATCTCTCAAAATCTTTGGAAAGACCCTTCTTCTTATGGCGGTCAGGTAGGGCGGCTTTAGGGTGTAATTTATAGCTTCTTCTGGTGATAGGATGAAGTTTTGTTGGTAACCTTGGGAGATCTTGGAGGTGGTCTGGTTGTCTTCACCAGTTCTTCCACCTCTTCTTATGGGATTTTGATTGCTATCTCATCCGGTATCATCTCTGGTTTTAGTATGGATTTTGGATTCCCTTGGATTGTCTTCCCGCTTCAAAGTGAGATTTCCTTCATCTCCATGTGTGCTTTGTTCCTATTGTTGTTGGGATTTTGTTTGGTGTTGCTTGGTAGCTGTCCCAGAGGCCTTTGATCAACCCTTTGTGCTATAGAGGTATATGAAGGTTCCATCCTTTGTATCGTAGCTTGTTGTCCCTACCAAATAGTACTCTGATTAGCTAACTGTTCTTTTATTGTCTTCATCATTCACATAAGCTCTTCATTGACTACTCCAAATGTTGCGTTATCTTGACTACGTTGTTGATCTGGCTGATTTGTCTTGCTTGGGAATCTAGGCTGATTTGTAGATGTTTCCTTGTGTAGATCCACTAGCATGATTGCTCAAACTCACCAGCTATTATAGATTGTTACCTTTAGTAGTGGTGTTGGTGGTGTAGTTATCCACTATATGCTTGTAGAAGTTTGGGTGTCCTCCTTTGTTTGAATGAGTGAATTCTCCTCTTGGAAGGCCTTAAAAGTTCCTAGCTCTGTAGTCTTAATTGTCTTACTGAGAGAATGGGAAGCCTTGTCACACAGAATCCACCTCTTCAACTCACACTTCTGTTGGTTATGTAGTTCAGACATTTTTCTCCCTTGTTATCACAAACACCACACCAACCACAAGCAAAAATAGTAGCAACATGAGGGTTAGGAACATTTAAAGATAATTCATTTAACCTCTTCTCCATAGCTTGGATCTGAGTCCTCAATGTAATAGTTTCAGAAGATTCCATGGAAGCAACATTAGTTAGACAATTTGCAAAATGAAGAAGAGCGACAGTAGGGGTAAGAGTAGTATATCTCTGTTAGCAAGTTGATTTATCATCATCGATGTTTGTCGGTTGTATCCTCTCATAAACAAATCAGCAAGTTGGCTATCAATTTATCCATGGCGCGGGCATTCAACAAGCAGCTCTTGAAACTTGCTCCATAAATTTTAGAGGATTTCGTCATCCCTCCGATGTATTGTTGAGATGGAGTGTCTAATAGTTATAGTTTTGGAGGGTGGGTAGTATTCTTCCACAAAGGCCTGAGCAAGATCATTCCCAAATGTGAATTTATCGCCCAGTTAACTTATTAGCCATCTATTTCCTGCCCGCCTTGAGTGACCATTTAAAGAGCGAGAGTTTGATGTAGTCTTCACCAAGATCATTACGCTTGATGGTATTGCAATAGGAGATTAAGTCAATTATGTGACCGCATGGATACTCGTCTGGACTCGCTTCACACTTCAAGTTGTTATGGATCAATCTGATGAGATTAGATCGTAGCTCATAGTTCTCGGCTCCATCGTCTTGTGGTGCGACGCTTGAAGTGGAGCAAGTCGTACTTGGCTTGATGAAATTGCCAAGAGTTCGGTTCACCATTGGATATGGTGGGGGAGAAAGAGTTGAAGTGTAGCTATGATCTGATTTTGACTCCATTATGCTTGTTGAATCTCTTGTGCTTGAAGATCGTGCTTCGCTTACAGATCGTGCTTCACTTACCCAAAGGCAGAGAAAAGATTGAGCAAAGTATCATTCTCCTTCCGAGTGAGATGCTTGTAATTATTTAAATCAAGTTACTACTAGTAACATACAATGGATGCACACTTACAAATAAAAATAATGAAAAGTAACAGTGATAAAAAAATTAAGTGGAAGTGAATGAACAATACTAAACAGACTCGTTTCAAACACATAGAATGAGTTCCCCGAAAATGGCACCAAAATTTGATACTCTTGTAGTACACATTCAAAAATAACCTAATTACCAAAGTAATTAGAGGCGATTTTCCTAGGGTTTCAAAGATTCGTTCACTTAGAGTGGTAAAAAGTAGTAATCAATTTAACAAGTTATGTACTTTGAGTTCCATGATTATCAAACTAATAATGAAAATTAAAATCAAAGAGAATTAAAAGCAAAGGTTTGCAAGACAACACGGATAAGGATTTAACCAATTTAGATGATATTGCTCAGATTTGAACCCCCCTAAGCTATCTAAAGAAACAAACGATATCCAACTTCTTCAATTAATGCAAAATAGGATAAACACAATTCACCGTCACAATTCTTCTCTACATAGGTCACGCCCTTTCAGGACCGTGAACCTACTATCAATCCTAAAATCTCAATCCGCTCTTTCGAACCAAGATCTGAAACCCGTATGAGAATAAATCAGATGAGAATTGCACTCACGACGGACTAGTGTAATCGGCCCTTCTGAGCGTTAATGATTAACCTAGTTTATTAACTTGATGTTCCAAGATAGGTAAGCTCTTTCGAGTAAAAAAAAAGATCTAACAAGATCCTATTCAAGTTGATCAATCAAGAACAAAAGCAAAAACAAAATTACTCATAAACTAAAATGTATCCAACTTGCATAAATCGTCAAAGTCAATAATCATTAGTTCATAAGGAATTTCCTAGGGTTCATATAATCTAAGCAGGAAGGAACTTATCCACTTGTAGTCATGAAGAACAAAGCAAACTCAATAAAATAAACCATTGATCCTAGGTTTACATAAATAATTATGAAAACCAAATTTCGCTGATCTCCGTCGAAGAACTTGACTTGCAAATCTTGATATGTTGTTGCCAATACGAGCTCCTCAAATTCAATGTCTTTTTGTTACTCAAAATTCTCTGAACTCTTTCATTTTCGACAAAAATATTCCGTCTCAAACTGAAGGACAAGTGATCTATAAATATGATTCGAGTTCTTTCTTCCAGCCGAATTTGGTCAAATACGTCGAATTGGTTCATATATATTGACCCAGATTCAACATTTTTGGTTCTCCACCTTCATGAATCCTCTTAGCTCGTCCATGCATGTTGTATTGCTCCAAATAATGCCTTGATGCCGTCATGTACCTGAAATCTAAAAAAACATGCTAAAATGGCATCAAATAGACCCCGAGCGGGTCAGAGACACTCAATCGAGATAATAGCTTAAAATGCAAGAAACACCCTTAACTTCTACCCAAAGCTATACAACTAAGCATGAAATGTCGTTTAAATAAGGACAATAAATGTGGTAAATCGAATGTTATCAGATAAAACACCATAACCTTCAAATCAACATGTGTATTGCTAGGAGGATAGAAGAGACAAGAAAATATATAAATAAAAAAGGCTGCAACTAATCGGTATGAGGTTCTGATTTACCCATCGCATTCTTAGTTGCATTAGAGTACTATAACCTTATACATTGTGACGAGATGAAGCTCAACGCCTTGCCATTATGTAGAATGATGGAATATTTTTTATAGTTGTAATTCAGTAAAATCCAAGAAACAAAATTCTTGTTGATTTCTTTCATATTTACATCAATGAGCCTCCCCAACCCTGAGTTAATGAGCATAGTCTTCTGCTCATCAAATAGTTTATCCATGCATGCAACAATCCGTACAGTTGTACTTCTCAGAAAATTATCAATGTTAGATAATTATGCATGTTGATAGACCAACAAAGTCAATGACTATTAACATACATAAATATAAGAGAACAAATATATGCTTACAACATTATTATAAACCCATAACCATACTTCCCCTAATTCAGTAACTAGTTATAACCGAAGAGGAAAGAATCACAAAAAATTTGACTTCTTACAATCACCTAGAACTGGAAATTAACTCATATTCCACCAGTCCATCACAAACAAAAATACACAAATATTAAAGATATAAAAAGAGAAACAACAACATTGCAAGAAAAAACACAAAAATGGATTGATAACAGAACCATAAACTCAAGAGCAATGACACATACAAAAACTGGAATGCAAAAATGAAAGAAGTAGAGTACAATAACACCATAAGAACACTAAAAATTGGGGAATGGAGGAGATAAAACCAAAACGCTGGAAAAATGCGATACTAGAGAAGATACTCGCGAATTCTCTTGGATATTCATTGATGAGTAAAAGAATTCCTCAATAGAATGATTTGACTTGTATTGGATGTTCTCAAGGAAAATTAATTATCTGACCATCATCGACAAAAATGAGAAATGAACGTTCACATTTTTGGAACACAGTCAATGCGATATTTGTGGACCAATTCATCCACCATGTGGACCATTTAGATATTTTTTGTTTTCATTGATGCATCAACTACATGGTCACATTTGGCATTTGTGCGATTATTTGCTAAAAATAATAAGATCCCGATCACAGTTTCTGGATTATCCGATAAAAAGATACATCTTGACAATGTTGGTGAATTTATTTCAAAAAATATGAATGATTATTGTATGTCTGTCGAAATAGATGTTGAACATCCTATAGCACATGTTCACACATAAAATGGTGTCACAAAATCTCTAATCAAACGCTTACAGTTAATAGCGAGACCATTATTAATAAAGGCAAAAAGCTTCCCACTTCATGTTGAGGGCATGTTGTTTTACATGCAACATCATTAATTCACATCAGGCCAACAAGTTATCACGAGTATTCCCCTTTAAAAATCATTTTTGGTTAGGAACTAAACATATCGTATCTAAGAATATATGGGTGTGATGTTTACATCTCTATTGAACCACCACAACGTACTAAGATGGGACCTCACAGGAGGTTGAGAATTTATATTGGGTATGAGTCTCTTTCGATTATAAAATATTTAGAAGCAATGACGTGAGATCTATTCAATACTTGTTTGACTGATTGTCACTTTGATGAATCAGTTTTTCCAACATTAGGGGGAGGGGAGAAAATAAAAAAGATAGACAAAGAGATCAGTTGGAATGAAATATCATCATCTCATTTTAATCCTCGCACTAGACAATGTGAACTAGAAGTTCAAAAGATAGTTCCTTTACAAAGTTTAGCGAATCAACTGTCAGACGCTTTTACTGACCCACATCGAGTAATTAAATCTCATGTTCCTATTGCACATCATAAAATTGCAAATGAGTCTAAAGCATGCATGAAGCATGGTAGACCTATTGGTTCCAAAGATAAAAATTCTCAGAAACGAAAAGGAGATGTAAATCAAAATGGTCCAATCGAGGATAAGCCACCAAGTACCATTGAGTGATATATTAGCTCAAGAAGAGCATCAGGTACATGAACATATTGAAAATCATGAGATCTCAATCAGCTATGTCTTTGATGGTAAGCAATAGAACTTGAGTATAGTCAATGTCGATATAGTTCTTCTCCCACTCGAAGGCATTGGAAATTTGTCAAACATATACTTCAATAACTGCAAGGAACACAAGATATGGGATTATTCTTCTCGAATGAATCGAAAATATATTTGGTAGGATTTGCAGATGTTGGATACCTATCTACCCTTCTACTGGCCTATAATAAACTGGTTATTTCTTCACATGTGGTGACACTTCAATTTCTTGGGAATTTGTTAAACAAACACTTACTACCACATCATCTAACCATGCTGAGATTTTAGCAATACATGAGGCTAGTCATGAATGTGTTTGGTTCTGGTCTATAATTCAACACATTCGAAGCTCGTATGGACTAACTTCTAAAAAGATAGCCCCTACACTTTTGTATGAAGATAATGATGCCTACAGCGTACAATTGAAAGAGGGATACATCAACGAAGATAGAACGAAACATATCTCTCCCAAATTCTTTTCCACTCATGATTTTCAAAACGATGGTATAATCACTGTCACATAGATGCGCTCAAGCTATAACTTTGCTGATTTATTCATCAAAGCCCTTTGGACATCAACATTTTGAGAAACTAGTTCAGAAAATTGGAGTTTGTGATTGAAGGACCTCCATTGATATCATCATCAGGGGGAGTCAATACGTATTGCACTCTTTTTCCCTTAACCATGGGTTTTTCCACTGGATTTTCCTGCTAAGGTTTTTAATGAGGTAGTATCAAAAGAATATTTGAAGAATGATGTATATATTGTTAATGAATGGACATTCAAGGGGGAGTGTTATGAAGATAATTTTCATATTGAATGCCCAATTGTATAACTCCTTATTCTATGATTCACTATATTTTATTCCCCACCTTTATGTGGAATACTATTGGAGAATATAGGTTATGATTCCATGAGTCTATAAATAGAGCTGTCATTTATAACATTCTTCACATCTCAATAAGAAACTCTCTCCCTTTTCATATCCCTCTTGTTCTTGTCTTTTTTTGAGCTTAGTTTTATAATATATCGTAGATAGTTTGAATAAAAGAGCAAAGAGCTCTAATTAGTTTAGTTAATTTGAAAAGGAATAGACGAGCTTACTACAAAGAGATATGGGATGTTATCAGGTTCTCACATAGCATTTAGTGTTTTATGTAGTTTTAACTCTATATTAAAATAGACTGAGTCGTCTATCATTTTGTATACCCACCCTATATTTCAGTTCCCCTCTCTTTTTAATTTTAGCCACATTACAAGTCTTAATAAAGATCCCTTGATTTGTGTGAAACTACTTGACGTGATTATAAATTTGGTTGCTATTCAAGTGTTAGAAGCGCCCCTCAGAAAGATGAAATGAGTGAATAAACACGTTCCCAAACCTACAGAGTGAGTATTTCCTTAAACGTTGTGAGAAGTCTAGATAGTCTAATGTGCATGATGATGTGTTTCATGTCGGGGAACTTCTTGAGACGCCTTTACTTCCTAGATTAGTTTTATTTTAGAGGTTCACTTGCTTATTATGTCGTCTAGGTTAACATTGAGGATTATGGGTTTGCTTAGTTGTGCTAAGTAATTTGAATCATTTGTAGGTGTATTCCATCGATGTAATCAACTTTTTGCTTAAGAACAATCAAAACTTAAGTGTAGGGGTGATTTGATGGAATTTAATTTATCGCATTCATCTCCCCCATTTAAGTAATATTTCATGCATATCTTTATTGCTTTGAGTAGAAGTTTAGGATGTTTTATGCATTTTAAACTTATATCATGATTTAGTGTTTTAGACCCGACTGGGGTCCATTTAATGCCGTTATGTAGCATTTTTATATATTTCAATTATTCCGCGATATGAAGCATTAATCGGAGGATACAATGTGTATGGATGAGCTAGGACGAGTATGGAACGAAATTCCCAAAATGCTACAAGCTGTCCAAATTTGTGCCTAATGTATGCAACACTTTTCCAATCAAAGAGTCAACAGCTAAGGCGAAGCAGTCAATAGAAAAATCAGAAGAATCCAGTTGAGATTTGTGCCTAAGCATATTGAAATTTGTTACGCGCAAATCTGAACAAAATCGCACAAGTCAACCCCATCACCTCTTGGGTTTCCTTATCCTATTTAAAGACCACTTCTCCCTTCATTCTAGGGATAGAGCCTATGAAACTTGAGACAATTTAGAGACTTCCACGCAACAAGAGGACAACAACTTCTTGGAGCTTCGATCGGCGACGCCTTAATCAAGATTGGCATCTCATCTTCTTCGGCAGCTCTATCTTCATGATTATGAGTAACTAAACCCTCCATTATTTTGATTCATGGAGACTTGGAGTATTTCTGTTTGTAATGCCTGGACAACTTGAATAGGTTTCTGTTAGATTTATGGATGAATCGAAACAACCTGCTTATCTTAGAGCACCAAAATCGATTAACTAGGTTAGCCGATATCATTAGAGATATGGTCGGCTGGGTAAGTTCCTCATTGAAAAATTCTAGATCGATAAATTTCCATATAGGTCTTAGACGTAGACCCGAGAGGGTAGTCTAAGGCTTTAGGACTGGTGGTAGGTTAGCTCAACCTGGATGGGCGTGGCCAAATTATAGAAGAGTTTTGATGGTGAATTGTTTATAGCTTGTTTTGCATAAATTGAGTTAATCGATTATTGTTTGTTTGTCTTGATAGCCTACGAAATTTGAAATCTAAGCAGTTTCATCCAATCATTTTCACAACCGTTTTAGTGTAACTTTGAAATCTTTGTTTTCTTATTATTTTCATTATTAGTTTAATTAATAGTTTTAGTGATCATGGAACTCACACCACAACTTGGTTATTTTCGATTAACAGTTTTGACAGTTAGAGTAAACGCATCTTTGAGACCCTAGGGAATTCGACCCTAATTGCTTGCGTAGTTAGGGTTTTTTTAATGCTCACTACAAGTGTGTCAAGTCTCGTTGGTGACGAGATCCCAAAACAGAACGCTCAAACCACATGCTTACACGACACAAGAATTTGATGAGACAAAACCAACTTCTTTTATACAAGCTCAAACTTGCAAGCAATTGCATGAAGCCATCTGATCCGAGTTTAATGCTGCCCTACACGATCAACCATGGACACTCGAAGCACATGCACCACATCAACGACTCCTCGGTAGGAAGTAGGTGTTTTGAATCAAAAGTCACTTCCACCCATGGTAATACTCATTCATCCATGCTTTACTCCAACTCTCACTATTTATTTGGATGCAAATATTGTCAATTGAAGACACCCTCACCATACCTCTACCGGCACCACACTTTACTCAACTACTTTCAAGCTCAATGTTCATCCACTGATTGGCTTATAGGAGGGTGATAAGGATTCCACATCTCTCCAAATAAATTAATTATTTAGGATTGTATATTCTTGTGATTTTTATGATTTGTATTGATTTGTATTTATCTCGTACTTATTTGTTTATTATCTTGGTACATTCTATTTCACTATAAATTAATAAAATTAGCACACATTAGGTAAACCGTCCAAATAATCACAATTACTTTTACACATCCCATCCCATCTGCGTGCTTTATTAGGTTCCATTTCATAATGGTTGGAGACGAGGGTTTGGGAATATTTGTTGAGAAGTATTATGGGTTGAAGCCTTAAGGTAAATCTTATCGAGCAGCACTTCAACACTTCAATTGGTGCCACAATTAAACGTATATAAATATGTCGTTCATATATTGCTTACTGCCTTAACCTAGCGATCTAGACATGTAGATAACCATTTCACTTGGTCTACAATCACAAGGCCCAAGGCTGAAGGCCCAAGACAGATGATCTTGCTTGAAGAAGCCCAACTAAATTCGTTTCATCTTTAAATAGGACGATGCCATTTTTTTACAAATACATAAATTAGTTATGTCAATAAAGAGTATACACTTGTAGGTTTTTGTTTTTTTTTTGTTTTGTTATCTAATCGTTAACACTGTAGAGCTAATCATCATGTACAGAGTCTACTAGGCGTGTCTTTGTAGTCTTCAGTAATGAAAATCAGTCGTACTAAACCCTTTCTTACGGTATCAGAATCTTGAATTCCTTAGGGTTTTTCTATCACGAGTAAGACAAATTCATCCATAGCCGACAATGATACTCCATTGGCGGCGTCAGATGTAACTCTAGTTGCTATTGAACTATTATCTTCAATCAATGAAACCATGGTTCAATATGTCATTATTTTCAAGTTCAACGATAAAAACTATTATTTCTAACCTAAATCTATGTGTAATGTACTTAAAACCAAGAAGAAACTAGGTTATGTGGATGGAAATTTGCTTCCTCAAGCTTTTAATCATGTCAAGTATGAGGACAGGGATCAAACAATACCCAGGTCCTTGCCTGGATCTTAAATTCTTTACAGGTATATGTTGCTAGTAGTGTTATGGACAGCAAATCTGTTTATTTGTTGTGGGAAGACCTCAAGATGCGATGAAGTTATGTAGATTTAGTAGAATTTGTGATTTTTAAATCCTTTTATACTCTTGACAACAACGGGTCTAGATCTATGAATGCGTATTATACTGAGTTGAAGATGACTTGGGTGCCATATGTGCCATATATGTCCATATCAACTTGTGTCTGCGTTAATGAAACCTGTCCAATAATAGTAGCACTATCTAATGCCAGAGGGTAGCAAGAAGAAGACTATGTGATGCGTTTTATAAAGGGTTGAAATGAAAGTTATGAAGACGTCAGAACTAACCTTCTGATTATGAAGCTGATGTCCCGTATTACAGCTGCTTTCAGCTACGTTTAGCAACTGGAAGCCAAATCAACACCTTGGATTTCAAAGGGAAACATGTGAATAGTGTTACCCTTGCCAACGCTTCCAACTATAGAGGAAATCTACAAAGGAAACCTTTTCCAGCAACACTTCAACTCCTGTTGTTGGATCCTTACTCTGGGTATTACAAGAAGATTACATTAGACTTAAGGCTAAAATGAAGATGTAAGCGGGCGGCAGTGGAACTCTTAATAACTATCTGAATTCAAATTTTGTTGGTGATATGAGTTCAATTTTATAAGGCATTAAAGTCATTCTGAAGTGACCAAGGAAGAGAATTCATGATACCCCAGGTCTATCAAGAACATGGGATACAACATCAAATATCACGTGTGGCCGTTTCCCAGTAAAATAGGAGAGTGCAGAGAAAGCATCAACATACTTTAAGTATGTCCAAAATCACGAGAGTTTAGTTTGGAGTGTCTCTGAATTTTTGGATAGAGTATATTTTTTGTGCCGCCTACCTCATAATCCTTCACCTATCATTCAAAACAAAACACTCCAAGAAAATTTGTATAGCAAAGCCCCATATTACAACAACTTATGGGTCTTTGGTAGTTCTTGCTACGCCTCTACCCTTAGTTGAGTATAAGGAAATTTGAACCTAAAGCCCGTCAATATGTATTTCTTGGGTATGTACCAAGAATGAAATGGTACGAAGTCCTAGATCTAGAGACACAATAGATCATTGTTTTCAGATACATTAGATTCTTTGAGCATATTCTCCCTTTTAGAGACACAAACTCCACACAACCAGCAATCACAGTCCTCAATTGATACACACAAAACTACCCAAACATCATACAACAACCCTATAGATCATACCATTTATTTCACACACACCCTTTTATCTTTTCATACTCAGACACCAATAACTGATAAATTCTCACCATACCATACCAAAAATTCAAAAAACCAAACCACTTCATCTAACCATGATTCTCCAGCTCCCTCAAATAGCAAACCTGAAACGACCATTCCTACAAGAAAATCAACCAGGGTCATTCATCAACCAAAAAGGTTGGCAGATTATTACCTAGGCTCAATCACCTCTACTCTATCTTTGACGAAATCGAATTATACTCAACTCTTTTTTCCCCGCATGTTCTATCTAAAGCTATTACTCAAATACATCTCTTTCATGCATATCATGTGTTTATATCTAGCCTAATCTATTATGCATAACCCCAATCCTTCATTGCTGCAATAAAACATAACTGCTGGAGAGAGGTTGTATGGGTTGAGTTGAAGGCTTTAGACATGGGAAATCGTTCCTTGTGCGCCGGGAAAAAGACCTATAGGGTGTAAATGGGTGTTTGAAGTGAAGTTAAACCCAGATGGAAGTATAAAGAGGTACAAGGCTAGACTGGTAGCAAAGAATTTCACACATATTTATGGAATTGATTTCCTCGATACTTTTTTTCCAGTGGCAAATATCAATACAGTAAAAGACCCAATTGACAGTTGCTTCAGTCAAGAATTGGCATTTACATCAGATGGATGTGTGGACAATGCTTTTCTATATGGAAACTTAGAAGAAGAGGTATACATTGAGATACCTCCATGATTTACTATGAAAAATGATGGTCATCCTCAAGAAGTCACTGTTGACTTGAAGCAAGCCAGCATGCAATGATTTGTAAAATCAACATATTATCTGCTTACTTTTGGATATCAATAATCAGCATCTGAATATTCTCTATCTACTATCAAGACTGATTCAAGCATCACAATAGTATTGGTCTATGTCGACGACCTGATTATTAGTGGAAATAATTTCAATGTGATAGATTAAAAAGATTCTTAGAGCAAGATTTTAAGATAAAGGATTTCGGAAGACTAAGATACTTTTGGGGACTGGATGTGGCAAAGAATCAGAGTGGAATTTTTTTCTGTCAAAGGAAATATTGTCTTCAGATGTTGAAAATCAGGTTTCTTGTCTTGCAAACCTGTCAGTAGCCCGATTGAGCAGAAAACGAAGTTAGCAATTAATATGGGGACTCCCATGATGATCACTCAAGATACAGAAGGTTGGTGGGGAAGCTACAACACCAGAACCGATATTACCTATGTCACACAACGACTTTGCCAATTTTAGAACAATCCGACAAAACAACATCTTCAAGCAGCGCATCATGTTTTCAGGTACCTAAAATCTCAACCCTCACAAGGATTGTGCTTTGCCTCCAATATAGATTTGAACATAATAGGTTATTCAGATGCTAATTGGGCAGCTTGTCACAATCCTAGAAGATCCTTATCAGGATATTTCGTTTTTCCTGAAAGTTCACTAATCTTGTGAAAAACAAAGAAGTAGGCGTCATCCTCAGGAGCAGAATATGGTTGAAGCAATTGCTGGAAGATTTGGGGATAATGCATACACAGTCGGTGACAACCAATCGTCAATATACATCAGACAAAATCTTATGTTTTGTGAAAGGAACAAACACATTGAAGTGGGTTGTCATGTTGCGAGGCAGCATTTGCAAGCAAAATCGATCGCTATTGATCACAAATCTATTGAGCTGTAATTTGCTGATATTTTTACCCAGACACTAAGGCGATACTGACTTCTCTTCCTTTTACGTAAGCTTGGAGTGACCAACATCTAATCAGCAGCTTGAGGGTGGGGGCAGTTGATATTGCCACCTTCCCTTGTCTCTGATCATCTGCTCTGCTCATCAAACATACCTTAATGACCATCTCACTAAGTCAACAGTCACAAGGCTGAAGGCCCATGATGGATTATCCTACTTGAAGAAGTCCACCTGAACTTTTCTCAACTTTAGGTTGAATGATGGTGTTTTTATAGAGATTGCTATAAGACGTGCTCTATTTTACTATTCAACACTCTAATATTTAAATTTAGTGAGTAAAATTACATGAATGTTCTTTGAACGTAATGTTTAAATACACACATGACGTCTTTCGAATCAAACACACTACCTAATTCGAAACTCTCAACTCTCTGAAAAACAAACCCGCCGCCGCTGCCGCTCTCTGCCGCCGTCGCTCCCCGCGGCCTCCCCGCCTCTGAGGTATGTTTTACATTTTTTTAATTATTATGTTATTACTATTAAAATGTAATTAATGACATTTAGTTTAGTGAATTAATAATTAAATATGTGGTAATTAAATACTTGGTAATTGAGTATTTATTTGATTAATACTTACAAATTAGGAATTAGTCATGTTAATTAAGATTAATTGGTAAAGATTAGTGAATATAGTAACAATTAGTTTGATAATTAAATACTTGGTAATTAAATATTTATTTGATTAATACTTGGAAATTAATAATTGGTCATGCTAATTAAGGTTAATTAGTAAAGATTAGTAAATATAGTAACAATTAATTTGATAATTAAATACTTGGTAATTTTGAATATGTATTTAATTAATACTTGAGAATTAGTAATTAGTCATGCTAATTAAGATTAATTAGTAAATACAAACTTAACATTGTAATAAAAATTTTATCAATATCAAAGATTTCAAATTAATAAATAGTCAGCCTAATTTAGATAAATTATTAATTATACATCTCAAATTGAATGTTTGTTTGAAAAGTAGGGTTTAGTGTTTGTTTTGTAATTAATAGTTACAATTAAAATTGCATATATAGTTGGAAGCGATGTCGGGGGAGATAATCGTTTGTTGCGGTTTATCGATGGTCCTATTTCTGCATCAAATCGAAAATTGAACGAGGAAAGAGCGAAGGAAAAGAAGTCTAGGCTAGGGGATGTTGGTCAGTCAAGTACGCAGTTTCAAATTCTCGAACCGATATATGTGGACCCCGATCTACACTCTGCTGGGAGAGAGCTGGCGGTTGATGAGATTTTTGCTAGCCAGCCCCGAATCTTTTCGATGACATTCATACCATCGAGACGACTCAGACGGAGACGATGAGCATATCTCGTCGAACGGTGACGGGGATGAGGATGACGATCGTGATACCTCGTTTCTCCTCCTCTTACTTGACGTTACTCGCTCGTGGAAGAGACCGGCAAGGAGTGGTACAGGCGCTCCATCAGGATTAGAAGAGGGCAGCAGGTCGTTTCATGGATAATGGAGTTCTTCTACCATGCGCCCTCGACGTGGCAGAGCTGGGCGTCCTATAGGGGTCAGTCTAGCAGCATCGACGGGTATTAGTTGGTGCTGGACTACAGATCCCTACTATGATCCCTAGTTTTGGTGGTCACAGAGCCCACCACCTATGGACGTGCGGTTTGGAGTCGATCCGGCATCATAGTTCAAGCTCCACCTTGGGAAGGCTATGGTTCGTAAGATGGAGAGGTTCCAGTGGCTTTCCAATGTGGCTCGACATTTCATCAAGGCCTCTGGGTTGTCGCACCAACACCTTTCACATGCCTTTCGGAGAGATGACGATTACGTTGCACGATATACTATACTTACTCTGGATTCCTATACGGGGCACCGAGCTTAGTTCAGAGGGCAAGAGGAACTATGTGGCGCAGTTTGCCTCCATGCTTCATGTATGAGGTGCTGAGATCAGGGGGAAGTGATATATAGCAAGCGGGTTTCACCTCAACCACTTACTAGGAGTTGTCAAAACAGGTGAGCTTGACGATGCGAGCACAACCGTCTGCTACTGATAGCGCTGTTGGGCTCCACTGTTTTTACGACCGCAATCAGACTCGTGTCCGTATTAGGGTTCTTAAGGGATTGCGAGAAGTGCGGATGACTCGAGAGTATAGCTGGGTTGCATCCACACTTGCTTATCTGCATAGGCATATCAACGTTGCCTCTCGTGCAGGATCTACATTGTTGTCGGTCTGCATCACTTTGTTGCAGTCGTGGATCTACGAGTACTTCCCGAGTTTGCGTCGTAGATCATCCCCGACCTCACATTCAAGTGGGGAGCCACTTGCTCGGCGGTAGGATGGACCGAGGATCGTTGAGAGAGCAGTTGACACTGATGCAAGGCTCGACACACTACGTTCGCTCTTAGATGGGATGACGCACGCACACGTCGAGTGGCTTCCTTTTGGTTTACCTGATTTCGACGGTGAGGCTCGATGGTCCTTGTACTGTGGTCATAATTTATTCATAATGGTATTTTATTCATATATGAATTAATTCCGTAGTATTTCCCAAAAGTACATAGAAACATAAATTCACTACATAAGCAGAAAATGTTTATACAAACAATTTAATCATTCCCACCTAATCTCAAAAATTAATGACATCTTTGTCGTTCGGATTGTTTCGATTCGGATTATGCCCACCACGATCGAGGAAGAACTTCTGCTCAATTTCGTACATGTCATACCATAATGCCAAACGAGCAACATCCTCTACCCCTTCCCAAACTGGACGAAAAGGCGACATCGGTCTCACCCCATCGACCTCAGCCAACTGTATTTGCAGCCAATGGGTACCTGTACATATCAATTCTACAACTCATTCCAGACGCCTCACGTCAGGACCTAGTGTGAACGGTAAGTAAATATTTCCGAATGTGTGCTGGCTAATCGGTTCCCTACTAGATGCGTACACAACGAAAGCCCAATTGTAGTGTGAAGCAAGTCCGATAAGATTGGTATCTCACATCAAATATTTAGGTAGCGATCCCCTGTAGTACCCAACAGTCTTCCCTTTCCGTAGTCGTGGTCCAGTCCCGATGCTCCTTACACTCTTTCGCACCCTAAATACCACCCCGTTGATACGAAGTCCCAAAGACATGTCCTTATCTCCGGGTGCCATTCTTCATTGCCATAAACAATGTGTGCTATAACTCAAAACGCATCATTTTCGTTGCTCCCGTGGTTAAACCAATCTCTGAGTAGTTCTCAAACACTTGGTGGGATGTAATCTTTGGATAGGAATGTTCGGGCACATGTTGACGGAGGGGTACCACCTGTGACATCAGGAAATTGAACATAAGGCTATAGAATACAAATAAAGAGAGTGATAAACTCATAATTAATCGCAAATAATACTTACCAATTTTCTCCCACCATGACGGTTCCCTTACATTCTGGCGTTTAGGAGGTCTGCCTTTTGGAGCATCAGATGTCATCGAGTCCTGAAGACCCTCAGCCTCTGGATGTAGCTAAGACTTGAGGAGTCTCGTGCATTGCAAACGTGTGCTTCTCCTAAACTCTCGACCTCCTCAACCGTTTCTCGCCAAACATCACGCTCAACACGGGCGTCATCTTCCTACTCAGCACGGTCATGGGGGGAGGGTGGCTGCGTTCGTGTAGTCCAACGTATCCCAAAAGCGATGTAGGTATTTCCTGTACAGCAACCTGTCCTCATCCACACATCGCCAAACTTCGCATCTACAAGGCAGCCTATTGGTAGTCCGGATCACACACGTGCATGACCTCACCAACTTCCAATCCTCAACCAGTAGCTCAATCACCCATAAGCTGACCGTCGTGTTCAACTTCCCGTAGGGTTTCTTCCAAATGACTGCATGCAACAATGTCAATCGGTAAAAACGACTTGAGAAAGAGATGCACTAAACTTGGAACTATCGTACGTACCTTCATCCGCGAGTCTTCCAACGACGTTCTTATATCTACCAGTTGACCCGGCATTAGTCGATCGTATGTACGGAAAAGTCCGTTAGCCTTGCTGATTAAGGTGCGTAGCCAAGTCTTCAAGGAGGACTGAGCTGATTCCAGCCTCTTTGTGCTTGTGTTTCCAAGATGGAACACCTTGTTCGTGTAGCGACGCGCCCACCTCTACTTGCAAGGGAGCAACTCGGATGCCAGATACTGTACTAACTCTGGACTCCAACCTCCTTCTATCAGATTGCTCCATTTCCTGAAAACATTTGGCTCGTTCTGGCATTCAGCACTTGGCCCCATGGACCTCGTATGAATTTCTCGGCGATCTCTCTGTCGTACAACTTGGTTACCCTTCTTTCGATGTTTCTCTTCATGTGCCAAACACAGAGTAAATGTACTAACAATGGAAATATATCTTGCAGTGCGACCGCCAATCCACTCTCCTTATTAGTAACAAAGGAATCCAGCACTCGACCACCAAGAATTAATCTCAATTGATTACGTGCACTCTCTCAAGATGAAGTGGATTGTGATTTGCCCCTGACACCATGTGAACAATACAATTACAACCATTTTTCTTCTTCACAGGGTTCTTCTTATGTGAGCCATGAGTCACTTGAAACTCTAAGCCTAAAGCAATGTCCTAAGCCGCATCACATGCATCATCAACAGTGTTGTAAAACAACTCGTTTAGGAGATAACCATCATAATTCAACTGTTCTTCAACATCATCATCATCATCATCATCATCATCATCATCATCATATTCATGCACTACATACCAAACACTAAACCTACGATTCACAACTACTCATTTGGTACAATAACGAGAACTTACAGTATGGCTCATCACTGCGCTTCTTGAAATCCAAGAACAATAATTCTACTAATCATCAACTGCAATAGTTAGATAAGTTCAATAAATCAATTACAAAATGGAGGTGATTATTTATCACACATAATATTATTAATCATTACTTTTAATCAATAAATGACTGTGAGTACACAAACTATTATTAACAAAATTGTACAGATTATATAATTATAACTATTAATATTTATGGTAATATTTATTATAAAGATTAATATTTAATATAATGTACATATTATATAGTTAGAACTATTAATATCAATAATTAATATTATGAATTTATGAATTAAAATACATAAATACAAATTATAAATAAAAAATATTATGATTAATATTTAATATAATGTACATATTATATAGTTACAACTATTAATTTCAATAATTAATATTATTAACTTATGAATTAATTTACTAATCAATAATAATACCGACGCCAATGGCGACGGTGTACACAACATAGTCCCCATTCGGCGGCGACGATGTATCAATATTGTCGTTGTTGAATGGTGACTATGTAGTGTACACTGTCAGCAATGGCAACGGTATTAATTTTTTTAACAATTATCAAATTAATTGTCCTATTATTACTAACATTTACTAATTCCCCTTAATTAACATGACTAATTACTAATTGCCAAGGATTAATTAAATAAATATTCAATTACCAAGTATTTAATTACCAAATTAATTGTTCCTATATTTACTAATTCACCTTAATTAGCATGACTAACTACTAATTTCCTAAAATTAATGAAAAATAAGGAGAAAATCTCAACCCTAACCGCTAAATCCTAAACCCTAAACCCTATCTCTAAATTCTAACTCTAACCGCTAAACCCTAAACCCTATCTCTAAACTCTAAACCCTGACCCATCTAAATCCTAAATTGAAAACCCTAAACCCTATTTGCATGTCCCATGAAAATAAAAAAACCTAACATTTACAATACCCGCATGAAAATTCCACTTCATGTCCAATGCATATCCCATGCAAATCAATTCTTTCTTCATAATATATGGCACATGCAAATTAATACATGTCTTAATTAGTATGATGAAGAAAGATATAATTTGCATGGGACATGCATGACACATACATGAGTGGAATTTATTTGCATGTGACATGCATTTAAATACAGTAAAACCCTAATTAAGACATGTATTAATTACCAAGTATTTAATTACCAAATTAATTTTTACTATATTTACTAATTCACATTTATTAGGATGACTAAGTACTAATTTTCAAGTATTAATCAAATAAATATTCAATTACCAAGTATTTAATTATCACATATTTAATTACTAATTAATTAAACTAAATCACACTAATTACATTCTAATAATAATAACATAATAATTATAAAAAATTATATATATAACGGTCGTCATTGAATGGCGACAGTCAGTACCGACGACGACGGATCTGACGACAGCGGCACGCGACATAGTGGCGGAATGACGGTGGCGGCGACAGAACGACGGCCTGGAATAAGTAGGCAATTGTAATTGATCATTTCAAGTTTTATAAAAATTTCTCAATTTTTACATTTTATAAAGAAATTGGTATTTTACCGTCTCTAGGCCGTTTTTTGTCATTTTATCCCTCAATGTTGACAAAATAAAGTAGCAATATTTTAAGATCCAAAAAAATTTAATTTGTACGAAAAATAGCTTTGGAGAGAATTAGGCAAAAATTGAAATTGTCAACAAATAGATGACAGATCTGGCTGTCAACGTCGGGGCAGGTGGAAGATACAGACTTCATGCTTTCTCTATTAATAAAAGAAAACCTAAACAAGACACGAACCTTGGAAAAGGAATTAGTAACCATCTAAACAGACAACCTAAATCACTCCGCAAATGGACACTGTCAAGACGAAGGCTCGGAGACATTGTCGCCACCCCTGTCAGAAGAAGTAGGGTGGTTAATGTTATGAATTACCTCTTGTTCTAGAATGAATTTTCGTATAATTCCAACGAAAATCATCATTGGATCCAAACTTCCAGGTCGTTTAGAGAAGTAGCTTTGTCTGCACCCGATTGCGTCCTTCCTTATTTGGAAGATACTTACCGTAATAACAATTCCAAGGCGGATAAATCGATGAAACCAATTAATTCACCGAGGAGGATATGACAGTGACGAAAACCTTGAGGGAAACAAAGAGCACGAATGGTCAAACACCGAAAGGCAGCTGGTGATGAAAAAGAAAGCAGATGGAGAGAGAATGTCATGGTTGGGACTTGAGGTCTTGAGGAGGTAATTAAACTTAATAGAGGGTGACTTCATAGAGCATCTGACAATTGGTATGAGTATGATGTATCTTTAGCAAAATTATAATCATAAAATGAATTGACATGAATCAGGAGTTAGGTTACTAGTTTACTAAATAGAATTTACTGATGTTTAAAAATTAGTGAGTGTAATAGTGTTGGTAGAATGATAAGAAGTATATTTACCATGGCCAAAAATCATTATGACAAGGTAAATGTTAACTGAAATTAGCTAAAATGATTATTTTATTATTTGAATATTATAAAAAAATAATTATGAATCATTGAAATTAATTTATAAAATGGACTAACCAAATTAGTTCTAATAGGTGGAAGTACTTAATACTCCAAAAATACCAAAATTCTCACCTTATTACAAGGAATAAAGTTACCAATTTTAGAAAAATCAATCCGGCTATTCAGCCGGAAGATGCTTCACTAGGAACATCATATAACTGAAAATTGCCAACTTTTCATTTCATGATTTCTATTAGTTGGTGGTAGTTTTGGAATGTAAAAAAGTGGGGCAAATGAAAATTGTTTATTTCTTTTCAGTGCGGCTATTGATCCGAGATGTGCATTCGAGAGATGCATTCGACGGATCAAACCGATGGATTAGGTCATTTTTGGGTCAATTTTCATTCATTGGCTGAAAATAAGTCAAACAAATTGATTTCAATGGGGTATGAGGTAGTTTAGGACCAAAAAAATTGGAAAAACTTATATGGGTTTGGTTCATTGTACTAGCTTGTTAAGTCACTAATACGATCATTTTACTGGCTCGTTATGTCGCTGTTACGTCCCCGTTACGAAAAGTTGAATTCATCATCATTATGTCCGGTTTACCACTCTTTTATTATGTCCTTTTAAGAGTGTCATTATGTAGACTTTATATGTAAATTATTATATCCACGTTACGTCATTTTTACATAATTGTTATGTCATTATTATATTCAGTTTACGTGACAAGAGTAGAGAGAGGAGAGAGAAAGAAAAGTTGAAAGAGAGAGAATATTTTTTAAATTCACGTTATACCCCCTGGGAAAATTCCAATCGTCAAATTGAAATTGGCTAATATGATTTTGGACCGTTGGATTTCTTGTTAGATGCATCCAATAGAAAAGCATGTCGGATCAATAGTAGTTTCAATTTCTTTTAATTATGTCACTTTATCCCTAATCTTAATTTAATCACTTTAGCTACTAATATAATGTTTAAAACACATTTTGCACTTCACAAATGTTATGTATTTTAATTTTTGAGTCCAATGAGACCAATCTTGAAATATTTTATGAAAAAAATAAAATTTCAATATGATAAGATACTCCTTATAAGTAAAAGTTGTTATGTTACCCCAAAATGGGAAGCGCCACGTTTCCTCAACCAAAAGTGGGAATAATATTTACTCAACTGACGAGTTGGTGGATAAACAGGCTTTTTATACATAATTTTTTTAGGATATGAATCTACATAACATAAAAAGATATAGAGTGATTTGAGAAAAGATTAATTTGATAAAGATGATTATTCATCATTTTAGTTAAAAATGTATCAGTTGAAAGAAACTTAAAAAATATCGAGTGTAATCTTAAGTTATGAATCCAAAAAATTTCAACACAACTTCATTTAGACTTAATAAGCTTTTATGTGTTGATTTCAACATTTGATTAAGCAAAAGAAAACTACATATATGTTAATGTCAATGGAAATAACTATTATTCCCAATTTAATGGAGGCACTGTACCGCTACCCCATAATAATGAGTAGAATATATTTTTATTATTGTACATCAGAAATCGTAATTGTATATTTTGCTAATATTGTTTTGATTGCTTTTTATCACCAATTATCTCAATGAATATCTTAGTATATGTAGTAATTGATTTTAGAGATGATTGATAGAGTTTATTGGTAATAAAATCAATCAAAACAATACTAGCAAAATATACAATTCTGATTTCTTATGTAAAATAATTAAAAAATATTCTACTCCCTACTACCTCATAATTATGTAATTAATACAATTATATATGTTATGGCACTATTATACCTTCATTAAACCGATCAATTTCACACCGACCCTATTTCCAGTAATTCGGTTTCCAATTTTTAGCCAATTCGTTCCTAAACGAGTGTAAAATTTTGATTTTGGGCAATTGATCATAAAGCGTAGAAATGAACACATCCAAAAAGCCTTGTGAAGTTCACTAGATTATATTTTTCTTCTAAATACAAACATTTTTGGTTTTAGTAAACTTACCACCGAAGACTTCTTGGCAAATTTCATATGACGCACTCAATAACAATAAACTAGAAAGCATATTACTAGTGTGCTTCATGCATAACCATCGAGTTGTCTTGTATGGAAATTGAAGTATAGGCCAAGTGTTATGATTGGTACTCATAGTACCAAAAGGATCGAAACCATCACTACCATTTCCATGTTGCATGTTCCTAGGTTTACTAGCAAACTCATGGTACTTCAAATCAAACTCCTTCCAAGATTTCAAATCCTGAGGGGATGTTTGAGAATCCCATCAGTAGTTTTCTCGGTTGAGTACCAAATCATATCCTCCGCTGATTTAGCAACCATGAATAATCTCTTCAAACGTAAAATCATCGGAAAATAATGAAAACCTTATTTCGAATCGGCTTCCTCTTTTGCAGTACAACAATGCCCTACTTACTTGGATTTGGATTCTTGAACCTAGGTTCATTACAAACTCTACAACTCTACACATTTATGGATCCTCCCAAATACAACATGCAGTCATTAAAACATGCATCTATTTTTTCTACGTGAGCCCCAATGCTTTGATTTTTTTCTTTGCTTCATATCCATATTTCGAAATGAGAGCAAAATCAAACGCCACCCATAATAACTCCAATATGCTAGACATAGCCTTGTCGCTTATTTTATGCATGTAATTAATCTGGTACGTACATAGCCTTGTCGCTTATTTTATGCATGTAATTAATCTGGTACGTACAATCTCATTAGAAACGTCATTTTAGTTAATATGGTACGTACAAAGCATCTCGGGCTCGAAATCAAGTACTAATCAACAATGAAAAACATCCCAAAATAGGGGAATCAACATCCAAAAATAAGTCTATCAAAACAATAGAAAACATCCAATTAATCTGGAAACATGAAATCATATGAAAATATGAAAAAGGGATAATCGAGGTCCTCTAAGGTACCTCTCTCTATGACTCCCAGAGCCACTCGATCGAGGTGTCACTTCTCATGTAGCTCTCTTAGGCAGCATTTGCTCTTATGGTTCCATAATGGATCATGCAAGAAAAATAGAGATGGGGTCAGTGATAAGCACTGAGTGGCTAAACTAGACTCACGTAGAATTGAGCAAGACTTCTAATAAAGTGACCTTATGGTCTAATAGGCATCATCCTCACATCAGCCACCCCTAACTAGTGGTAGATAGCCTCATGGCGGATTAGACCATGAACCACCCTGAAAACTATGTGAGCATCATCTGTAGGCATACTCGACACGTCTTGCATGAGCATCAACATGACCTGGGGGATTGCGCATGAGCATCAACATGACCTGGGGGATTGCGCAATCCATAGGTGGGTGACCATGAGCTTATGCTCGAACTTAAACAATAACTTGCGCACTAGATCAATGCTACTACAAAGTCTTAGAACCCTGCTCAGTTTCAGTTCCCCTATTTAGCAGATCACACACTACTAAACAGTACTGAAAGCCGGCTCTGTAATCATAACAACTGTACCGTAAGTCACACGCTACTGCACAGTCCATGGAGCCTGGCTCCGAAACACAACATCTATACAATAGATCACACGCTATTGTATAGTCCTGAGAATCCGATCATCGGATTCCTAACAATCTTAATTTCAGTTCTACGTTCTAAGCAAAAAAAATCCTAATCCCCCACCTGAAATACGCTTTCCTGGCTGAGTTTGATCTGAAGCAGCCTCCCTATAGCTCAATCTTCTGTTCCATCTTACCTGTAGAGATCAATCGTAGCATTAAAATACAAAAACCCAAAATCCTAACCTGTGAGGATTTTCCTACGTACGATTCCAATCAAGAGATTGAGAAATGAGGAAGAAGATAGATTACCTTCTAAAGCTTCCTCAACAATCTCTAAGCCTCTGCTACTGATCTAGGATCAATCAACTTGGTCTTCTCCTCTTTCTGAAATCGATCGCAGTTTGTCTGAGACAATTCTAAGTTTTAGGGTTTCTGTATATTGAGTTGCGGGTCGCGACTTTGCTTTCATAATAAGTCCACCACGCCCATGGCAACCACGCCTGTTACCTATGGATGGTCACGGTCGTGATCTCTTGCTGGTCACAATCGTGACTGATGCTAACAACGGTCGTGGTCTGTCTGATGACCACGCCCGTGACAGACTGACAGTGATGCCCGTGACTGTCCGTCATCAGTTGATTCTCAGAATTCATAGAACCCAGTTTAAAACTCAAAATCAACTTTTCCCCGAAATTGGGGTGTTACACATGCTCATACTATTCAGTCTGCAAAAATTACAAACTAATATGCACCCTAGCTATATATACAAATATATGTAATATGGCTTCTCATATGTTCACTATACTAGTTTCTAAGCAATCATAATTCTATACACACCACATTGCCACATTTGTAACCAAACTCATTTTTAAGAACATTACATTATCAACCAACAAAATTCTAGTTTAGATATCAATTACACACATATAATACATAAGTTAATTAGGTAATCACTTTACTACGTCCAAAAAACACATATTTCTAAGCGCACCACATTACCACATTTTCATACATTACCAGCCTCAAAGTAAAAGAAAGTTGATGTTTGATGGATGGATGTGGACGAGCTTCCTTTTCAAATCAGCTAAATTAAAAAACTCACCTAAATACAAACAATTTAGAAAAGAATTCCCAAATTTGAACATATAACACAACCTCAAATTTCTACATATATCAAACTGAAGTTAAATACTTCCAATGTAATAGAAGTTGATGTGTGCTCGATTTCTTTAAAATAACTCATACTCAATGCACTATTATCACTCATTACCAATTCTAAAAATCCTAATACTAATAACCCCTAAATTTCTAAAATTCCTAATTATATTAAAACCCTAAATTTCTATTAAAAATCCTAATCACAACACTAAACACCAAACCCTAAAAGTTTAGTACTCATAACATTTTATTAAACCCCCCATTTCTAACCTACATATAAAATTCTCAATTTCTAACATCTAACCTAACTTACTTGACTGAGTAGGGAATCCAAGTGCAGGACTTGATGGAGGAGCACTAACGACCGACGAGCAGCGATGTGGAGGCGATGGACGGTGGAGAGAAGAAAGAGGAAGACGTGAATCGACAGAGAGAAAGAGTAGAAGAGAAATAGGAAAAGAGAAAAAATAACGAAGAAAGTTTATGCCTCTAGTGATATCGCGACAACGTAACAACGATTCTAAACCGATATTAAGAACCCAACGATGGAAAGTCTAACAACGGATATTCTCCATCGTTAATGCTCCTGTATACGACGTTGTTTTCTCTTGGCGGGACTTGGCGCTCGTTGGTGGCGATAGGAAATGTTTTGCGAAAGCATAACTGCGGATATACTCCGCTGTAAAAGTTAACATCGCATATTATATGTTGTTAAATGCTACCGTTTACAGTGGCTCGGTATCCGCGGTAAGAGAAAACCTAATCTGCCGTTAATGTTTTAAGTCTAATAACGGTTCGCAATGTGCCATTACCTCCACTGATAGTATGATAGATAAACATGCTTAAAATTCTTCATTGTTTTGAGGATATAAATCTATATACTATAAAAAGATAGATCGAGAGATTTGAGTAAACAAATAAATTTGGTAGAGATGTTGATCTATCGTTCTAGTTACAAAGACAGCTCCAAAATGAAACTTGAAGAACATTCGATATAATCTTATACTATGATCACTAAAAATTGCAATTAAGCTTAATTTTGATTTAAAACTTTATATCTATTAATTTTAATGTTTAAATAAGTAAAAAAGCCACACGCCAGTGGTGGTAATGCGTACCCCTTGTTTAGCGGGGTCATGGAAACTCTTACCTACCTTGATATTCCAAAATTATGTTTATTTTACGTATTTGTAATGCCTCTCTTATATTTACCTTACAAACATATTATGACGCTATTATATATACTTAAACAACACTACAAGAAAATTTACCACCATAGCCAATGTAGTCCCTAGACCATTAATTATTGAAGATTCAGTCCCAAAAGCGGTTGTCTATCACTTTCTAGCCCATCTACATCAAATACGGTCACTTGAAAAGTTTGATCCCCTTTTTGGTGAAGGCGGAAAACGTGAAAATTTTGCCTGCAACACTTTGTACCAATTAATTTGGGGATTGCTAAATGACGCCCTAACATTTGCACTTGGTACATGAAATGACGCGAATGCCCCTGAAATCAAAATTCACTGTAAACGCCGCCGACCGCCGTTGAGGTACGCAATTAAAAAAAAATGGACCGTCGCCACACGGACGCCGTCACCATTCAACGGTGAGTGCCGCTCATGACAGTCGCCTAAACCCTAAACCCTAAATTTGTATTTTATGTATTTTAATTTGTGAATTAATAATAATTTTAATATGATTCTATTACTTAACCAATTCTTAAATTGTAATTAGTATATTATTCTAATGTGGCAATTAAGTAGTGAAAGTATTAAAATTTAAAGTCAACGCTCCGATACTCTTGGAGTATCGGTAGTCCATATATGTGGTGTGACACCCCGACTTTTCGGTTATCGTTTTAACTCGAGTTCGGTTCGGAACTTCTTATTAATGCTAAGTCATTCTTCTGTTATCGGTATAATACGTAGAATTGAAAGAGTTTTCGAATAATGATGTTTAAAATTATATCCAGTTATGCTTTAGAATTGAAGGAATTGTCGAATAATGATGTGGTTCATGCAAGCAGTTGATGTAATCCATGAAATATGGTTAAACCATGCAATGTAGTTCGTAATATAGCTTTTTCCAATGTGAAGTAATGCATGCAATGTAGTTCAATGAAATTATGTTAGTATTTATGGGGTTAGGGGTAGTGTTAAGGTTTAGGGTTTAGGATTTAGGTATGGTCCGAGTATGCATATCTTTAAACCCTAAAATAAAAACTCTAAACCCTAAACCCTAAAGTCTAAACCCTATTTACATGTCCTATATAAACAAATGTAACATTTACAATACCCGCATGCAAATTCCACTCCATTTGCATGGATGTCACATGCATATCCCATGCAAATTAATTCTTTCTTCATAATACATGGGGCATGCAAATTGATACATGTCTTCATTAGTATTATGACGAAAGAATTAATTTGCATGGGATATACATGGGACATGCATGCAAATGGAGTGTAATTTATAGGGTTTAGGATTTAAAGGTTAGGGATTAGGGTTTAGAATTTGGAGATAGGGTTTAGAATTTAGCGGTTAGGGGTTTAGGCATGGTTTGAGTATGCATCCATGAAGGAACTGATTAACATAAACACATACCTAAATCCTAAAGGCATGGTGCTACATTTCATGCAATGAAGACAATGCCTCCTTTTATGTAACGTGAAAAGGTTGTCACACCGCATATACGGAGTAACGATACTCAAACACAATGCCTCCTTTTATGCAAATGGTACGTAATTTATTATATATTCATCTACTTAACTACTAATCATGACTAATTACTAATTTCCAAAAGTTGTTTACCTAATTATAAAATTTTAATACTTTTACTACTTAATTATCACATTAGAATAATATACTAATTACAATTTAATAATTGATTTAGTAATTGATAAGGTTAGAATTTGTAGTCATTATCTATCCTTATATGCATGCTTTTGAGTGATTATTAGTTTGTTCGAGATTCATTCTTGTGTGATTTCGGGTTTTGGCATTATCTGCCTAGAACCGTTCATTTAGACTGTTTTGGTCCATTTGTTGTGTTTCTTTGTAGTATCTGTTGTCCATAGGTACTCTAGAGATATGTGGTCTTGTTATGAAGCTATGAACATGAAGTAGAGCACGGTTGGAGCTCGAACGGAAGATCGAGAAATGAGATGGAGGAGCAAGGGGCTGCACGCCGTGCATCTACGCACACTGTGCACCCCTAGGATGCTTCAAAATCTCGGCCCTAAAATAGGGGAATAACGTGCACACCTACACGCCGTTCCTCCCATCAACTACGTAAAATTTTGGAAAAAAGGAGGTGCACGGCGTGCACCCCCCAGTTTCAACAGCTTCCTATAAAAGGGCAGATTTTAAGGAAAGAGAAGGAGGATCCCCAAACTCGTTTTCCCTCAATTTTTCCTGACTCTCCTCTGCAAAAACTAGCATAGATCCTTCCCTGAAAACTCAATTGATGATCAAAAGGAGTTCCTATAAATGATTTAAGCTAGGATTGAAGCTAGAAGGCTAAAATCGACGATTGGAGGAAGAACAAGTCGTTATCTCTTCGACAAGATGATGGTTAGGGTTTCTTTTCTCCTTCTAGAATCATGAGTCGCTAAATCTGTAGAGATTCTTGGTTGAGAAGTAGGATTTGAGCCATGATACCTGTCTTGAACGTTTAGAAATGACGATTGTGGATATTTGGATATGAATGAAAGATTGTTTTGATTGTTGTGTTTTCAACCTAATTCTTGTTACGGATTGAATTAGGTCAAATTTATGAAATCCTTTGTTTAATAGACTTAGGAATTCATAAGATTAACAATCAAGGATAGATGAAAAGTTATCAGTGGGGTAAGCCGATAACCCAATTCTACCTTTTGTGTTTCTTCTAGTTTTAAACGTTATTCATCTTGTAATTGGCGGCCGCTCTGGTTTGCACCCAATGGACCAAGTTGGGTTTAGTTATCAGTAGTTTAGGCGTTGATGGACCAAGTTAACGCTATTTCTAATTACTCGTGATTTCTTTTAATTCCGGAAGAACACCTTAGCACTTTATATTTCTTCTCGGTGTTCATTACCGGCTAGCCTGATTACGGTTATTTCTACCTTAGTGGAGAAGCCAGTAATGGTAATCCGCGTGCATGATCGTGCCGCGGATTCATACAAATGATAGGAGGATTCGTTTTATTCAATCCAAGTCCAACATTTGTCCGTTTCGAATGCGTTTAGGAAGTTGAGCTTGATGACTTATCTCTTCCAAGAACTCATTTTCTTCCATTGAATCGACCTTTGAACTGCTAATTTTAATTAACTATTAGAATAACTAAAACTCAAACCGAATTCTTTTAGTCTAGACCATGTTGACGAGTTTGAGTAGAGGTATAGCGAGAAGAACCCTTAGACACATACGACACTTGAGTTGTCGAATTAACTGTGAAGTTATTTCGACGATCAATAATAGAATAGTATACTAATTATAATTTAATAATTAGTATTAGAGTTTAATAAATATTATTAGAATATTAAAATAATTGATTAAGTATTAGAACATAATTAAAATAATTAATAATTTTTTTTAAAAAAAGCTGGCTCCATTTAATGGCACAACCGTGTCCATTAAATGGCGCCGGCCGTAGCAACACTAATTATAAAATATTTAATTACCAAATATACAATTACTAATTCACTAAATTAAATCACACTAATTACATTTTAATAATAAAAATATAATAATTAAAAAAATAAACAAAAATATATGTAAAGGCTTTGCAAAACAGGAAGAGTTTACTATTGTCTTGTGTTACCAGTATGGAGCTTAGGACAATAGAGAACTTCAGATCGTATGCTGCTATTGATGCTAAGTCTTCAAAGTAAATGAAGAGAGCATCTGCTATAAAGATTTTCAAGAACGAAACCAGCGCAAGAAAATCATCTCTGGGATCTTACTCTGTAATGTGGTACTTGTGTGGCAGGAAGCTTTGTTGAAGAAGATCAAAGAATATACCATCAGGTACTTGGTTGATTTCTCATTCACTTTTCAATCAAATTGAAGAGTTGCTGTTCTGCCCATTAATTCTTCTCTTTGTGTGCTTCGGATGTGTTTTATTGTTGAACGCTTCGCTTGCTTTTGTAGTTCAACACATAGTTAATTAGGTTGTAGGAGAGTTATGTTGGTAATAGGCATTAAATGGATTCGCCATGGTTAACCAGTTTGCTTGTGTTTTAACTGTTGCAGACTTGCAGTGACTTAACCAATTCAAACTACATCGACGAGATTACCAGTTCATCTTCTTAAAGCTTCTTCCTATCCTGGCAGAGGATCAGTAACTATTGATATTGAAGATAGATTCATTAAATTAGTAGAGTTGTTCTTATGTATATATTAGTTAAAATAATATAGTAGATTTAAAGATGATACTACCATATCAGTAGTAGTTTCATGTATGTAATGTTCAACAATGGTTATATCATTAATAAATGTTTCTATATTCTATCTGATTGGTGAATATTTATTATTGAATCGTTAAAAAATTGGATGAGTTGATTTGTTACTAGAAAATATATGGCGATTGTAATTGTAATTTGTGTTCATTCCAAATAGCGATCGTATCAACCAATAGTCCTGGAGTATAGCGACCGTAACTATGAACGCTCCCTACCACATAGCGAACGTAACAACTAATACGGTCCCCTAGAGAATAGCGACCGTAAACATGAAAACAGTCACTACAAATATCTTGCAAGCCAAGTTAATGATCGTAAAATAAACGGTCGCAGGAGTAGTAGGGACCGTATGCTAATTAATGACCGTTTTTCTACAGTTTGTGACCGTTTCCAGGTCACTAAAATACAATTTTCTTGTTATATTATCTTTACATTTCGAGCGTATTATGCTTCTGTTATGTTAATTTTACATATATGTTATGTAACTGCTCTATCTATTTTACCAGTCTATTATATCATTAGGTACATACAACAGACGTATAATATACTTGTAACATAAAATAATTTTATGTCAATTTTATAAGTTTATTATGTCACTTTTATGTTCACTTTACCATGTAGCATGGTATTTATACATAGTAGTGACATAACAATTTAAGTACAAATGAAAATGAGACCGAATGATTCTAGAAAATCCTAACTTAATTGGAGTAGGTTGAAACTCAAAATTACATATTTTATGTACTATTAGTGACATGAATTAATTGTATCACAGTTATTTTCGCTTAACGGGTATATATCACCATTATGTACTATTAGATCTAATAAACACACAACTTCCTAAAAAATAGCAAATATCCAATTAAATCCATCCTTTATAAATAATAGAAAAAGGAGAAATTGATTGAAAAAGATAATGATGGAGAATGAGAACAGGGTTTACCGAAAATGATAGTACAAGCTCAAGGTGATGGAAGAAGGAGCTCCGATAGAGAGGTTGTAATGTTTTTGTATGTGATTAGGGTTAGAAAAACATGAGAAAGAAGAGAGAAAAGAAAAAATAATTTTTTATATAAGAAGAGAAAGAAGAGAAAAATTTGAGAGAGAGAATGTTTATATAAATGAAAGAAAGAATAGCAAATATGAGTTTTGACATTGTTTAGATTTTAAAATTTAAATTATTTTACATTTTTTCTTATCATATCTCAACTTCATTCTCAACCATAAAATTAAATTTGTACTTGAGATATCATAAGAGCCATCGAATTGGTCTATATGAATAACCAACCCTAAAGATTATCCTCTTGGCAGATTAGCCATTTTCTAAAAAATAGAATAATAACCATAAATATTGAATTATGGCCTCTCTTAGTCCTAGACGATCCTAACACGAAATCCATAAGAATATCATTCTAAGGAGCATTAGGTGGTGAAGGTTTAGTGTGTTTATCATATTTTAGCCTTATATTCCGATTTAGAATCTCAAACCCACTCAGGGTCGATTTAATGTTATTTTGGAATGTTTAGATTTTGTGGTATTCGATGTCAATGGGTAAGTCAAAGTGATATGACATACATGGATGGTCTAGGATAAGCGATATAAACCATATGGACATATCGGGGCAACTTAGGAAGCCCAAGAAGAACCAGGATCTCTACCGTACAAGCAAAAGTCAATTTGGTATTTTGGACATAAGTCGTTGCTTAGAAGTCTGATTAATGCAAGACCGACATTGTTGGAAATATAATTTAATTTCCTTTGATGATATCTTCTTTGCCTAGAAAACACAAGAATTCAGCTAAGAACAAAGAACTTATGCCGTAAAATTATACCAATCTTCGTCGCAAAATTCTACAAAAAGTCCTTGCTTTCAGATACAAAACTTGCGCCTACGACTGGTAAAAGTTTGCAGTTTTACCATCTAAGGCATAAGTTTGAACTCCTTTGGAAATTATGATTTCAACATTATAAAAGGACCGGTTTTTCATTAATTAAAAAAAAATCTTTTGAACAAACTTAGGGGCAGAGAATAAAGACTTCCAAGCGATAACAAGCACATTGTTCGAGGAAGTTGGATCGATAAAGACGTATTCATGATCAATCGATCATTTTTTATGATGGTTTTCGCCAAAATTAGGTTCTTTAAGATTTCTCTCCTGTAATATGATTTCAATGATTTTCTTCTTTGATTTTGATTTCTTTATCATGAACATGAATAGCTAAATCTTTCTTTTCTTAGATTAGATGAACCCTAATGATTTGGGATGAATGGATGATGTTTTGATTATTTAGATTTATGCAAAACTTGAAGTATTTAGGTTTATATTTGGTTTTGAGTATTATCTTATTCTTTCCTAATCAAGATTAATTATTGTGTTACATTTGAGTTCATCTTGAGAGAGCACTCTTATCGAAAACCATCAAACCCGTTAACTAGGGTAGTCGGTATCACCCAAGAGGGGCCCAACTAGGTTGGTCCATCATAGGAGCAGTTCTAGATTGATAAATCATCGTATAGGTCTTAGATGCATGAATCGAGAGGCCGATCTACGGATTTGCAGGACTTGAGAAGGCATGACCTAAGTAGAGAAGAAAATGACTTTAGACTGTTTATCAATTGTTTTTTCATGAATTGATTTGATTGAGTGTTTGATGTTCACCTTAATATCCTAGGGGGATCCGA